>JAZKJV010000075.1:0-585588 GCA_037367405.1 Ottelia alismoides
TAACAACGCAAAAAGCGTATTTTAGAGACGGCGCATTATTGCCCAAATATCCAAAGCTTCACGTCTTAGTAGGAGTGTTCAACACGGATATGACAGGTTGGAGATTTTCAAATTTGAAACTTATAAGTTATAAATGAAGTTAAGTCCTCTTATTAATTACGGTAAATAATTCCTACCCATTTTTGAAAATAAGAGAGCCAATAATATTTAGACTTACTTCACTTTGTCCGGTGGCACATCTCTCAACCATTCTAGATCGATGCTTCCATGGTCCTTAACCACTCGGTCCAGAAATTCCTGCATGGAGTTTGCAATATCACAATTAGAGGCATGATGTTTTTAATCAATGCAATGTAAATCGAATGATGAAATATAGTAATTGTAAAGAGATATTGCAATAAGAATAATATGAAGTCAAATGTGTATTTATCTTGACAACGTTAACTGTTGAGATCATGTCCTTCATATCAAAGAAAAACCCAATTCGTTAAAGAAGGCATCAGTCTTGAAACTAAAATAATTATCTGAATTTCAGAAGTGGCTTCCCCAGATATTAATATATTTGTAGATATTATATGTATTATTTTTTAAGCAAATATTATGACTTAGTAGAGTAAGTAATCTGAAAGTCAATAATATTTTGTCAGTACCTTAATTCTTTGTGCAAGCCTATTGTTCATTCCTCGTTCTCGAATAGCATCCGAAATCTCACTGACATCAGCACGTCTTACAGCCTCCCAATCGATTGAATCCATTGTTTCCTTGCTTCTTCCTTCTTCCCTGTACTGCAACATGCATGTCTCCGAAGTAAATCCCAATCAATAGGTTCGCTGACAACCTTTTCAACTCTCTTCCTTTTCGGTTTTCCTGCATTGGAGATTTCTGTATGGAGATTCTCGTCTTTCGTATCTGATACGATGGTTGTGGACATTTTTTCTTTCCGGTCTTGTGGTAGATGAGGATTTCGACCCGTCTGAAGCACATGAAAGAGGGAACATATTCGCTTGAGTCGCATTTATTTCATGTGCTTCAGAACTGGGTACTTGCATGGAGGAATCATTCGAGTTCATTCCTGGGAAATCTTACTCGAGTAGATATGCTGGAATCCGGCCGTGCACCTATCAAATGGCGCTGGAGGCGAGCAGTGATTGCATGATTGTTGTTCAGAACGAACTTCTCCCTGAGACCCATCAAAATGGCTTGTAATTTTTGTATGGGAATCACACGACGATGTACTTTGAGTCACTGAAGCTTCTTGACAAGTAGCCTCATTGGTTCTCTTGGTTATGGAATCGATGCACGACGTTTCAAAGTTCCATTTGTCAGTGACTCCTTGGACAGCTGAAGCAGATTGTGTTTCACCTAATACTTTTGCATTTTCCAATCCGGTTCATGGTATTCACCGTTGTAGATATTTGTGGTTGAGGAGACACACGACACTCGTGTCGAATCATTTTGTTGCTGATGAAGGTATGAATCATAACCGCCAATAGACAAGCATGCATCGGCTTACGAACATGATCAGCCATGGTTTCTTTCTTCTCATCTGCCACAAAATCGGACACTAGATGTAGCATGTTACTTCCTGCTAGGTGCAGGAGCTCGGTAAACGAAGTAGATGCACTCAAACCGTAACAAGTCTTCGGATTTGGGAGATGTGACTGATTGTGATGCAACTGCAGAGGCACACTAGTACTATTACTAGACTGAATCGGGGAATCTGAAGAATTTTGCGAAGAAGCAACTGTGTTCAGACCACTAAATGTGCTCTCGAGGGATGTTATACATGCCTCCGAGTTCATGCCTTCTGTTGTCAACTGTGTGATGGGAATTTTCCACTAGAGAATCTGAACATGCAACTGTTCCACTTCTTCTATCTTCTCCATGCGACACGCTGTCATGTAACATATCCTTTTCTTCGGCATTCTCGTCATCTTCGAGAATTACAACTCTCATATCCTGAGAAGTGACAGGGCATCTGGAAACCTTCTCTTCATCTTTCACATATTCGTCGAATTCTACGAGGTAACTATCTTCCTTTTCTGGTGATACCTTCACTTCATCATGTGCCACATTTCTTGTGACTGGAAATCTCGCAGCAAGGTTCATATACGCAGAGCTAACAAACATATATTTCAGCAAACTAGTGAATAAAGGTACAAATCCACACCCATGTGCATTTACTCGTCTTATGTTTAGAGCAATCTTTTGATGAAAAGACATCTACGGTCTTACCTTGAAAGGTGGTCGGAGACATTCTGAGTCAGAAAGACCCCTACCACAGAGTCCACGACGGATTCTTTCCACGGAGAGAAACGCCTATCGCCTGAAGGAAAGGTTCACATGGACATTGTTGTTTATTCTGTCGTATAAAATTCTACTATGCAAGTATACATAACTATATTTTTTGGCATTTATGTGAGATGATACCTTGGACAAGATGCATACGGGCAATGAACGACTCTGTGCGCCCATGAAAAACCCTTCTTTCTTCTTCCCACCATTTTTCTTTCTCGGCATCTGTTCCATCCGGAGCATTCAAGTTAGGCATGCCCATCAAAAGCAACCAGACCCTGTTTGTTTCATTATCCAAATCAACCTTCGCACGGGGTTTCTTTTTCTTCGGAGTAATAGACAGGTTGTCAAATGGCACCATAGCACCACCTCCGCTATAAGGAACAATAGCATTCTCTTGCGGAAGTCTCGAAGGTATGATTTCCTCGGGTATGGCATTGATGTTTAGATGGATAAGTCTCTGTATAAGAAACTCGACAAGTTCGAGGATGTTGGTTTGAGAAAAGTATGCCAAATGGAGCATAGAAGGAGATTTGTAGACTCTGTCCTTTCGCGGAGGTGGGTGCAAAGGTATTACATTGGCTTCAGGGGTTTTCTCCTTCTTGGTTCTTCTCTTCCTAGGTGGTTTCGGGGTTGTGACTTCAGTTACAGGTCGTTGTTCATCAAACACTGGAGTACGGTAAACAAACAATCGATGACCGGGGTATGATTGGAATTTGTCTAAAGCACACCGCATTGGCTTGTGCAATCAAGTCCTGCTTTTGAGCTTGTGAGGACATTGTAAATTTTATTTTGAGATCTGTCTGATTGCTTCTCGCTGAATATTCAGATGGCGGACATGTAACCATTTTCTGACCACTGTCCAAAGAGGGTGCTTGGTTAGATAAAGAGGGAACCGGAGACAGTGAAACATTTGGAGATGCATTTGGAGCTTGTTCACACGCTGCAGCCTTAGTCCTCTTCCTTTTACATTGTTCTGGAATAAATGTAGCCGGTAAAATATAGCGACCATCGCACACACCGACATTGAGATATCTTCCATATCCATTCCACATTTCAAAGCTTCTTTTGGTATTGGTGGTTGGCTGATCCGATCCCGCTTTGACCTTTTGTTCTTTGTAATTCCATGATCAAGGAATCCACCTGCCATCTTTTGCAACTCTAGATTGTCCCGGTCCCTCGCAAGTTCCTTCAAGTTTTCTCTCAACATATTCCGTCTTGAAGGAGGAATTATGCGGACAGAATATCCTTGAGATTTAAGTTCCTCCACCACTTTATGGACTGGATGAGCAGAATCCGATGCGATTTTTTCAGAAGGGTCTGATGTGCTCTCCGAAGTGCCAAAGACATTTCGAGGAGCAAATGGAATGGCAAAATCATCACCTTGCTTATGCTGAGTGAGCATATCGTGCGTTGATCCATGTTCAGTAATCGTGCTATGAACGTTGCTCTCATTGTTCAGTCTTTGCTGTGCATCAACACTGGTCTCGGATCCAGCACCAGGATCCTTATGTACGGATTCCAATTGAGCTTCTTGCACATCGAAATTTAGGACCCTCTTCGCAGTTTGTTGCATGGTAGTATTGCAAGTATTCTCTCCTCCCATACCGACCAAGGTCTCTGGCAGGTTCTTCTTTTCTTTTCTGACATACTTCCTCTTAACACGCGGATTCTCAGGGGTGCTCACTGGCTTCGGTGTCATCTTCCTGCGTTGCTTTGCTGGTTTGCCCTCGATAACAACCTTGGGCCTGTGCTTCCTTCTCCTGGCCTTTTGTCGTGGAGTGTTCTCCTGATTGGCATCCAAGCTTTCCCCCTCTATCTGCTTCTGAGATTCCTGCTGCGAAGAAGGGTCCAAAACCGTGTCAGATATTATATCTACGATTTCCTGATCGGTTTTCTGCCTATTTACTTCAACTTTTTCGTGGCAAAATAAATCATCGTCTTTTCCGCTTGAGATCTTCTGCACTGTCTTCAACTTATCAGGTGTTACTGGTGCTGACAAATCCACATACATGTTTCCTGTGACTTGAAAATCCACGTTTTCCTTTTCCGGTATCTGACTTCCCAACGACAAAGAGGGTTCCCCAAAAAACATATAAGCTGTATTGTGGTGGATGAAGTTCATACCACCCAAGTTGCTCTCCTGCCTTATTCTCTTATTTGTTATGCCTTCTTGCAATCCATTAACATCTGTTGCCGATTATCAACAACAGGTTTTATTCTTATCCGGTGTTATTGGAGTGAACTGAATCATCGTCTCGCAGCTGGAGACACCATGATCGGCCCAATGAAAAGAATTCATACCTGCAAACAGTTTATACACATCATATGGCTATACTCATTACCATCCTACAAATGCTTCAAGCTTGGATTTCTATAAAAGAACACAACTAAACAGATACGATTACAGTAAAAAAGAGAGAACTTTATGTAAAGAACCACTAACATTGAGATCCTGATTGCGATATCCCCTCGCCATTCATCCACATCTCGCGAGTAAACTGCAATGCTTGCTGACAGCTGCCATTGCCAGAGGCGAAGTCAAACTGCGAGGAGGACCCTGCGGCATCCCTCAAAACAGAAACTGGGAACCGGCCCCATCTTTCGAATGGATCTATGTTACAAAGCAACCTCTCCGGCCCCCGAACAGCTCCCGAGTTGCCGAGATCCTTCAGCAAATCCAAGCAACCGGCACCCTCATTCTCCTGTTCAGCGAACTCAACATAATTCACCGGGACCTCGACGGCTTTCGGGGAACCATTCCGCTCGGCGAGCATAATGCCGCTCCCCAACTCCATTACTCATCCAACCACAGACCAACCAAACAAGGTCCAGAACGGAATCAAAAGAGGGGCTCAACTAAAACCACTCGGAATCACCAAAAGGCGGCGCTTTTGAGCACAACACCACAACATTCGCGAGTGGAAACCAAAATCCACAAAATCCGAGGCCGAACACAGGTAGAACAACTGAAATCCACCACTTTCGAGATTAGGGCAACTAAAAACCAAATACGCACAAGGAAAAAACCGATCTTTTCCCTTCGAATACGAGCCAATCAACACGACCCAACTGCCAAGATGCCAAATTTCCGATCCCTCAGGGGATCAGGCGTGGTGGGCAGCTTTGATTTGCAACAGAACCCCGAAATGTCGCACCCAGAGACCGCGGCCGGGCACATTATCCCCTCCCCACCGGCATCGGGACGGCAAAAATCCAAACTTCGATGCAGCAGAGAGAGTAAGAAGGGGTGGAAGACGAACTCAAGGGGGAGGAGGGATTGCGAAGGGGGAAGATGGGATCTTTCTGCCGATTTCAGCCCAAGATTTTAATATCTTTGCTTCTCTCTCCATCTCATCTGTTACTATCATTGGAAAAACGTGAATTCTTCCTCTTTTTCCTCTCCTCCACCTGCGTGGAGTCTATCTAAGTTTCAGCTCTAACTGAAACAGGAGTAGGGATGTCAACGGATCGAATCTGAGTTTTATTTATTAGATTCCTATTTCTTCTTTGTCCTGTACTTGACTTTCACTTTTAAGGATGTCAGCGGAGCGAGTTTGGAATAGTTTTATTTTAATATGTTATCGTTTGACTCTCTTTGTCAATGAAATGGGTCCATATGGATGAAAACGAATGTGAATATATTCACAATTCGATCTGATCGTATTCATTTTATATATTTTTTGACAATCGTATTCGTATTCATTTTAAAACAAATGTGGATGTAGATATCACTTTGACATTCGCTAATATTCGTATTCGTATATTCGTTTTCATGCATAAGTATAGTGATAAATTTATTTATAATTATGCGTAACAATATTTTATGATTGCATTGACTATTGTTGCTATAACTGTTATGAAATTACTATATATGTTATATTTATTTTATGTGTAAACCATCCTAAGCATGTATATTTTAGTAAATCTATTAAATATTTCTGTTATTATTCATATTCGTTTTGCATTCGTATTCGTTTTTAAGGATATTGTAGCACATTTTTCACATCCGTCAATATTCGTATATGCATTCGTATTCGTATTTTAAAATGGATAAAGATATGATTGTACATATATTCGTATCTGTATCTGACCATTTTCATGCCTGGATATTAGCGATGGCTATTATTCACAATTTTTACGTATTGGTACAGGATATATTTGGTATAAAGATCGAATATGTATCTTTTATTTATTTTATTTTTTATTCAAAATATTATTTATTTCTACTTTAAAAAATATTTACCCGATATTTTTAAAGTTTTTTATATATTTTACAAAGTACATATTTGACAGTGACGATGAAGATCCCCTCATATTGTGCATGGAAAACTAAAAAGAAGTAAATTAAGACATAAGATCGGTAATGATCTTACTATTTTACATATATTTTAGTATACCTTAGTTAGGGCTGTCAGGAAAGATCGAACTCGATGAGCTCAACTCGGGCTCGGCTCGTCAAGGGCTCGTGAGCCGGACTCGAAACCTTAACGAGCCCGACCCCGAGTTGGGTTTTATGGCTCGTTAGCTTATCGAGTCGAGTCTGAGTTGGGCATTGTTCAACTCGGAAACTCGACTCGATAACTCGGTTTCTCTCTTAATAAAAAATTGAAAATATATATATCGAACTTCCACACTGAGTTTGATATAAAATAGAGATTAACATTTTCTTGCCCGAAAAGCTACAGAAAATAGTATACAAAATCAAAATTACAAATGTCATTTGCATAATTTAATGTATAAAATGGAACAATGACTCATTAAGAGGTTCATGAACCTGCTCATTTTGAGGCTCATGAGCCCTCTCAGAAACTCATGACTCGATAAGAGGCTCGTAAACCAGCTCATTTTGAGGTTCGTGAACCAGCTTAGAAACTCGTGGTTCGATAAGTGGCTCGTGAGTCAACTCGAACTCGACGAGTTCGAGTTCGAGTTGTTGATCCAGGGCTCGATCCTTATCGAGACCGAATTCGAGCCTTAGATTTCTTATCCAGTTCGAGCCTTAGATTTCTTATCGAGTTCGAGTCCGAGTTGAGGCCAAATTGGCTCGTTAAACTCGATAAACACCCGTAACCTTAGTTTTATCATGCGATTGTTTTTGTTTTTATTCATAAAATGTCTTGTAATATAAATTGTGAAGAAAAATGTTATAAAAATAGGTCAAATGCGGATTGGTGCTTGGTCCAATGTATAATGGTGGCAACGTGGATGAAGACCACCTTTCACTTATATATTTAATTAATTGAGAAAATTTTAAGAATCGTAACCCCCTTCCTCTTTTTCATTATTAAATGAACTTCTCGAAGCTCTTTACTTCAATTAGATGTTCCACTTTGACCATGACATGACATCAACGGCATCATTAACAAGGGTTTTTTACATAACTACCCTTGTAAACTTTTTATTATTGCACGAATACCTTGCAATCTTTGTGCTTACAAAAATAGCATTATAAACTCATCCATCTTAGGGTATTTTTATAGGGAATTTTTGTAAACATAAAGTTTAATTTTTTGTGTAAAAACAGAGTTTAACGATACACAATATACGACTCAAAGTTAAAGGCAGAAAGTGTTCGTATATGAAAAATGATACAAATATCAAGATTTAACGAAATTGAAAAGGCATCAAGGTATTTGTGTAAAATAGAGAAGTTGGCAGGAGTATTTATAAACATGAATGGGTATTTTTGCACAACAAATAAATTTGCAGGATATTTTAAAAAAATGAAAAGTTTGCAAAGGCAATTTTGCACATTAACAAATTAATTAATGATTTCTTCTACAATATAAATCATATAGCAAACTATCAGTAAAGTAAATATTATTTACTTTCTTAACCTAAGAGAATTTTTACTTAAAATATAACAAAGGCAAAGGGGTCAAATATTAATAAATCATCTTATATCAAAACTTGTCACGAAGTAAAATTAAGTGCATGAGGGCTATTTATTTATTGGGCAATAGGTTTTCCCCAACCATCAAAAGATATCTTGTCAATACTTTTTTTGGAAACAAATGGAGATATTGATATCAAAGATGGAAGAGTAACATAAATGGTCAAAAATACACACACAGAACTTTACAAGCGCCATTAATATTCAGTGCTAAATTTAATTCCATAACCCCTCTTTCTTGTAAAAAATTATAACTTAGAGGTGCCGTAATTCCAGTCAAAGTCATTTATACTTGATCTATTATCATGAAATATCTAAACATAATTAGGATCAATATTTTAAGAGTTTCGACTTCATTAACTTAAAAGGTTGTTGGTTTTATGGTTTATGTGTGGAATCATTATTTTCATCATTGCCTCTAAAAATTATGCAAAAAATATAAAGGTAATTACACCAAAACTTTACTGGACTTTTTTCCATTCGAGTGGTAGAAGCTTCTGGAAGCTTCCATGACTTTTTTGTATCGATGGTAAATCCTAAGGTCATTTGGACAATAAGCACTGGAATAAGGGGTCAATTCCCCGTCCGACGTGATTTTCAATAGTATAACTATTTCCATCCTCATCTAATTATTTCATTTTGTTTCACCATTATTCATATCTTTATTCCATCTTACCTATCATTATTCCAATTTATTCTCATTATTCTTATCTTTTCAGCTAACTAGAGAATAGGCTGTTATTCTCCTTATTTCACATCTTTATTCTTATCTTTCCATCCAACTAGAGAAGCTTATCCATATTACTAGTTTTTTTCTACAAAATGCGAAATAAGTAGTAATTATAATTGCATATTTAATTGAAAGGAGTAAATAATATTTGTTATCGAATAAAGAAGAGTAAATAATAATTATTACATGAATAGTTGTAAATTAAAGAAGATGAACAGCTATAAAAAGAACGTGAAAACGAGGTATAAGAGGTTGAAACCCGAATTATCTTCTTTCGTTCTCCGAAAGAATGGGTCGATTCTTTGGACTATGGCTCAATTCTCATTTGCGGACTTCATTTTTAGATGTAACAAAGAGGTACTCAACTTTCAACTTATGTGTTTAATGTCGACATAAAAGGACCGTGGAAGCTGATGAAAGCATGTATTTGAGACGAAAAAAGATCGCTAGTGTTTAAAAAACGAGGCATGTAATTAAGAATAAAAAAAGATATAAATGAGTTTTTTTAAAATTTACCTTTTTAAATATATAAATGAAGTAGAATACTTCTATCCATACAAAGCATGATGTCACTAAATTTAGTGAATGCACGAAATCCAAAACTCATCATTGGATTTATGATAAATCTATCAAAAATGAAAGATGATGTGACAGACAAAGAATAAGCCGGTAGAATCATATTTAAGATATTTTTCATAGAAAGAAACAAAATGAATTTATAGCGATGAATGCTTTAAATATCATTATCATGAATGCAATATTAAATACAGAGGTTAGAGAGTTTGCACCAAGGTGCATGTAATCTTACATGCTCTGTCATGAACGTCTTTTTTTAAATGAAATCATATGGCATTTAGCTCATCATATATCACCACGATGCCATTAAAAATTCAACTTAATTCGAGACTTCTAAGTTATACATCAAGACTATGAAAATTTAACGATCTCAGAATTGCTAAAATTTAATCATCAAAATGAACACGTTAGAAATGTATGTTTTACATGAAATTTGAACACGTATTCCACTTATAATTCTAATTAGATTCTTCAAGATTTCGTTTCAAAAAAATGGGTGTTTATGGCACCGGTGCATATACGGTTACATGTACCTTGATGCAAGCTCTCCAACCTCTTAAATATAACAACGAAAACGATACATTACAAACATCAAGTAAACAAAAATTAGTAACACATTGGTTACATCCTTTGTTATGACCCTTTGTGCATAATAATGGTTATCTTTTGCCTTTAAGTTCGAAATTGAGCATACGCAAAGATTTGATTTGGTTCGCTTAGCATATTTAAGGTTCATATTTAGTTTAGTTCTACAAGATGAAAATGCTATTCAAGGACAATTCAGCTCGATCATGATTTATTAACTGGATTCATTTTGCTAAGGTTCGATTTAGAACAAATATTGAATATCATATATTTTATATAAGAGGAAAGGGATCCTACTTCATTGAATAGATAACCTTACCTACTACATGCTCATTTTTTGTCAATTTTTTATTTTTTTAAATGCTTCCGTGGATTTTCATCACAATATTTATCTAATATGGCATTCAAATTTTGTCAGAAACATAGACTCATTTGTGAGGAATCATTATTTTCAACATTGCCTCTAAAATTTAAGCAAAAAAATTATATAGGTAATTACACCAAAACTATACTGAACTTTTTTCATTCAAGTGGTACAGGCTTCTGGAAGCTTCCATGACTTTTTTGTTTCGATGGTAAACCCTAAGGTGTCGTTCGGCTAGAGTGGGGGTTTACCCCCCTTACCCCATATTTTCTCACTCCTATGTAGGTCCCACTTTTTATTTTTAAAAAAATAAACAAATCAATTCTCCATCATCAATTCCATCATAAAACAATATACTATACCATCATATCATATAAAAATTATAAACTACTCCACTTCTATTAACTTTTTCAAACTTCAATACAATCACATCACAATAACTACTCACTTTTTCAAACTTCAATACAATCATATCACAATAAACCTACTTCTAACCCACCCTCAGTTTAAGCCTCTATCCAAACACCAAAACCCAAAAATGGGTTACCTGCTACCAGTTTAACCCACCTAAACCCACATACCAAACACATCCTAAGGTAGCGTTTGGCTACCGGGTTACCCTCCCCTTGGGGGAGTTTACCCCCCTTAACCCACATCTCCCTCTCTCCCCTAAGGATGCGTTTGGTATGCGGGTTAAACTAGTAGAGGGTAACCCATTTTTTTTGTTTTGGTGTTTGGATAAAGAGTTAAACTGAGGGTGTGTTAGAAGTGAGTTTGTTGTAATATGATTGTATTGAAGTTTGAAAAAATGAGTAGTTATTGTGATGTGATTGTATTGAAGTTTAGAAAAGTGAGTAGAAGTAAGTAGTTTATAATTTTATATGATATGATGTTATAATATATTATTTTTTGATGGAATTGATGCTGGAAAATTAATTTATGTATTTTTAAAAAAAGAGAAATGTGGGACCCACATTAGAGAGAGGGGGGTAGGTTGGGGGGTAAGGTCATGTTCGTTTGGACAATAAGCACTGAAATAAGGGGTCAATTCCCCGTACGGTGCGGTTTTCAATAGTATAATTATTCCCATCCTCATCCAATTATTAAATTTTATTCCACCATTATTCATGTCTTTATTCAATCTCACCTATCATTATTCCACCTTATTCTCATCATTCTTATCTTTTCACCTAACTAGAGAATATGCACTTATTCTTCTTATTTTACATCTTTATTCTTATCTTTCCATCCAACTAGAGAAGTTTATCCATATTACTAGTTTTTTTCTACAAAATGCGAAATAAGTAGTAATTATAATTGCATATTTAATGCAAAGGAGTAAATAATAATTGTTATCGAATAAAGGAGAGTAAATAATAATTATTACAAATAGTTGTAAAATAAAAAAGATAATAGCTATTAAAAGAACGTGAAAATGAGGTATAAGAGGTTGAAACCCGAATTATTTTCTTTCATTCTCCGAAAGAATGGGTCGATTCTTTGGACTATGCCTCAATTCTCATTTGCGGTCTTCATTTTTAGATGTAACAAAGAGATACTCAACTTTTAGCTTATGTGTTTAACGTCGACATAAAAGGATCGTAGAAGTTGATGAAAGCATGTATTTGAGGCGGAAAAAAAGATCGGAATTCTTTTTCTCGTGTTTAAAAAACAAGGCATGTAATTAAGAATAAAAAAGGTATAATTGAGTTTTTTTAAAAATTTACCTTTTTAAATATATATAAATGAAGTAGAATACAAAGCATGATGTGCACTAAATACACTGAATGCACGAAATCCAATGCTCATCGTTGGATTTATGATAAATCTATCAAAAATGAAAGATGATGTGACAGAGAAAGGATAAACTCGTAGAATCATATTTAAGATATTTTCCATATAAAGAAACAAAATGAATTTATAACGACGAATATTTTAGATATCATCGCCATGAATTCAGTATTAAATATAAAGGTTAGGAGTTTGCACTAAGATGCATGTAACTTTACATGTACCGGTGTCATAAACTCCTCTATTTTTTATTTTTTTTAAAAATAAAATCATGTGGCATTTAAATCACCATATATCACCACTATGTAATTGAAAATACAACTTAATTCGAGACTCCTAAGCCATCCATGAAGACTGAAATTTTAACAGAATTGCTGAAATTTAGTCGTCTAGATGAACATGTTAAGAATGTTTTTTACACGAAATTTGAAACGCGTATTCCACTAATAGTTCTAAGTAGATTCTTCAAGATTTCATTTCAAAAAATTGGGTGTTGTTTATGGCACCGGTGCATGTAAGATTACATGCACCTTGGTGCAAGCTCCCCAACCTCTTAAATATATAACAACGAAAACCGTGCATTACAAACATCCCATAAAAACATAGTAATGCATTGGTTACATCGTTAGGTATGACCCTTTGTATATAATAATGGTTATCTTTTGCCTTTAAGTTCGAAATTGAACTGACGCAAAGATTTGATTTGGCTCGCTTAGCATATTTAAGATTCATATTTAGTTTAGTTCTACAAGATGAAAATGCTATTCAAGGACAGTTCACATTGATCATGATTTATTAAGTTGGATTCATTTTGCAAAGGTTCGATTTAGAAATATAATCTATTTTTTTAGGAAAGGATCCTATTTCATGGAGTAGGATCCCTTTCCTTGTAAAGAAGAAGCGGATCCTATTCCATGTAGTAGGTAACCTTACCTACACCATGCTCATTTTTTGTCAATCTTTTTTTATTTTTTGAAAAGTACTTCCGTGAATTCCAATCATTATCAATCTAATATGCCATTCAAATTTCGTCAGAAACATAGTGTAACACCCCAACCCCAAATATAATACCACATGGAAAACTCACAAAGTGTGAGTGTGGTTTATAAGTGGTGGGGATTACTACTTGTCAACTTGGGCTTAAGCATTTTGGGCGGTTGTCAACGGGTCCATTTGAGCCCGAACCCAACAGGTTGTCAGGGTCAGTTTTCCTTGATAACGGACCGGGGACCTAAAACCGGGACGTTACAAATGATATCAGAACCAAATTCTCTCTGATAATGGAAAGGACTATCCGAGAGGTGGAGCCACCCCTACAAAGAGGTTGGAGGAAATGGCTATCCGAAGCATGCAACCGTCACTATCATTGGGAATAAGTGATGGGGCATGTCGCAACGAGGACGTTGCGAACATAAGTGGGGGAGGTTGTAACACCCCAACCCCAAACATAGTACCACATGGAAAACTCACAAAGTGTGGGTGTGGTTTATAAGTGGTGGGGATTACTACTTGTCAACTTAGGCTTAAGAATTTTGGTGGTTATCAACGGGTCCATTTGGGCCCGAATCCAACAAATTGTCAGTGCCAGTTTTCCTTGATAACGGACCGGGGACCTAAGTCCGGGACGTTATAAATGGTATCAGAGCCAAATTCACTCTGATAATAGAAAGGGCTACCCGAAAGGTGGAACCACCCCTACAAAAAGGTTGGAGGAATGACTACCCGGAGCGTGCATTCGCCACTATCATTATAACGGATGAGTTTTTTATGAGGATAATAAAATAATTAAAATAAAAACTAAATCACATAACCACCCTCACATCATCCTTAAGATAATATAAAATAAGATAAAAAGAGATAAAATAGTCAACAACCCAAGTTAGTTATTTCTTTATCTCTTAATTAAGTTCAATTTATTATTATTATTATTTATCTAATTGAATTGTGCCTATAAATACAATGGGACTCTAATGAATTCCCCACACATGCCTTTGGGAGAGAGAGTTTAGAGAGAGAGAGAGAGAGAAGCCGACGGTGACATTCTTTCGTCGTGCCTTTTCCAACTTCAACATTGACAACCTTCTCCGTCAACGTTGGAGTGTTGATCCGACGAGATTGGAGTAGCAACGACGTCGTCGACAATGGTCATACTAGTGGAATCTTTATCGATGAATTTCTTGCATCGACAAGGTATGTGTCGAACACTTAGAATAACCATTGATTAATCAACAATCCTCTTTTGATCATATTTATGTTGATTGTTGGTTATCATGTCAAAAGTGCATGGATACGTTTTGATTTCTATAACCGATAATGGAAGTGAGAGATGATCCTTAAAATAAGTTCCTCGTTTTTATTATTGATTTCCTAGACATTCTCATGAATAATCAAACTAAGTAATCCTATGGTTAATCTTGTACTTATGCTGTATGATGTGATAGTCCTTTATTGTCTGATTTTGGATTCAAGAAGTTAATCACATATTGTCTTATCACATGAATAAGCTTAATTTAGATCTATTCCATACGATAATAACAAGCTTCTAAAATCTATATTTGATTTTTGAAAATTATCGTAATAATAAGTGGTATTTAATTTGTCCCCATGGATATGTAAATATCTCCATGCAAATTATCATGTTAAGCATGTGAATTGAAGAAGATAAAATTAGTCATTTTTCTTTATATATTTTTGTTAGATGTATTGCTAGAAATAATTCATGAATCATGTGATTTATGTATAAACAAATAATCTAATTGTCAGCCTATTTCTCGTTTCCTCATCCGATGTAGTTAAGTATTACGGAATACATTTCCGTTTTTGAATTTAAACTACCATTGTTATTTTCTTACCATTGATGAATCAAAAAATTGTCTATATTAATGATATAGGTAAGATTACCATAATTATATCCCTAAATACGATTATCTGCAACTGTACTACGTGGCATTCTTAGTAAAGTATGTAAATTTCCAAAATCCTTAATTTAAGGCATCAATTTATTTGTAGTAATACAACGATAACTCGCCATTATTGAGTTCCTACAAATTATATGTTGCGCATTTCATATAATCAACATGAATCTACGGATAATTTCATTCATCAGTTATTAGTTATTATTCATACGATATTATGTTACTTGTGATTAACATTGTATGCACGTCATATATATTATAATGTGATTTAATTTTGAGATAGTTATTTACTAAAAATAAGCATTTATGAAGTTTTAACAAATATAAATCAAGATGTTGGCAACGAGTCAAATTAAGGAGAAATACTCTCAACATTACGAAAGATTGATTGGTGGAAAGGAAATAATGTATATCTGTGTACATATTGGCTATGTATTCTGTATGATAAAAATTCTTGCGTTAGTGGAATTAAATATTTACATGAATCATTATTGTATGAAAAAAAAGGAATTGTATTTAAAGAACTAAAATTTCCTTAAATGAATAGTGGCACTTAAACGGTATGCAGAGCTAAGTGGTACACCTATGGTGGGAGCCACCTCTAGAGTCCGTTTATCGATGGCCTAAAGGGCCAACACCTTCCGGGGGCGTGAGGCAAAAGATAAGTCCTCTACAGTCGTAGCTACACTGTCATGTTATGCATTGTTATGGACCGCTTGTGCCGGAAGTAAACCATCAAAGCCGCCTAAGAATTAACAATCAAGACCACTCTAAACATGAAAAATATCATGGACATATGTGCAATATATGTTAATATTATGTGCATATATGCAATTATGTTACTGTTATGGATATATGTTTAAGTTCAGTTAATGTTAAGTGCATGTGTGCAAGGGCATACGTGCAATTTATGTTAAGGCTAAGGACATGTGTGCAATTATGCTAATAATATGGGCATACATGCAAATTTATGTTAAGCTCATATAAGGTATGCAATTATGTTAATTATATGGGCATACGTGCAAATTATGTTAAGGTTATATGCATGTATGCAATTATATTAGTGAGTGGGCATATGTGCAATTGTGTTAAGGATATGGGCATATGTGCAACGTAAGTTAATATTAAGGGTTTATGTGCAATTTAAGATAATGTTAATGGTATATGTGTACTTATGTTAACATTGTGGACATACACGCAATATGGCAAAACTTAAGGGTATATACGTGAGTATAGTATGCAATGCTTGGATATGAAAGAAATATACTTCGTATGCATCTTTAAATTAATTAATGATATCTATGATGTTTTTTACTTGTGTCAAGCAAAATAGTTTATACAACATGGTAAGGATATAGAGAACCAAATTTATAAGTCTTTATTGTTAGAATGATTATCATTATATTATGAATGGAATAGTTAGATGTGACTTGATTTTTACGCTAGCCGGCTTGACCTTATCTGGGCACATACTGAGCGTTAAGCTCATATCATGTATTGTTACTCTTTTTCAGGGAAACGTGAAGATTAAGTTATTTATGCTTCAAGGGAGACTTCACCGTTTTCAAGAGTAGAATCGGTACGGGACTATTGTTGGGTCGGTTTGGAAGGATGCCATTATGTCTACTGGAATACGGAAATCATAGATGTGATTCATCTAGTATATTTAAGGAACTCTTGGACTCATATCCTTATTAATAGTATGGAAAGTAAGTTTTCTTAAAGTCCATTCTTTTTAGTGCTCTTATGTTATGATTAATGCTATGAGTAACGATCCTGAGAAGTCCGCCGAATTCTCGGTTCCGCATCATTCTCGGACGATCGGATTCATTACAAGTGGTATCAGAGCAGGAGTTCCTTTGGGCATAAGATATCCGACCTGGTCAAACTTAGATCCACTAATTTTAGGAAATATAGACACTTGACCGTAAATTTTACATTTGATCATTGCAAATGGCCCCTCGTCGTGGGAATGAGATGAATGGAAACCCGAGTCTTCATCAACTTACGAGATGGCTATGGACATTGACTGATAGCCACAGGGTACGCAGCTTTTTTTGGCTAGCTTAGTTAGTACAAAACCCTCTATGGTGCAACTTGAGTATTTAGAGGTTGTACAAGATTTTTCCGATATTTTTCAGAAGACTTTCTAAGTCTTCCTCCTAGAAGAGAGATTGACTTCACTATTGATGTACTACCGAGTACTACAATCATATTTAAAGATGGCTCCTGCTAAGTTGGATTAGCTGAAAAGTAATTGTAAGAATAACACGAGTGTATCTCAGATTAGTTCTTGAGACATTGCGACAACACCTGCTTATGCTAAATTATCTAGTGTGTGACTTTTGACTTCAGGAAGTTGCTTTTCTTGGACATTTTGTGTCTAAGAAGGGTATTTCTGTAGACCCCGCAAAGGTTGATGCGGTTTTAAATTGGAATCAGCTAAAGAATATCTTGGAAATCCACAGTTTTCTAGGATTGTCAGGTATTATATGAGATTCATTCAATATCTCTCCAAGATCTCCCTACATCTAACTCGATTGTTAAAAAAAGAATGTAAAGTTCAAATGGTCGCAAAAGTACGAGCAAAACTTTCAAGAGTTAAAGCAAAGATTGGCATCTGCTTCGGTGCTCACGCTACCATCGATAGTGATGGATTTGTGATCTACACAGATGTGACAGGCTCCAGTTTGGGTTGTGTCCCCATGCAGCAGAGAAAAGTTGTGAGATACGCCTCTTGGCAGTTGAAAGAAGATGAAAGAAACTACCCCACACATGATCTACAGCTTGCAGTAGTAGTTTTTACGCTAAAAATTTAATATCATTTTTATATGGAGAGAAATTTGAGGTATTTACTGATCACAAAAGCCTCAAGTATGCCTTTTCTCAGAAGGAATTGAATATGAGACAAAGGAGATGGTTGGAGTTTCTATCAGATTATGATGTTTTCATCGACTATCATCCAGGAAAGGTGATTGCAGTCGCTGATGCTCTAAGTAGGAAATATGAAGGGAAGCTCACAAGTATGAAATTGCAATGACAACTAATGGAATATTTAGAAGAATGGAACCCATTTATTGAAAGGAAGACTAGAATTATTAAAACAGGAATAAAGAACTACTCGTCGTTGGTAGAAAAGGTTATATTTGATCAAAAGAATGATAATGAACTTCAAAATTTGGCAATCGCTCATATGAAAGAAGGATCTGATTCTCAATTGGGCTGGATGGAGCATTGAGGTTCCATAATAGATTGTGGGTTCTGGATAATGGTGAATTAAGACGAGAGATTCTTATAGAGGCTCACAGATATATGTATACCATTCACTCCGACACAATAAAGATGTAAAAAGACTTACACCGAAATTTTTGTGGCTGAAGACAAAAAAGGACATTGCAAAATTTGTATTTGTGTGTCTTATTTGTCAACAAGTAAAGATTGAGCACCAAAAGCTTGCAGGTCCGTTGCAAACGCTAGAGATTCCCAAATGGAAACGGTAGCATGTCACCATGGATTTTATCACCGCACTACCAAAGACAAAGAAAGGTCACTTTGATACAATTTGAAAGATTGTTGATCGATTGACTAAGTCAGCACATTTCTTACACATTCATTTGGATCATACTATAAGATCCTTGTTGAATTATATGTGAATGAGATAGTAAAATTGCATGGTGTTCTGTTATCGATTATGTCAGACAGGGATACGAGATATACCTCTCGATTATGGGAAAGCGTGCATGATGCATTGGGTACAAGTTAAAAGTTCAACACATCATTTCATCCTCAGATCGACCGATAATCTGAAAGAACAATCCAGATATTAGAGGACATGTTGGGAGCTTGTACCCTAGACTTTGCTGGAAATTGGGATAACCTTTGGTCGAATTTACATATAATAATAGCTATCATGCAAGCATTAAGATGGATCCATAATAAGCTTTATATGGTCAACCTCATAGATCATCGTTGTGCTGGAATGACATAGGTGAAAAATACATATTGGGATTTGAATTAGTATAGGCTTGCACAAAGGGTGTAGAGGTGATTCGAAAAAGATGTTTAGCCGCTCAGAATAGACAAAAATCTTATGTGATCGTCGAATATGAGATTTGAATTTTGAAATAAAGTGATCATGTATTTTTAAAGATTTATCCTATCAAGGAAGTAGTACGATTCGACAAAAAGGAAAAATTGAATCCTAGATATGTGGGATCTTTTGATAAGAAAAGTTGGAGAAGTAGCTTATCAGGTTACTTTTCCACCTCATTATTCCAAGTAACATGATGTTTTTCATGTATCAATGCTAAGGAAGTATAATCCTGATCCATCGCACATGACCGACACATGAAATTCCAGATATTCAGCCGAACCTGACGTTTGAAGAAAGACCAGTGCGTATTGTTGATCGTATGGAATACCAGTTGCGACGCCATCTAATTCCGATGGTTAAAGTACTTTGATAGCATCATCAGAGGGAAGAGGAGACTTGAGAATTGGAAGACGAAATGTGTCAACACTATGCACATCTTTTTGGTAAGTGACTTTTTACAGTATAATTTTTTAGGACAAAATTTCTTTAAGGAGGGTAGATTGTAACGATGAGTTTTTTTAAGAGGATAATAATATAATTAAAATAAAAACTAAATCACATAACCACCCTCACATCATCCTTAAGATAATACAAGATAAGATAAAAAGAGATAAAATAATCAACAACCCAAGTTGATTATTTCTTTATCTCTTAATTAAGTTCAATTTATTATTATTATTATTTATCTCATTGAATTGTGCCTATAAATACCATGGGACTCCAATGAATTCCCCACACATGCCTTTGGGAGAGAGAGTTTAGAGAGAGAGAGAAGCCGACGACGACATTCTTTCGTCGTGCCTTTTTCAACTTCAACATCGACAACCCTCTCCGTCAACGTTGGAGTTTTGATCCAACGATATTGGAGGAGCAACGACATCGTCGACAAACGATCGGACTGGTGGAATCTTGATCGATGAATTTCTTGCGTCGACAAGGTATGTGTCGAACACTTAGAATAATCATCGGTTAATCAACAATCCTCTTTTGATCATATTTATGTTGATTGTTGGTTATCATGTCAAAAGTGCATGGATACATTTTGATTTCTATAACCGATAATGGAAGTGAGAGATGATCCTTAAAATAAGTTCCTCATTTTTGTTATTGATTTCCTAGACATTCTCATGAATAATTAAACTAAGTAATCTTATGGTTAACCTTGTACTTATGCCGTATGATGTGATAGTCCTTTATTGTCTGATTTTGGATTCAAGAAGTTAATCACATATTGTCTTATCACATGAACAAGCTTAATTTAGATCTATTCCATACGATAATAACAAGCTTCTAAAATCTATATTTGATTTTTGACAATTATCGTAATAATAAGTGGTATTTAAATTGTCCTCATGGATATGTAAATATTTCCATGCAAATTATCATGTTAAGCATGTGAATTGAAGAAGATAAAATTAGTCATTTTCCTTTATATATTTTTGTTAGATTTATTGCTAGAGATAATTCATGAATCATGTGATTTATATATAAACAAATAATCTAATTGTCAGCTTATTTCTCGTTTCCTCATCCGATGCAGTTAAATATTACAGAATACATTTCTGTTTTCGAATTTTAACTACCATTGTTGTTTTCGCATCATTGATGAATCGAAAAATTGCCCATATTAATGATATAGGTAAGATTAACATAATTATATCCTTAGATACGATTATATGCAACTATACTACTTAGCATTCTTAGTAAAAGTATGCAAATTTCCAAAAATCCTTAATTTAAGGCATCAATTTATTTGTAGTAATGCAACGATAACTCGTCATTATTGAGTTCTTGCAAATTATATGTTGCGCATTTCATATATCAACACAAATCTACGGATAATTTCATTCATCAATTATTAGTTATTATTCATACGATATTATGTTACTCGTGATTAACATTGTATGCACGTCATATATGTTATAATGTGATTTAATTTTGGGATACTCATTTACACTCAAAATAAGCATTTATGAAATTTTAACAAATATAAATTAAGATGTTGGCAACGAGTCAAATTAAGGAGAAATACTCTCAACATTACGAAAAGATTGATTGGTGGAAAGGAAATAATATATGTCTATGTATATATTGGCTATGTATTTTGAATGATAAGAATTCTTTGGTTAGTGGAATTAAATATTTACATGAATCATTATTATATGGAAAAAAAGGAATTGTATTAAAGAACTAAAATTTCCTTAAATGAATAGTGACACTTAAACGGTATGCGGAGCTAAGTGCTACACCTATGGTGGGAGCCACCTCTAAAGTCCGTTTATCGATGGCCTAAAGGACCAACGTCTTCCGGGGACGTGAGGCAAAAGATAAGTCCTCTACAGTCGTAGCTACACTGTCATGTTATATATTGTTATGGACCGCTTGTGCTGGCGGTAAACCATCAAAGCCGTCTAAGAATTAACAATCAAGACCACTCTAAATATGAAAAATGTCATGGACATATGTGAAATATATGTTAATATTATGTGCATATATGCAATTATGTTACTGTTATGGACATATGTCTAAGTTTCAGTTGATGTTAAGTGCATGTGTGCAAGGGCATACGTGCAATTTATGTTAAGACTAAGGGCATGTGTGCAATTATGCTACTGATATGGGCATAAATGCAAATTTATGTTATGCTAAGGTCAGTATGCAAGTATGTTAATAATATGGGTATACGCGCAAATTATGTTATGGTTATAGGCATGTATGCAATTATATTAATCATATGGGCATATGTGCAATTATGTAAAGGATATGGGCATATGTGCAACATACGTTAATATTAAAGGCGTATGTGCAATTTAAGATAATGTTAATGGTATATGTGTACTTATGTTAACATTGTGGACATACACGCAATATGGCAAAACTTAAGGGTATACACGTGTATAGTATGCAACGCTTGGATATGAAAGAAATATACTTCGTATGCATCTTTAAATTAATTAATGATATCTATGATGATTTTTGACTTGTGTCAAGCAAAATAGTTTATACAACATGGTAAGGATATAGAGAACTAAATTTATAAGTCTTTATTGTTAGAATGATTATCATTATGTTATGAATGTAATAGTTAGATGTGACTTGATTTTTACGCTAGCCGGCTTGACCTCATCTCAGCACATACTGAGCATTAAGCTCATATCATGTATTGTTACTCTTTTTCAGGGGAACATGAAGATTAAGTTATTTATGCTTCAAGGGAAACTTCATCGTCTTCAAGAAGTAGAATCGGTACGCGACTATTGTTGGGTCGATTTGGAAGGATGTCATTATACCCACTGGAATACGGAAATCGTAGATGTGATTCATCTAGTATATTTAAGGAACTCTTGGACTCATGTCCTTGTTAATAGTATGGAAAGGAAGTTTTTTTAAAGTCCTTTCTTTACTGCTCTTATGTTATGATTAATGCTATGAGTAACGATCTTGAGATGTCCGCCGAATTCTTGCTTATGCATCATTCTCGGACGATCGGGTTCATTACACATAGATTTATATGCCTTTCATCTAGAACATGTAATTTTAACGGTGTTAGAATTGTTGCAATCGACATGTTCTGGATGGAGGGCATAGGAGTCTCTGTTTCTGACAAAATTTGAATGATATATTAGAGGGATATAGTTATCAAAATCAATGGAAGTATTTTTCAAAAAAATAAAAAAAATTAACAAAAAAGAGCATGAAGTAAGGCTATCTACTTCATGAAGTAGGATCACTTTCCTCTTTATATAATATTTTAAGGGATATATGTGTAATTGCAAGGGTCGCCAGATTATATATAAGTCTTTGAGTTTTTTTCACTCGTCCTCGGAGAGGGTCTGGAGAGAATTGGCGATTCCTTGGGTAGATGATGCAAGTGGCTTACAGAACTTCTGGGAAGGGGTTAGAAGGATAGGAGGCAACTCAACGGAGGATGTCGCAGGATTCTTTGGGGTGATTTGGGCAATCTGGCTGGCAAGAAACGATTTACTTTTTAACAATCAAAGATTTTATCCGGAGAATGTTATTGATTATTGTAAGGCTCTACTAATTTTTTGGGAGTCAAGGTAACTTTTCATGTAACTTTTTCTTTAACTTTATAATGCACTTGCGATGACTCTCATATGGAGAGGTCACTCTCTTTTTGATAAAAAAATTCACTCGTGTCCTTAACTTCTGCAACACCAATTATATCCTTTTTTTAATGTCGATTATGCATCTAATTTCTTACAAATTTCACTATTCTATCTTTTTTTAATATCAGCTATGTCTTAACTTTAGCTTAACAAAGAGTGGAATTGTGCAAACTTCCTTTGGGGACGTAGCCGCCGCGACATCTCCTGGGATACGGTCTGCCTTCCTAAGCAGGAGGGGGGCATGGGAGTGACTTCCTTTCTCGCCCTCCGCGAGGCCTCGATTATCTCCTGGGGTTGGAGGGTTATCTCCTCGGATACGTCAATTTGGGCTGCATACATGAGGCGCAAGTATCTCCCCTCCGGGTCTTTCTGGTCTGTTGCTCCTGCGCCATCACATTCCCGTGTTTGGCGTGCAATTCTCGGCCGCAGATGCTATCTTAGAGATGCTACTATCGAGGAAATCCTCCCGGTTTGTTGGACCCGTTCACCTAGAGGGTACTCTTTTGCTGATGCTTATGATATTGTTAGGCCAAGGGGTGCTTCGATGACGTGGGCCACTATTGTCTGGGATCGCCGATCTGTGCCTCGACACTCCTTCACTCTTTACAGGACCATCAAGGCGAGGCTGCCCACTTTGGATAGAGTAACGGCATTTGCAGAGATTCCTCACTCTAATTGCTATTTGTGCACCGCATTCTTGGAATCTCACGACCATCTGCTGTTCCAATGCTCCTTCTCGGCGGAGGTCTGGCGCGGTGCCTGTCGTGCCTTTGACCTCCCGGCTCCACCCACCCAATCGCTCATTGACTCCGTTGCCTGGATTGGATCTATTACGGTCCCCTCAACCCGCACGGCGCTTGCTGTCCTTCTTGCGCTGGTTGTCTGGTCGATATGGGCGGAACGTAACCTCAGGTGGACCACTAATGGTTGCAATTCAACCTCAAGCATTCTGCTCGGCATCATCAGGGACTATCCAATGATTCATCCGATGATTATATTTTGATCGAACACCTCTGTTTTTTGTTTGACTGTTTACTGAGCTCGGTTTTTTTGGGGTTTAATTCCTACGCTTTTGTTGTTGCGTAGCGCATACAAATTGCAACATCTTGTAGAAAACGGGTTTTGTAATACCTTTCCTTTTGTGAAGGAATATACACAAAATTTACTTTCCAAAAAAAAAAAGAGTGGAATTGTGAAATTTTATAAAATAAAGTACCGAGGACAACCATATCATAGCTGTACGCACATGCAATAAAGACCTTAAAAAAACGACAAATGGCTTTTGGCTCTTTCTTTATGATTTGGCCTTCCAAGGAGTTGAAACTAGACCTGGCCAACGGGCTGGGGGCCCGCCCTCCCAGCCCGCCCAGCCCGCTCATGGGCCGGGCTTGGGCTTCGAGATTTAAGCATGGGCCGGCCCGGCCCGGCCCGCAAAAAATAAAAAAATATATAAATATATGTCAAATTATACATGTATTAATATGATATGCTTTAAGTTTTTCATTTGTGACACTAGTTTTAAATAAAAATTCAATAGTTTACATGTCAAGTAACATGTAAACTATGTATATTAGTTATATAAAGTATAGTTGGTATTAATAAAATCATCTATATGTATTAAATACCATTAAAAAGTCAATGGAAAATGACCAAAATGGGCCATGGGCCGGCCCATGGGCGGGCCTTGGACAAAGGTTTTTTTACCTAGGCCCGTTCGGCCCGGCCCATGGGCCGGCCCGGCCCGCAATTTGGCCAGGTCTAGTTGAAACATGAGCTTGTATCTTCGTCAGTATTATGCACGTGTACGAGACACGTGTGAAGGGGAGTCTGCACGGCGCCTCCGGCACGTGTAAGCGTGTGCTGCTTTACTTCCAGTGGTGCTCACCGGTGCTTTGTCTTACGTGGCATGTAGCGATTGGACTGAGATGTAACGAAATTTATTCCGCAAAAGACATGATTCAATGATTTTACTTTCTCGCTTGTCTTGTCGCAACATACTTTGAAAATCAAAGCACGTGATTTAGTTCGGTAACTTTTGAATGAATGTCACATCACATCAATTACATGCGAATCATCTTAGCATAAATAATAAAATTTGATGGAGACATTACTACCTTAGCCATTCTTTTATTATTGGTTTTAGTAAAAGGGTTTTTAATAGGCTGTGTCCATTCCAATTTCAGTTATACCTCTTCTTTTCTTGGAATATATCAGTTGTGTTCATGACTTCTAATCAATCTATCACTTGTGCCCTTCTATTACTTTAGTTGTTGCTGAGTTGAACTTAATCATAGTTTAATCAAACTATGGTATAATTAAGAGAGGCATATATGGAAAAAAGCTTGTATCTCTCTTTCTCTCCCCCTCCTCATCACCCTCCAACCCTTCCTTCTCCTCCGACGACCACCTCCTCCTCCATCCTCTCCTCCTCCAACCACCCCTCCTTCGACAACCGACATCTGATGCGATCCCAACACCTATGTATCACCTCCTGCATGCATGTACTTGCTTTGTTGACGCTTTGTTCCACCAAAGCTGTGAAGAGCAAGAATGGCAAGAAGGTAAGGATATCCACTCGTCTTGTTGTAGGCCCACTCCATGTGGGAGGATTTTGTGACGGAGGGAGGGTCTGGGGGCGGGGAGAGGCAGGGGGAGGCGTAGGGGTGGCTGGTGGGAGGACCTTGGGGTAGAGGGAGGACCACTACAAACTTTTCGATCTTTTGGGACGCTTACTGGGGACGATCGGAGAACAACCATCTCCTATAGTATCAGAGGGGAATGGTTTCACCGCCACCGTCCCTTCTGGTAAGTACAAGGGATGGTTGTTGTTGACTGTTTCTGATGATAGACTCTCTGCGATGGTTACATAGCCGTCCCTTATGAGTACAACTTCTGTTTTTTCTTCTGTATATGGGGATCGTAGGACCGTCCCCTATACGTCACTGTTGATGTCGTGTATACCTATCTATAAGGGACGGTTGCATAACCGTCGTCGATGTGTCTGTACCAGCAGGACATATAAAAATATCTATACCCGAAGAGGACGGTTCACTTATAAACGTCCCCGATCATTATTATAGGGGACGGTCATAAGACCGTCCTCGAGGGTCTTATATCCCTCTCTGCCTGAGTCCTTTCCTCCTCCGCTCAAAACTCCCTCCCTACCCGTCGCCCCCGGCCTGAGCTCCTCCTCCCTTTTGAAGCCTCCATCGACGCTGTCGAGTCCTTTCTCGGCTCTCACTTGACGACACCCAGAGTCCTCTTCTTCGGTTGTGAGTTTTTTCCAATTATTTTTATTTGTAATACATCATTACTTGAAATATGCTTGTTTTTAACTATATTTTATTTTTAAACTAATAGCTTAGTCTTTGTGATTAATCATGATCATTATCTTTATCTTGAGTCATAATGTTTAGTTGTAATTAAAAGTTTTCATATAATACAATTAAAAGATTCCATATGATTTTGTAATTAAAACTTTTATAGTATCGATGTTTTTGACCTTGTTGTTATCTTTGGATAGTATACAATACTACATATGATGTTGTAATTAAAACTTTAATAGTATAGGAAAGATAGTTTACATGAGATTCATAACAGATATTAACACTGTTATTATCTTTCGATCTTTACCTTTAGAAAATGGATAAAAGTTGGATGAACAAAAGGTTCGATGATTTTCAGACATATAACAACAATGTTATTGGGTTCTTAAATTGGACATTTCAATATGAGTCACTCTATCATATTGTAGGAGGTGAAGGAGATAGGTAACATTGTCCTTGCATAAGATGCAAGAACACTCTAAGTAACAATCGAACCGTAGTTTACGAACATCTGATATTAAATGGTTTTTAGCTTCATTATATGAATTGGATGCATCATGGTGAAGGAGTCATATTTTGCATAAGTCAATAATGCCTCAATTGATAATGAAAGAGATTTGTCTGAAACAGATAATCGTAGTGGTATGTTTAAGATGTTAGACAATATTCGAGGGCATAACGATGATGAAAGGATGGAATCGCTTCAGGATACTTTACATGAAAATATAAAAGATGCAGAAAATCCTATATGCTTAGAATCAAAATGTCTCGTTTACGTTTTCTTTTGGAGTTTTTAAGTTAAAGATGAAGAATTGATGCACAAAGATATGATGACAGATATCTTGCAGTTAATTAGGACATTATTAAATAATCCTAAAGGCTTTTCAAAATATGGGAAGGACGCTAAGTCAAGATTCCGCTCACTTGGACTAAATTACGAGAAAATTGACGTATGTCCAAATGACTGCATTTTATATTGGAAGGAATATTCAAATTTAGATACATATTCTGAGTGCAAAACTAACAGATATAAGAATACGAGTCATGATACGAAGAGGAAAAAATCAGAGAATATTTTACGATTCTTTCCTGTGATTTCTCGATTACAGCGATTATTTTCATATGAAAGAACAACTAGAATGATGATATGTCACAATAATATAAAAAAGATATAACTAGTGTTATGCGACATCCGTCAGATGTCGAGGAGTGGATGAAATTCGATGAAAGATAACCACCATTCTTTGAAGAAGTAAGAAATGTAAGATTAGGTCTCGCTTCCGACAGTTTTAATCCATTCGGAAATATGAGTGCGAGTTACTCTATTTGGCATGTAATACTTGTTACATATAATCTGCCACCCTCGATGTCGATGACATCTTCTTTTATGATGATGTCGTTATTGATACCCGATCCAAAAGGATCAGGTAATGCGATAGATACTTATATGAAACCGTTGATCGATGAACTAAAGATTTTGTGAAATTCTGGAGTGTGAACGTATGACGCGGTAAAGAAAGAGTTCTTTACAATGCGTGCTTCTTTATTATGGATAATTAATGATTTTTCGACGTATGTTAATTTATCGGGTTGGAGTATGAAAGGTAAACTCGCATGTCTAGTTTATATAGATAAAATACAATCGATATGGCTAACTGCGAGTATGAACATTGTTATTAAGGTCATCGTCGTTTCTTACCTGTGAATCATAGATGGATGAAAATTGAAAATAATTACAAGTTTAACGACAGTCATTTGGATGCCATATAAGTTTGAATCAACGATCTGGTAATACAGTGTGGACGGAACAAGAAAAGTTGGGTAACTTCTCTCGAAGTCGATTATTTAAGAGGAGTTATCCGACAGATGGTAAAAATAAAGTATATTTTTTCGAGAACTATCTTACTGACAGGTCCGTCATAACTTAGATGTGATGCATATAGAGATGAATATTATGGAAAATATTTTTGGAATTTTAAAACTTTCTAGCACTGCGAAAGACAGTTTGCAAGCTAGACGTGATCTGATACAGTTGGGTATCTGGCCTAAACTACATCCGATAGAGTCAGATAATTCTAGTATAACAATTCCTGAAGCGTTTTATATATTATCCAGTGATAACAAAGATAAGATACTCAATTTTATTAAATTAATTAGAGTATTAAATGGATTCTCATCACAAATAAGCAGATGCATAAATCTGACGAAAAGAAAGATGTCATCATTAAAAAGTTATGATTGTCATGTATTAATGCAAGTTCATTTTCCGTTGATCATCAGGGGAGTTGTACATCATGATGTTATGCAGCTCCTAATCAAACTCAGACAATTTTTTAAAGTCTTCTATTCGAAGACTTTAGATCCTGAAGTGTTGTTCCGATTAGAGATAGATATTGTTATCATTTTATGTAAGATGGAGTAGCTCTTTCCACCATATTTTTTGATATAATAATACATATAATTGTTCATCTTGCTAGAGAAGTTCTAATATGTGATCTTGTACAATATCAATGGATGTATCCAATTGAACGATATCTAAGGAAATTAAAAAATATGCTGTTTAATAAAGCTGCACCTATAGGTTCCATTGACGATGGGTATTTATGTGAAGAATGTATTACATTTTGTAATATATATATGGATGATGACAAGAATATCAGATTAGATCGGTTCGAATAAAATAATGATGGCAAGTTGTGGCCTGAAGATCCAAACAAACTTTGGATTTTTCAACAAAATGGACGAGCTATTATAAAGAGTATCCGTCAAAGAATTTTAGATGATGAATATATCTTGATGCAATTAAATGAGGTTGATTATTTCTTTAAAGAGTTTCAATCAAAAAGTACTAAAAAATCTGACTTTCTTAAATGGTTTAGGTATTATTGAACTGTTTAAAGTTATAAAAGATGAATGTTGGAGCATGAATATTATCTATAAGAGTCCATTCTCAATAGTAGTGTCACATTCTGGCTATACCGTAATGGATTCAGATTTCGAAAAAAATCAATTAATGAGAGTAAAGAAACACAGCTTTTTGGAGTGATAGTGAAGGCCGAACTCTCATCTTAAAGTGATGGATACTATGGTGAAATTATTGATATATTAAAAATCAGTTTTACACATGATGCAATGTGTATTCTATTTCATTGCATTTGGTTCGATGTGGGTTGTGTTGGAGCAGGCTACAAGAAAGATTAAAATGGAGTTCTCTCTTTAAAGCAAATAAGTCGGTTACAAACAAATAAGTCATATGCGCTTGTCAGTCAGGTAGAACTTGTCTTTTATATACCGGACAACTCTGTTAATGGGTGGATTATACCTATTAGGACAACACCGAGATACTTCTTTGATGCTAACGAAGAGGAAGATGTATTGGACAATGGTGTTGCATATCAGAATATTTCAAATGATTTTTTTACTAACAATGCCAGGTAATGCTATTTTTTATTTTATGTTCAAATAATTTATATCGTATAATCTATCTAAATGTATTCTTAAAATTATATACTAATGAAATGTAGATATGGCTCTTAGACCCAGACGTATTCAGGAAGTTCTCGAACCTGCTCAGCAGCCACAGGGAGGATCTTCTGATGCTGACACTGGTGGATCTCAGAGACAATGGGGGCCGTCCCCAGTATAGATTCCTGGATCGTCTTGCACCCGAGTAGACATTACATGTTCGTATCGTTGGAGGAGATGTAATGGGGGAGAACTTTACGGAGTTTTAGAGCTACCTTGGCCAGGTTGCTCGTGCATTGGTCCCCTTCACGACGCATGACTTTCGACAGCTTCCTTATGCTGTCAAGGCTTCTATACTATCTGATTTGGAGGTATTCTACAATAGAATTATTATTTGAATACTCAACTATTTTATTCATCTTAAAAAATGATTTTACATGGGAACGAAATGCCAACGTCGATTCTCAGATTCTTTCTCATGTGGCTGAAATGTTGCGTCGATATATGGGACGCATAAAAGTGAATTTAACAAGCTCTGTATATATATACCTAAAGGAAAATTTGAACACTTACGATATTTTCTCCCTTTATTAGTATTACAACCCTCATATTCCATATGAATAGCTTTTGTAAAACGTCCTACCATGTGTTACACCGGATTAGTGGAGGGACTTGATCAATTTTGGTCCAGTGAGGAATTCGCGGTATGTAAAGTTTTTCCTAATTAATTGTTTTATACTTGTATTAACTTTGATTAATAATAGGCAATATCTATGAAAAATACTTTGAACCGCTCCAAAAGTTTTAGGTCCACCCACAAGATGGAGAGAAAGAACACAAATCAGTTGAAGGATGACTTTGTAAGTATCCACAAATTTATAAATGTGACTAATTTTGGAAGCAAATATAAAAAATATTTTATTTATGTTTTTTTAGTTGATGGATAACGATAGAGAAATGTCTCGAATAGAGGATTTTACGGGGTCAAAGAGCCGAGACGTAGGAGGAGAAGTGTAGTGGGTTGATGACGCCTACACACCAATTCATATATTTAAATTATATTGCTAATTTTTAAAATATCTTATATTAATTTTTTTAAATAATATATGTATCCATTCATGCAGGAAGAAATGATTAGGCTCTTAACCACCACCTCACTAGATAGCACGGGAACGAGCACACTCCCTTTATCTATCGATGAAGCCTTCCTCCAAGCCACAAGTCCAGAACACAAAGGACGCATACGTTGCGGAGGACGTAGAGAAACGATCCATACATGATACGAAATGAGTGGTGCAAGTAGGTCTCGGACCTCGTCGCAAGGGAGCCAGAGGGAGAGAGAGATGGAGAGGGAGTTGCACGACGTCAAGGCAAAGATGCCCGCACAAGACGAGGAGATGGATAAGATGCATATGGACATGGATAATGTCATGACATACATTACCCATCTTCAAAGCCATGCCAAGCGACCAGTAGACCCGACACAACTCGGTGATGATGAGGAAAGTGAAGAAGAGAGTGATGAAAGTGACAAATCGGGGTAGATTGCATGCAATGTAGAATATGTATATTATATTTTAGTAGTATCTTGAACAATTAAGTTGTTGTAATTTACAATATGCAGAACTAGAAAATTGTTTTGTTGTTAAGTTTTAAGTAAGAAATTTAATGTCTTTAAGTGTGTTGTATAATTTACGTGGTTTTGCAGCAGGAGCATGAGATAAACCCCAATCAAGTCATTATTGTTTTTGCTTTCAGAGGGTATCGAGGACGGTTTTAACTGTCTCCTCTTGTTCTCTAAAACCGTCCTTTCTGTAACAAAATAGTTTACGGTCTCTCATTGTGGCCCTCATGGACTAAAGGGGACAGTCTGCCTTCATAAGATTTGTTGAGTTGTTGATTGTAACTTTTGGTGATGGTTGAAAGAACAGAAGCTGATTATGATTGAAAGTGAAGAAGGTTGCTCGAAGTTGATATTGTTGCAGCTATTATTAAGCAACAATGAGATGACTCTATGGATAAATGAAAAAATTCAAATCATGATAATAAAAAGTTTATCAAGGTACATTTGCATGAAAACATGTATATCTCAAAACTAAATTCTTAACACTAACTTATTGATTTTACTTCTAACCATAGTCATTAAAACTTATCAAGGATAGCAACTGGATTGGTCCATACTTGAAAGTCTTAAAGCAAAAGGAAGGCAATATAGTGGCATAATTTATGAAAAATTAGCTGTGAGAAAACAACGATAATGAAGTCACTTACAACTAGTATGTATAATTCGTGGAAAACTTTCCTTAGGAAATCATCTTAGTTCGGTATCTGTGGAAAGTTAAGAAGCATAATGTAGAAATAAAGTGCTCTACAGGTGGAACTGTGCATGCGGCTATACTGACAAATTTATCCGCTCATGCTAGAAGTTCATTCTCAACATTATCAAGCTCACAATACACGCCCCAAAGTAACCCCGGTACCCATAGGTCAAGATGATTTGGAAAAGATGACCAGCAGATCGTGAACCATTTCCACGACCACTCGCGTATCCAATTCCGTATGGGTGTGTTTGGATAGTGGGTTTAGGTGGGTTAAACTGGTTGCAGGTAACCCATTTTTGGGTTTTGGTGTTTGGATAGAGGGTTAAACGGGAGGTGGGTTAGAAGTGGGTTTATTTTGATATGATTGTATTGAAGTTTGAAAAAGTGAGTAGTTATTGTGATGTGATTGTATTGGAGTTTGAAAAAGTGAGTAGAAGTTGGATAGTTTATAATTTTTATATGATATGATGGTATAATATATTATTTTTTGTTGGAATTGATGTTGGGGAATTGATTTATTTAAATTTTTAAAAAGATAAAAAGTGGACCCCACTTAGAAAGAGAAGGAAGTGGGTTAGGGAGGGTAAACCACCCCAAGGGGGGTTTACCCCCCTAACCGAACATGACCTATGTGTTGCTCGTGCACATGCATCCAAACCCCACTCCACAACGAGACCCAAGGTGGAAGAGCAAAAACAATGAGAAAATGGCATGAACATGACAGCAAGAGGGAGAGATGTATCTTGCGGAGGTGTGGAACGACTCTCATGTGGAGAGATCGTTGCGTGGGCACCTTTGGCTTCACGATCGGACACTCCGACGATCTCGGACGGCTCCGGCAAGATCTAAGGCCGGAGGAAATGAGGAGGGAGGGTTGGAAAGGGGATTAGGGTTATTTTGAAGGAAGAGGGATGTGGTTTATGGATGAAATTTCGGATTCGGATTCGAATCTGGATTCGAATAAAACTCGAACCCGCCCCTGTAAAAATAGTCATAACCCGGGCTCCTGATTTCAGAATTTCACGTTTTTAGACTCATTGGAAAGGCCACGATGAGAACTATGCGATGGAGTCCCAATTTGAATTTTTTGAGCTCTGATAAGTACATGTTTTGCAATTAAGCACAGACTTCAGTAATTTTTACAATTTGGTTCATGTTCGGGTTTCAGGGTTTTTACAACGAATTTCAAAGAAACCAAAAGTTAGATTCCATTATTTTTGTCGTTTCGCTCAAACAATATACAATTCTAGTGAAAGTTCGTCAACATTTTCACGGAAAACCTGGGGGAAAATAAGATAGCACGTTGTGGTGTCACCGTCGGAGGTGTGGGAATCGGAGGAGGACTCTTTCGTTTCTCCGATGCTTCTTCTCAATGAGCTACTCCTGTGTCAATGGTGCTTCAATGGCGACAGATTGGTTGTGAGTCAATAGGATGGCACGACGGTGGGATGGGTTGTTGGCCCAACTTTATTTTTCTCTCTTGTGACTTCACAAATACTCAACATCTAAGAACTTTTTTTCAAACTTGAATAAAAACATGTCACAATAATTTCTTTCAAAAACAAACACTCCAGCTCAACACTAAAACACACATAAAACTAAAAGTTATTGGGAGGATAATCCTCTTTTAAGAAGTTTTATCCTTTAAAAGATACGCACACGTCCATGTACTAGTGCAACGCACGAGTGTTTACACGATACAATGAGGTTGCAGATCCTATGTTGTGCAGCAGAAGTGTTGTAACAGCGGGGGGTCGCTCAATCACGATCAAGTAGCACGCATGGGAAGGCCCACCAAAACCATGACTCCATGTGAGCCACGCGATCGTGATCAAGTGGTACCTGTTGTTACAGCAAAGTATCCAAACCCATACAATGAACATAACGAGTGCAAAAAAAACTAATGATTGGACTCATGAAAAAAGTTAGAGAGATGGGACAAATAGAAGATAAGACGACATAAACATATTTCAGATTGTTTGGAGCAACAATTAATAAAAAAAGGCAACGAGTATGTAGTGATGGGTACACACAATTTTTAAATACCAATTATGCGCACTAATTTTTAAATACCAAAATTCTAGTGTCAACACAATCTAATATTAATAAACAATCAACGATTCTGAATCTAGCATCACTCGATAGATGGATTATATATTTCAAATGACCTCAAATTTTTATAAATTGTTTACATTATAGTATAAATCAAGAATCAACTGTTTTGATTTATATTTTAATTTTAAATTCATTTTATAGTTGTGCGAACACACACTCTGTGTGTGTCTATTGGCAACTTTTCCTTTTCCTCTTAATAAAACAATCATATCATCCATTACAAAAATCACTTTTACTTGAAATTGACGACTCCGTTGTAATATCTTTCGCTAAGATTTATTGCATAATGTACTTTTTTTGTTAGAATTTGTGTTAATAATCGTTATTACCGAGCCCAATAAAAGATCAAAAAATAGAGACCGGATGTCCATTGCTATATAATTCATTGGCGATAGTACAGTGGTTATGTGATCTATTAGTAAGTATTTCATGTATTTAATATATGATATGAGCGACGATTTCCAAAATATGCATATCTTTATAAACATTTTGTTGCTGTGATATAACTAGGGATGCAACTAGACACATATCCGTACACGTCCTATTAAGGATTTTTATAAATGTGTACTTCTATATTTAGATTATTCTTATTTACATTCAGATCCATGTCTAATGGCTAACCATTACGTTATTAATGTGACTTGGACGATTTTCCTTAGATACGGACAAGTTGGCCCACGTAGGTTCATTGTATTTAGGCATATTGGTTCATTGTATTTACCACATCGTAATTGTGAATTAACGGTAAGGTCGGTATATGTGTGCAAATAACAAGGTAAAAAATGTCAATATGTAATTAAATAAAGTTGCAGGGGTTCACAGGTAAAAAACTCGGTGTATGCGATGCTGTTCGTCGTCCAATTACGACGTGGCTTTGAACGCGTTGGAAAATGGTCTCCTATTTTTTAAGTATTTACGGAAAATGTCACGCGTATGAGACACGTGTGGAAGGGTGCTAGACGATGCCAGTTGGCACGTGTATATGTTGCCTTAATTTCCGAGCTTAGAATCTGCATAGAGTTATTTCCATTTCAGGTACTCCACATGTTAGGTACTATTCCGGAATTTCAGGAATGAAAGGGCAACTATTTCCCAATTTAGATACGTATTCAAAAAAAATTCAGAATGAGGACGTATCGGTGAACGATTTGCCGTCCGTCGATGTGGCGCGGCAAATCGTTTGCTGTGCTGACATGGAGAATACGGGAAACTGTTCGCCGTGCAATAAATGGTTGCCGTGGACGTCAAACCATTTGCCGCGAGCAGCCATCTTCCCGCCTAAACCTTACATATAATTGAGAGCTTGCATATTAATTGAAAATCACCTTTCCTATACATATATTATGATAGAGTTACTTTATTAATAATTATTACATACTTATATTATATGTAATATATAATCTTTATTAAGCATTGAAATTAAATATTATTAACAAGTTACTATTAACTTGTAAGTAATTAGTATTAATAGTAATTATCCTTATAATTGGGAACAATTCTAGTATTAATAATTAAAGAAATTGTTACTCATTTTAACAAATTGAAAATTAAAATCAATAAAAATTAAAATATTATATAGAATATGTAAATTAATTAATATAAAATAAAATTGATATGAAATGAAATCCAGATTAGATAAAATGGAAATGTGTGATAGATAATTACTGATTCATTAAATAAAGCTAATATGATCTATTATTAACTAATATTTAATTAATTTAAGTTATTAATTTATATAATTTTAATAATATATAGTGTTCTATCGATATATAAGTCTAATGACATTTTATAATTAATGTGCTAGATATATTTTTATTAGTATCATAAACATCCTTATAAGTGGGTATTGAATGCTTTGAAGGTCTTCAAAGTTTATTATTTTCTTTATAATGAATTTATCTCATCACCTTCTTGATTGTGGCAGTCATGTTAATGTTATCTCATTTGAAATTTACTAGACTTATCTCCTTAATAGTTATAATCATTTTACACTTGAAGAGAACGGGCATATGATATATATAGATGAAGGTTAAGTTTGTAAGAAAATATAAAGAAATAAAGTACTTCGATCGATTGCAAAAATAAGTTGTGATTTTTAACATCTAAGCGGGACATACTTCCATTCATAAATTCTCAAAAGTATAAAAGTTGAAATATTTCATTTGCTCGATAAAAGATACATATGATACATGTGCAAGAGATCCTGAAAGTATATATATATATATATCAAGAGTTTTTAAAATGACAACATAATATAATAACCCAACTCACGACCTCGACCTCACTCGCTCTCCACGCAGCACGCTCAAACATGCATACTTCAATGCAATGGTGTAATGTAGATCAGTTAAGTCTGTGTACAAATTTTCTTCCTCGTCATAATATTCTGCAAGCGGATACGTCTTGCTCTGTGATGAGTCCGTCATTACCGGCGGCATAGATTGCAGAGAATAAGGGGTGAACTGTGACTCACAGTGGATCGTCTGAGGCTGCGGTAGTATCACCACTAGCTCTGGTGGTGCTATGGTTGGTGCTGTGATTGGTGCCCTGCTTGGTGCCATGGTTTGAGGTAAATGTGCTGACTGTGGTGAAGGGGATGGTACACAGTTTGAGGCCCGACTGCTAGGAAATGATTGTCGGGCAGACGCGCTGACTTGCGAGTTGTATACTCGTTTTTATCATGTCCTATTCGGATGTTATAAAATTTAAAAAATTAAATAAAAATTCCATATCAATGTCATCAATAATCATAAATAGTAGTAAAGAAAACATAATATTCTTTTGCGTCAATGGGGATAACATGTGGGGTACAATTAATGAAATCATTTTTTATGTAGTATACAATATGTAATAGTGGTCCCTTTGATGAAGACGCTTTCCCTTTCTCCCCCCTCCCCGTATCTCCTGCCCCCGGGTATGCCACTCCCCTTCCCGTTGCTGCTCCCCTCTCCGCATCGTCCCGACCCTTAGCATGCCTACCAGCAGTTCTCCTTTCAGGTTCAACCGTGGTCGGGTGATCCTTTTCGATCGTAGATCTACCACCCCTTCTCTAAGCTGATACGTTTGAAGCACGAGGTGGATCTTGGATTGTCATCGGTAAGGATTCAATGGATACCCTGGGAAGAAATCTCTACTGCTTCAACTAGTAGTTCCATCATTCATACTTGTCGACTTATTTGTAGCATCAACTTTGTTATTTTATCTGACCCTATAAGGATTGGACGGAACGAACTCGCATTTACGGGCCACTTGCAGGTGATAGTGATCTCAAAAATGTCAGGTGTATATTCAGTAAGCCCATATATGTAAGCTAGTAAATCATTATAACTAAAGGATACATGTACTCCGATCATGTCACTCAGACCGCCTTCATAAATAACCACAGATTCGAAGTATGTTATTCGTCCGTCCCATAACACATAGAGGGCAACGACATCACCCATTTCCTACACACCACTAAAAGTTACTACAAGGTCTAATTTTTTAAACATTAATTGTAACCTACCATTATTTTCAATTAAATCATTAGAGCTACAGTCTCTACTATTTACTCCCTACTTTTAAGTATTAGTAATTTTCTTAATTATAAGTATTATTATTTATAATAGTAATTTGTCACATGAAAATAGTAATTTATTTTTAATTTATAATTTCATTAGTTAATAACTATTATATAATATAATTAGTATGAGTAATTAATAATTATAAATAAATTAACTTCTAAAATTAGTAATAGTAATTACTAATAAATTATAATTATTTATATTAATTAATATAATTATCATAAGTTAATAATAATTTATTATTATTATTAAGAATCATTGTTAATCCTTAGCATTGATAATTAAGTATTAAGTGTTAGTCTCTCCCAATTACTATCTAATTTTAAGTATAAATGATTATTAATAGTGATATTTTTAATTTCATATAATTATTAATAATTTTTTTAATTATTAATAATAATATATTCCTAATTAGAAGGATTTTAATATTATTAATTGAATTATTAGTCTCTCTAATTATTTCCTACTATGAAGTATTCGTACTTATTAATATTTATTTTCATTACTTATAGTTAATAATATTTCTTTAATAATCATTATAATTAATAATTATTCCTAATTAATAAGACTTCTTAATACTTATAGTTATTATTTTATGATAATCAGAATTGTTAATTTCATTTATTATCACCATAATTTATTATTATTTATATTTTAGTAAATATTAAACATTGCATATTAAATTTATTAATTATTATTAAAAATAAATTTTATAATTAATAGTATTAATTATTACTAAACTGTAATTATATACATTAATTAATAACAATATGAATTATTATTAATGCTTAGCATTGCTAATTAAATATTAACTATTTGTATCTTATGATTATTAATTAAATAGTAATTATTAATAAATTTTTTAATTACTTATAATTACTATAAATTTTCTTATTTGTTAATATAATTAAGAATCATTCATAATTAATGATGATTAATACTATAAATATTAAATATTATTACAAGTTAATACTAATTTGTTACTAATTGTTATTCATATAAGTTATTAAATATTATATATTCTAATTACTATGGGTAATTAATATTTATTGATAACATATGTGTAGACCTTCAACCTAATGGGAGAATTGAAAAACATGTGACCTATGGAAATTTTGTACATACAAATCTGACTATAATATCATTATGTGTATGGTCCTAAACTAAAATCTTTATATTAGAATAAACAACAATGACCAATGCAATAGATAAAAAATAATGACTGAAATCTTTATATTTCAATTAAGTGAGAAATTTATCACTTGTTTATAAACAAAAGTCATGAAGAAATTAATAATTTTTATTAATAAATTATTAATAAAATGACAAAATTTTGAAATAAGATAAATCATACCTTAGGGAGAAGACCTTGGATGGAGAATGGGAGGAGAGCTTGGAGAATGGGAAGAGGATGAGAGGATGGTGTGAGGGGAAGAGGGGACCGGCAGGGGCTTTATATAGGCTGTCACGTGGTAAATGGTTTATCGTTGCACGACAAACCATTTGCTGTGTCGGGCGGGTCGCCGATCGGCCCTGCAGCATCCGTCTCATCCCCCTCCTTGAAGATCGGTCGCCTCGCTGACCGAGCCACTGGGCACTACGAACGGTTTACTGTTGTGTCCACGTAAGCACGACAAACCGTTTGCCGGGCCACATCGACGAGCGGCAAACCATTCGCCGATACGTCCCCATTCTAGGAAATTTTTTGATTCCGTACCCATATTGGGAAATAGTTCTCCTTCCATCCCTGAAATGAGAAATAACTCTCCAGATAAGCATAACCTAAGTTCCATGGATAGGGTTCTACACGTGGCATGCACTGATTTGGCCAAAGATTGTGAGAGCATAGGACTAAATCTGTCTAAATGGTCACGATTTCATACTTAAGTTTTGCCTCTTCCACTTAAGAAAACGAGATATTAATATTTTTTAGGAAACATGCCCAATTATGTGAAATAAAAAAACGGAGCAATGGACTCCATAAATCATTCCATATTGACTTAGTTACAGAATGAGCGTACAACAAGATTATAGGTTATAAGGGTAAATTTTTCTTGATGAAGACCAATTTAATTGTTGATGATTTGGATAGTTCAGATGCAAATTTTTCCTCAATTTTTTTTAATTGTCTTTGTTGAAGCGTACTTTATACTGATCATGTGGATCATTATTTTCAGAGTAGTCAGTTGTACTAAATCCTTGGAAATAGCATGTCATAGTGATTTTCCCTAAGCTATGGCTCCTTTCAAGAATGGGCAGACCACCTTGCATTTTGTCAAGGGAATGCTTATAGAAGATACTATCAGTCTTGCCTACATTGCAAGCAAAACAACAACTTTGATTTGATCATTTGCTTTGGTTCCTGAACCTAAGAGTCAGCCTCTATTGATGTGGCCACTCTGTGCCGCATGTGAGTTTTGTGTGGGCTCCCAACTTGGGCTGTAGCAATTTGCCCATCTTGGAGGGGCATCTATGTTATTTTTACAAGTTATTGGGAAGCTCCAATTCCAATCGTTTCCAGAGACCTATTCGTCCCATTCCAAAGAAGAACACACGAACAGCCCTATCCCTCCGTGTTTCTAGAGAACGATGACGCCTCACTCCATTTTCTTCTTTCCAGTGCCAGCAGTGGGGTTTTTGAACCCATCATACTCCACACGTGAGAGCTAGAGGCCGTACGTGAGGGAGTGATTACAACAATCGAGTTCGAGAGGAGTAGCGGCTAGGGCTGTGAGTTTTGGGAGAAACAATGGTTTGGACGAGCTCGAGTTGGGGAGCAGCAAGGAGGTCGTTGGAAACAACCTCAAGGAACCGAAGCCATCGTGTTGAGGTCTCCATCCGAGAGCCCACAGGGAAACCATATATTCCTCTTGATTTGAGCACATTATTGATTTTGTTAGATACCTAGAGATATTTAGATACTTGGTGGACAACTATCATTGTGCTAGTGGGTTTTATCTTGATTTTGTTGGGGAACAAAACTGAAAGAACATTTAGCTCGTTTTGACCGTAGTTGATTTGTTGACGGTCTTACCCCGTGTATTTTCCTTGCTCACATCGAGTAAGGGTTTTCGCATAAAAATCTCTGTCTCTTGTGGTTGCTTGCGTGCTTGATTATCATTGTTGTTGTTTGATTCCCGTGTGGGGAACCCATATTATGTTGTGCCATCTTTATTGCAGGACAGGAAAGAGATTTAGGAACACCCCCTATTATCCCCAACAAGTGGTACAGAGCTCAAGTTGAGCAAAATGAGCAAAGATGATGAGGTCACAATCATTAAGCTCACAAGCAGTAAATTGGCATATTTGGAAAGCTAAGATGAAAGACATCATGTATTGCAAGTACCTTCACGATCCGGTGGAGGGAGAGAGCGCCAAACCAGAAAACATATCCGCAAGTGAGTGGAAAAAGTTGAACCTAAAGATCATTGGGACCATTCGGAAGTGGCTTGACATGTCCGTCTTTCATCATGTTGCTGAGGAGACAAATGCAAAGGAGTTATGGGATAAGTTGTCTGAGATGTATGATCAGAAGACTGTAACCAACAAAGCTTTCTTGATTAGAAAGCTTGTGAACCTGAAATACAAGGATGGGATCAAAGTGGCAGAGCACTTAAATGATTTTCAAAGCATCATCAACCAGTTGACTTCCATGAGTATAACACTTAATGACAAGTTGCAGGCACTTCTCCTTTTGGATTGTAATCCCGATCTTGCGGCTATTTTGATCCCGATGACACAGCTTGAGGTAGACCTCGACTCCCGGTTTTGACCCCTTCTTTTTCAGGAAAGGGGACGGATATGACAGCGGGAGAAGGAGGTTGGACTCCCCTCAAAGCTTTTCGATTTGACGCTAGTCTGCGACTCGATGCAAATTCTGTTCATTACCAGACAACTGGGAGACTCTAGTAGTCATCGTGAGCAACTCTGCGAAGGACAACAAGTTGACCATGTCTATGATCAAGGGTAGTCTCCTCAATGAGGAGATTAGACGTTGCTCTTCAGGAGAGACATCCTCCTCTTCACATATGTATGCAGTTGAGAGGAGAGGAAGATCCAGTAGCATAGGAAAGTCACAAAGAGAGGAAGCCATTCAGAGACAAGTCCAAGGGTAGAGGAAATGTCACCATTGCCAGAAACCGGATCATTGGAAGAGAGAATGCAGGATTTGGAAGAGAGAGCACGTTGAAGACAAGAAAGATCAGAAAAAGGAAGATGGGAATGTACATGCAATTGTGGTAGATGACAATGCAGATGAGGTGATTGTCACCATCCAAGATCAGTGCTTGCATGCAGGGAGTGATTTGGAGTGGGTTGTTGATACGATCGCCTCATATCATGTAACTCCACACATGGAGTTCTTTACCACCTACACCGGTGGTGATTATGGGAGAGTCTTGATGAGTAAGAAAGTTACTCTAAGATCATTAACATGGGCACCATCTCGATTTAGACGGATGTTGGGTGCTCAATGACTCTTCAGAATGTGCGGCATGTTCCTGATGTGCAACTTAGCCTTATATTTGGTTCACAACTAGATAGTGAAGGCTACCATCTAAAATTCGGCGATAGCAAGTGCAAGATTAGCGAGGGTTCTCTCATCATGGCTAGAGGCAGTTTGTGTTGCACACTCTACATGACTAGAGTGAAGGTCATGGAAGGCAGTTTGCATGCCAACGAGGCGGACACATCAGACTCGTGGCACCGTCGACTTGGTCACATGAGTCAGAAGGGCTTGCAGCTTCTTAGAAAGAGAGAGTTGATCCCCTACCACAATGACATCATATTGTCTCCTTGTGATGCATGTGAGGTTGGGAAGAGCAGGAGTGCGCCATGCAAAGCCAGATCCAAGGTGAAGGGAGACCTTCTACAGTTGGTTATGATGTTTGTGATCCCATGGACACAACCTCTTTTGGAGGCAACAGGTATTTTGTCACCTTAATTGATGATGCATCTAGGAAGGTATTGGTGTATGTGTTGAGGACAAAGGATCAAGTGTTCGATTGCTTCAAGAAATTCCATTCCATGGTTGAGCATGAAACAGAGTACACCTCCCATATCTTTCAGGGCTATTGTGTAGAGCACGACATCAGGCATGAGAGGACAGAGCCAGGCACACCCCCGCACAATGGTCTTGCTGAGAGGATGATTAGGACCATTGTTGAGAGAGTTCGTTGTATATTGAAGATAGCGAAGTTGCCCAAGACCTTTTGGGCTGAGGCGGTTCGCACCGCATGTTACTTGATCAACATATCTCCATCAGTTCCTTTTGATTTTCAGATTCCAGAGCGTATTTGGACAGAGAAGGACCCCTCATATGCTCATTTGAAGGTATTTGGATGCAAGGCTTATGCATTGGTACGAAAGGAGCATAGGAAGAAGTTGAATGACAAGATAGTGCCTTGTATCTTTCTTGGGTATGGAGATCGGGAGTTTGGATACCATCTTTGGGATCCAAGGAAGACGACAGTTACCAGACACAGGGATGTAATTTTCTATGAGAATCTGATGTTGGCTGAGGACACCACTGAGAGTGGTGATGCATATGAGTTTCCCATGAATGATGACAGTGACGAGGACATGGACCCCTCTCCAGTACATGGTACAGGTGGAGAGGATGAGCAATTAGAGCAGCACGAACCAGATGCAGACCCCACTGATGCAGGTCTAGGGGACTTGGGGCAGGGGGAGCAACATGATCTACATGCAACGCAACGGAGCCTCATGTCAGGAGATCTGAGAGGATATGTCATCCATCATCCCGTTACCCCACTTCCAGGTATGTGATGCTCACAGACGCACGTGAGCCATATACCTTTGACGAGGCATAGGAGCACAAGGATAAGGGTCATTGACGCAATGAAATGAATGAAGAGATGCTATCTCTCAGAAAGAATCACACTTATGATCTTTTTGAGCTTCTCAAAGGCAAGAGAGCCTTGAAGAACAAATGGGTTTACAAGCTGAAGTCTGATGACAGTGGCAAGCAGGTCAAGTACAATGTCAGATTGGTGGTGAAAGGGTTTAGCCATAAGGAAGGAGTGGACTATGATGAGATCTTCTCTCCAGTGGTGACGATGAACTCAATGAGAATGGTGCTAGGACTTGTTGCTAGCATGGACCTTGAGTTGGAACAGATGGATGTGAAGACGTCGTTTCTTTACGATGATTTGAAAGAAGAGATCTGCATGGAGCAGTCACAAGGTTTTCAAGAGAGAGGGAAAGAGTACATGGTCTGCTAGTTAAGAAAGAGTCTTTATGGCTTGAAGCAAGCCATGAGACAATGGTACTTGAAGTTTGATGCTTTCATGGGAAAGCGGGGCTTCAAGAGGACTACGGTTGATCCATGTGTATATGTTCGTCGTCCTCCCAATGACAGGTTCGTCATTCTTTTGGTCTACGTGGATGACATGTTGATTGTAGGTCGTGATTCCAACTTGATTGCAAAACTCAATAGGGAACTCTCCAAGGAATTTTAGATGAAAGATTTGGGCAAGGCAAGCTACATCCTTGGGATGCAGATTATAAGAGACAGGAAGAAGCGCATGTTATGGTTATCACAAGAGAGCTATGTTAAATGCGTGTTGGAGCGGTTCAACATGAAGAATGCAAAGCCTGTTAGTATGCCCTTAGCCTCTGATGAATACCCATCCATCACTCTTTATTCTTATATTTTAGCTACAAAAACCTTTGCAAATGCATGTATAATCATGTAAGTACAAATAATTACCAAAAGCATGCATTGTATAAAGTTTAATAATTAGCATATATTTGTGCAAAAATAAAAGAATAAAGAGACAAAAGAAAAAGAGGAAATATTTAGAATAAATATTGAGCAACCTAACCCAAGGGAGGGCTCAGCATGGGCCTGACCGCATAAAAGCCAAAGTAGAGAGAGATAGGGTGCTCATGTGTGTAAATATATCGGTAAATAAAATAAAAATATTTTCCTCTAAAAACAAAAATAAAAGTGGATTTCTATTTATTTGTAAATATTTGTAAATATAAATTTAAAATAAAAATGAGAAAACTAAAAAGAAAATAAAAATACCTTCACCCTTGTATATCCATCATGTACATAAACTCACTTATATATTTATTTATCGCTATAAATAAACAAAATTAATTTCCATAAAATCTGTAAATATTCTATTTATTATGGTGTAAATAAATAAAATAAAAACAACAAAAATAAAAACAAAATAAAAAGAACAAAATTAAAAACCAAAAATAATATTGCAAATACACCTTGTATATAGATGTATATACCTATTTATTTCACTATTGTATATAAATAATAAATAAAATAAAAATACTCTTTTGTTCCTAATTTTATACTATAAATAAATAAAATATAAAATAGGAATAAAAATGCACAAAAATAATAAATTAAAAATCAAAAATAAAAATTCAATATTATATATATCTATGTATAGTACTATATTGTAAATACCCTATTTTTATTTTGAAAAATTAATTAAAAATCACCAAAAAATAGAAAAATTTAAAACAAAAATATTTCATGTTTTAAGTTATTAATAAATCGGCCATTTGTTATTTTTAATTGATTTTCCAAACATTTTCCACGTGGCTGATTCTGATTGGTCCACGGGGGTTTGTTGACCCCCGATCAACTCTCCCCCGCAGACCAAACCTCTGCGGATCTCGCGCCCGACCTGACTTCTCCTCTTTTTCCGCGCTCGATCCGCCCGCCATTTGCGCAAACCCCGGGTCCTACTTCTTCTCCTTGCATCCGAGACCCACGCCCGGGGGATTGCATCGGGGTCCGCGCTCCGAGCAGCCCTAGCCGGACCCCTAACCCTATTTAAGCCGAGCTCCGCCACCTATTTTCTTGATCTTTGGCTCCTCCATTCTCCACCCAGTGACCTCCATCGTCTTGGCGATAGTGACAGCTCGCTCCAGAGGGTGTTGCAGCGAGGAGGGAGTGCGAGACCATCGATCCGGCGTCTTCGCGCCGCCGTGCTCCGCCCCAAGGTAGAGCTCGAGCCTCGGGCCACGAAGTCCCGTGAGGCAAGGACCCAGAGCATCCCCAGCTCGCCCACAGTCGACTCGATCACCCAGGTAGCCGTAGTTCTTCTTCCTTTTCTTTAATTTTTGATTTCGCCCAAATCTCGTCGTCGCCGACCATCTTCGATTCCGGCCACCTCCCACTTCGCATCGATCATCGGACCTCACCCTCACGATCGTCTTCTTCCCACGCACGTTCTCCGCCCCTCCATTCAACCCAGCTCGCACAGGAGCTGGGGTTTCGAGTTCCTCTGCCGTCGCATCGCCGAAGCTCGATCACCTCGCCGCACACGTTCACCGTCACCCATCCTAACGGGGTCGAGGCACTTTGCCCTCGACCCGCGAGTCTGCTGGTGTACTTTGCAGGGACATCCGAGCCCATCTGAGGGCTTGGACCATTTGGAGCAGCAGCTTGAGCTCCGCCAGCTCCGCCTGAGTTCCTCGGAGCTCCGTCAGGCCATCGGAGGACCCCATTAGACGCGGGAGCCCGAGGCGATTCATCTCCGATCATCAGGGCCTCGCGAGGAGGCCGGGAGCGCGCGCAGCAGGTCGACGAAGTTCACCGGCCATCAGTTCTTCCTCGACCTCCAGCTACCATCGGATCCTCCTCGACCTCCAGTTTGCATCTCAGCCGTTCATTTGAGGAGCCACCAGCAACGTCAGATCCATTTGAGGAGCGATCCGAACCGTCCGATCAGCGAGGCCTTCCACGCTGCACCCCAGTCGTCAGATTATCTACGTGGCTGAGCCTCCACCGTCCGATCAGAGCGGAAGCCCTTCGTTCACCCACGACGCACCACAACCGTTAGATCTTCCACGTGGGAGCTTCCCAGCCGCTCGATCGCGTCGAGGGTTTCTTCGTTGTACGCCGCGCTTTCTCGACCGTCCGATCACACACGTGGCGCCATCTCATCCCTCGGATCATAATAAGGGGTAAATTTACCTTAGGCTCCTCTGTTTATGGTTTTTATTAGTTAGTCATATAAATATTTTATCACGTTCATTTTATTCCGAACATTTTGCACTTGGGACCTTGTATTTTCTTTATTTGCATTTATGCCCCTGTCTACGTGGACCACGTGCATCGTCACGTGAACTTTGTTGGGTTATTTGTATTGACGCCCTTGTAGTTCTGGATGTTACTTAATGAATGCAATATTTTAGAAAATTGCAGATATGCCCCTGTGAGTGATTTTTATGCGCATGTGCGTTATATTAGTGGGTAAATTACACTAAAGTTTCTGGACTTTTAATACTTGTTATTATTTAGCCCAGAAACTGTATTTCTTTGCAATTAGATCCCTGAGTGCCCCAGACATGTGCTTCGCGCTTGATTTCTTGGGGTTTTTGCATCGGACCCCCCAGAACTTTCATTATTTGCGTTTAGGTCCCTATGCACTCTGTCTTGGTTTTGATTTTTAATAAGATATCAAACTAACTCCAAATTCAATGAAAATTGGACACATGATTCCTGCCATGATGTCAAATTTTCTAGAATTTTTGGGGACATTTTTTTATTTCATTTGCTATTTTTAAAATTCAAAAATACGTATTTTCTTCACTGTCTGATTTAAAAATTCACAAAAAAATATTAAAACTCATCTAAAAATTACAAAAAAATTATCTACTGTTTAGTTTGTCTTGCTTGATTTTCTGACCAATATTAGTCATTTTTCACTATATAAAACTCATAAAAATTACAAAACACTAAAAACCTCATAAAAATTCTAATAAATAATTTAAAAATCTAAAAATAATAATTTCTGTGCCTAAATTTTCCTTGTTTCTTTCTCTATACAGGAAAATTACCTCCAAACTTTTTAGGGGCTTTTAGATATTTTATCTAAGTCCTTCAAGCTCGGCTGGACAGTACCTTTATCTTCTTGCATTGTTTGATTTTTAGAAAATTACATAAAAATCAGAAAAATACCAAAAATTCACTAAAAACAGTAAAAACCTAAAATACATAAAAACATTTTTATTTGAATTTTTGAGTGATTTTTGATGCATTAAATAATTGCTTAAAGTTGGTTGTTTTACTTGTTTCCTTATTTTTGTAATTAATTAAAAATCCAAAAAAAATTTATAAAAACCAAAAACCCACCAAAAATAGTTTCCTTGTATTTTTCGATTCTTTAGACTACTTCGTAGGCTGCAAGGCCATTACGTGCTCCTTGTGTTCGACCTTGGTCGCTATACCAGGTTAAAATAATAGCAAGACCGCTATTTGTGTTTGAGTTGATTTTTATCCGATTTGGTGATCTATATTTTTCTTGATCGACATCGCTTGGTGACTTGGGTCGCAACGACCCTTGACGATCTTTTTACCCAAGTGATCAGACGTGTCATCAGCCTCTCATTTCAAGCTAACTAAAGAATCATGTCCACCTACTTCTTAGGATAAAATAGAGATGGCCAAGATCCCATACCAATCTGCATTTGGGAGCCTCATGTATGCAATGGTTTACACTAGACCTAACATAGCCCATGTAGTGGGCGTGGTGAGTAGATTCATGTCCAACCCAAGCAAGGACCATTAGGAGGCAGTGAAATGGATCTTGAGATACTTGACAGGGACCTCAAGTATGTGTTTTGTGTTGGGGAGGTCAGATCCCAAACTTTGTGGCTACACTGATGCACATATGGCAGGTGACATGGACCATAGAAAGTCTACCTCAGCTACATTTTCACATTTACAGGGGGAGCTATATCATGGCAATCCAAGCTACAGAAATGTGTTGCTCTCTCGACTACCGAGGCAGAATACATTGCAGCAGCAAAGGTTGGGAAAGAAATGTTGTGGCTACAACGCTTTCTTGGTGAGTTTGGATTGGGTGACAGTGAGCCAGTTGTATTTTATGATAGCCAGAGTGCTATAGATTTGAGCAAGAGTACCATGCTCCATGCTCGCACAAACACATTGATGTGAGATACCATTGGTTGAGGGGTGCAATTGATCAGAAGCAGCTCATATTGAAGAAGATTTACATTGATGAGAACCCCTCAGACATGTTGACCAAGGAAGTCACTCGTTACAAGCTTCATCTCTGTAGAGAGTTGAGCGGTGTCACCTCTTTTTGATCTCCATCATTGGACAATACCTCCCCATTGGGGATGGAGGGGGAGGTTGTTGGGCTATTTGCAATTCCAGCCCCAACTTGGGCTGCAGCAATTTGCCCATCTTGGAGGGGTATCTATGCTATTTTCACAAGTTATTGGGCAGCCCCAATTCCAGTCGTTTCCATAGAACTATTCGTCCCATTCCAGAGAAGAACGCACGAACAACCCTATCCCTCCGTGTTTCCAGAGAACGGCGACGCCCCAGTCCATCTTCTTCTTTCCAGTGCCAGCAGCAGGGCTTTTGAACCCATCATCCTCCACACACAAGAGCTAGAGGCCGTGTGTGAGGGAGTGAGAATATGAGCCGAGCTCAAGAGGAGCATCGTCTAGGGCTGCGAGTTTTGGGATAAGCAACGGTTTGGGCGATCTCGATTTGGGGAGCAACAAGGAGGTCGTTCGAAACGACCTCAAGGAGCCTAAGCCATCGTGTTTGGGTCTCCATCCGGGAGCCCACAGGGAAGCCATCTATTCCTCTTGATTTGAGCACATTATTGGTATTGTTAGATACCTAGGGATAGTTAGATACTTGGTGGACAACTATCATTGTGCTAGTGGCTTGTATCTCGATTTGTTGGGCAACAAAAACGAAAGAACATTTGGCTTGTTTTGACCGTAGTCTTGCCCCATGGTTCTTTCCTTGCTCACATTGAGTAAGGGTTTCCACGTAAAAATCTTTGTCTCTTGTGGTTGCTTGTGTGCTTGATTATCATTGTTGTCGTTTGGTTCTCGTTGGGGAACCCATATTGTGTTGTGCCATCTTTGCTGCAGGACACGAAAGGGATTTAGGTGGATCACCCCCTACTATCCCCAACAGTTTGTTGGAGCCTTGATGCGAGGAAAGTTGTTGTTCCCAATTTTTTAGCTTATATATGAACATTAGATTGGGACACTAAGCTTTGTATTTACAGGTAAATCTTTGCAACCACATGAGATGCATGAGCTTGTAGGCAAGATGGAATGAGGTTTCCATGTCTTGATCCTTGAGCAACTTGAAACAAAAATTGAGTATATTGTGACTAAGATTTATACAATATCCTAAGTCAAATCATAAAGTATGTACATATAGACAAGTCATGAACATATGCTTTTCATCTTCCGATTGATCTTGGCAAGTGTGACACGTGTCATCATACTAAAAAATTCTTTCACTAGTCTTGCACATGTAGGCAATCATTTTCAAAGCAGCTTCCACATGAAAAGTTTTACACAAGGATCTGACCCATTGAAGGCCATATTAATTATATATCAACCAAAACCTAACTATCCATGGTGCATTTATCTTGGGCAAGTTGGTGGCTTCAAGATTGTCTTACATTAGCTTACATGTCTATGTAGATAAATGGACGAGGTTTGTCGAAGATTGCAGGTTCCAACATCAACTTGTCTGTTTGGTCTAGGGCTGTCAGGAAAGCTCAAGCTCGATGAGCTCAACTCGGGCTCGGCTCGTTAAGGGCTCGCGAGCCAGACTCAAAACCTTAACGAGCCCGAGCCCGAGTTGGATTTTATGGCTCGTTAGCTTATCGAGTCGAGTTCGAGTTGGGCACTGTTCAACTCGGAAACTCGACTCGATAACTCATTCTATCTTAATAAAAAAAATAAAAATATATATATCAAAACTTCCACATTTAGTTTGATATAAAATAGAGGTTAATATTTTTCTAGCCCAAAAAGCTACAGAAAAGAGTATAAAAATCAAAATTACAAATATCATTTGCATAATTTAATGTATAAAATGGAACGATGACTCATTAAGAGGTTCATGAGACAGCTCATTTTGAGGCTCATGACCCAGCTCAGAAACTCATGACTCGATAAGAGGCTCGTGAGCCAGCTCAGAAACTCGTGGCTCGATAAGAGGCTCGTGAGTCAACTCAAACTCGACGAGTTTGAGTTCGAGTTGGTGATCCAGGGCTCGATCCTTATCGAGCTCGAGTTCGAGCTTAAGTTTCTTATCGAGTTCGAGTCCGAGTTGAGGCCAACTCGGCTCGTTGAACTCGATAGACACCCCTAGTTTTGTCATAGGCTTTATCTTGTGGAGGAGGATAACCCTTTATTTGAAAAGGTTATGTGGTGGTAACTCTTTTGTTTGTTTTGATGTTTGGACAATATATTGCTAGAAGAGTTGTTATGATGGAATTAGTTTGAATAAAATGATTAGATGTTAATTATTTTATAATTATTACACGACAAGATGGGTTATAATAAATTTTATATTTCATTAGAAGCGGGAAGAGGTTGTGGCGATGCTAGAAGAGGACATCCTCAAGTTAACATTCGAATGTACGAGATGATGAAGTAGACATTGGATAGAATTCAACGGTTACGATTGATTAGAGAATGGTGAAAGGATGTCAAGGAATAAGGAGCATCCTTATATATTGATAAAAGGCAGACATAGGCTATTAGATTAGGTATAAGTGATATAACCAGGTGATTAGATTTAGATGGACGAAGGCGATTAGATTAGATGTAAGCAATCCCATCCAATGGCTCGTGAGAAAAGGATCAAGATCAGTCCATCTAAGGCGATGGAGTACTGAGAACTAGCCACGTTGATCATTACCAAGGCGTGGTACAAGATCAACAAGGTAACGAGATTGTAACCCCGGTCGTATTGTAGTGTCAAAGTAGGCCTATGTAGTTTCATTTCATATTTGCAAGTAGCCTATGAAGACTTTGGCCACAGATTGTGGTTACGAGAAACTAGTGGCCACGGAATTATCGTGGCCACAAGTTTCCGTAGCCACATTCCGTGGCCACAACCCATTTTTCTTGTAGTGACAATGAAGTCATGTTGTGATCCAAAACTGCGACCATGGTACTCCCATTGTGGTCGTATTTGAACATCACTTAGCAAACTTTTCGTGAGATATGCAACCATGACTTGGAAAGCCATATCACGATATATTGGAAATATCGGTATCGACAAGTGATCGATAAATCATCGATATGACTGATATTTACCCTTTCAAAGCAACTTCATTCACAAAATCGAACCGATTTGAGAGATATGGCATTGATATATCTACGATATATCGTATCGAGATGATACCGATACCAATATTTTAAATGCTACTTCTGTTCCAATTCCCTTGCTGTACAATACCTGAAGGTCTGTGCTAGAGCCCCCGAGAAGTTGAGCTGAGCTGTATTTGCAGAATAATTTGCTTATTGCCGCAATTCACGTGTCACTAAGTAATTGTTCTAAGTTAATTTCCTTTGATCTAATCATGAATTTCCTTACGGGGAAGATGCTAGCATTAATGGAGTCACACTTGTGGAGCTTCGGAACCTGCTTGACAGGGCCGTCACCCGGTACGTGTCCGGCGATGGGAATCCTAATCGTCTTGTGATCGATTGTGCTACATGTAAATGTATCGCACGCGAGGGCATAGCATCGATCATAATCGACAAGATCTGCTTATAATATCTGCTGCTTCTTATATCTATTCTCAAGTGTAATATCCTATCGAAGTTTGCATGGTTATTGCTATTAGGGAAATAAAAGGCCTCAATGATTTCCATTCAATAATCTCTATACTATAGTATAAAGAAGTATAAAAGCCAAGTCTGTGATAAAAGGATTCAATAACTTGAACAATAACAAGGATTCCTTGTCAATTCATATACTGTATAAACTACTGAATTAAAAATATTTCAAATGGACTTATCCACCATAAAACTATGAAGGCATACATGTCAACAACTTCATTATCTTCGGTAATCTTTGGTAATGAGACGTGGAATTCGTTCATGTACTTTTAACTTGACTGAAGGCAGCCATCAAGATTGCCCACAAAGTTCCAACAGGTTTGACGTATGTATAGCTTAGATCCAAAGCCTGCCCCTCAAAGTCGTCATCTTTCCGTCCACGACTCCCTCAAAGCTGTCGGTTGGCAGCTCCTCCTCCGACTCGATGCCGACGTTTCCTGCGAGGTAGAGGGAGAACCCTGTCTCCCATTTTCTTCCTCTCAAACACAAGTAGAAACAGCAAGAAAACCACATCATATCCATCTCCCTCTCCCTCTAGGTTTGATGCTAGATGCACGATCTAGAAAACAGGCCCTCTCCCTCTCCCTCTCCCTCTCTCCTCTCCTGCTCGACCAGCTCGGCCATCTCGGCCATCTCGGTCACCTCATCAACGCATCGCAGAGTACGGAAACCCGCAAGCTCGGAGCCTCTCTCTCGGAGATCGAAACCACTGCACTGCCTTGGTGTTCGAAGACCGATCGGCTCCTTGGAGGTCAAAAACACCTCTGCCTTTCATCTCGGCCACCTCGGCCTCCTCACTAAGACTCGGAATCATTGAAGCCTCTGTAGACTGCACGTCTCTACGCTTCAAAACACATACCGAAGCTCCTACTCTTCCAGGTCTAGCACCCTCAGGTATTTTAAATTCATAGCCCCTCACTATTTACAGCAAGATCTTATATCTAGGGAGGAGATAGTCCTTCTCAATCCAACCTGAAAGCCTCAGGATTAACATTAAACTCATCAGATAACAAGAGATGGGTTGCAATGGATTCAAAAAGAAAATGTCCCTTCGATCCAACCGAGTCTCAGGGATCAAAAACAGGCTCCCTATTGCAAAGAAGACAACATCATCGTCGACAAAAGGAACAAAAAAAACAAGAGAATATTATCTATGTGAAAAAAATCACAAGGTTGAACAAGACAGAATGAGTGCAATTTTCCAAAAGAAAGTCAAAAAATTAGTATCAACTGGGGGAAAGGAAAAACCCTTATCCTCAGTCGAGAAAAATAAAACTTCTGTCCCCAAGGGAGTCAATCTACCGACACAGACCGAAAGTTCTGGCCCTAAAAAGACTGATAAAATTCAGCCCTACCATGAAGGGGAGGAAATGATCCATCTTAAAAACCAAAAATTGGATACGAAGAAGGTGGGGTCTCCACAGGCATGGACCATGAATTTCACATCATCTACGAATAGTGAATCGGATAAGCAAATGAAGTTCCAGTGGAAAATCCAATATAGAATGCTAGACAAAAAGGTTGTCTCATGTTGGATCCAAGCGAAACCTCAAGACCCCAAACAGAAGGACCAAATCCACAGGTCAGGGCTGCAAAGAACATGTCCCCACTACAACCAAATAGCAGAACTACGCCGAGACACATACTTCACAGCTCACAATACCAATCAAAGAAGATGCAACCTGATAGAGAAAATTTATCCATGTCACAAATCTGGTGATCTTGATCCAATCAGATCGATCAAGCCAAAAAGGTCTGGGAACACAATCGAACCGATCAAGCCAAAATGGATAATTGACTTCTCTAAGGTTGGTTTGACATCGAACTTGGATCCTCCAAATTTGATACCTCTCTCAAAATCAAAAACGATGAGAACAAAATTAAAAGAAAGAAAAGTAAATTTAATTGCCTTTGAAAGTAGCGACGGCAATCATCATTTATGTGCTATGAATTTACAGGATAGAAAATTAGAAAATCAAATCAACTTTATCCAATTTGGCACCTTCCCGAAGCGCCCATTGCCTATGGGACGTGCGAGGAGTCACCATGTCATGATCTCGAAACAAACAATAAGAGATCATATCCATGAAAATGCCAAGGAAAGACCCACGTAAACCGATGAGACACAAGGTTGGCGCCTGGTTCAACACAAAAAAGAGGAAAGCAGGGGTATAAGACGAACAAATGGAGAAAGGAGGAGACGCGACAGAGCCTCTCAAGAAAGAAGACATGGCCATACATTAATGAAAATAGATTCGGCGCTTTGCTGACTCTGACAAACCACGAACCACGTCACGCAAAAGATGATGCAAACAACAGAGAAAATTATTTCGGGACTACAAGACAAAACGAAACCGCCCTCTTCGCAACGAATAAAATTTCAAATACACGTTCGGGAAAACCAAAGGCTGCGTCGCCGGTCCTTGTGAAATCGCATCAATTCAACACTCGATGCTTCCGATGCCTTGAGAAGGGACATCTCATTAGGTTCTGTACAAAGAGGACTCGTTGTTTTCTATGCTTTCGACAAGGCCATATTGCAGCCTCTTGTCGTTTTCGTATACAAGAACTTTCCGCCCCAAAAGTGATGGCCCCCCACCGCTCTCAGAAGAGGGTGCGTTCATCTTCGTCGAACATTGAAGGTCGGAGCTCCAGCAACACCGCGCCGGAGATGCAAACTCACGTCCCCGACGTTCACCCAAACCCTAACGCGGACACTCGTCCGAGGGAGTCAATGGCAAGACCAATCACGAGGGAGGCAAAAATGCGCGCAGACATACTTGGTAAGACTGTTCTCCCGTTTTGGAAATCAGAAATTTGTGAGAAGGCGAAGAGACTCCGCTCGGAGTTTCAAAAATGCCTAATCATCGAATATTCGACTTCCTTCGAATCCATCGACTGCGCGCGTGAGATTCTCTCAAGGGAAGTCTCGAAGGCTTCCTTTCAAAGACTGTGGAGAATCTCTGACCGGCAGTTGGTGGGTGAGGTCGACTCCTCCAATATCTTTGAGACATTGGCCCACTCCGCCATTCACTGCTCTGATGGAAACTGGTTATGGTTTTTCAAATGGTCCCCCTCCTTTGGAGCGAAAAGAGTGGAAGAGGTCGCGACATATTGGGTGGACGCTTTGGGCCTGCCGCTACACCACCGCTACCCATATGTCCTCGCAAACATGGTCAAACAGTTCGGAAGGCTCCTCGATTATGAATGCCCAAACCTCTCTTTGGACTGCGGGGACGCCATGGCAGTCAAACTTCTGATCGATATACCGGATATTACAAATGTACCGCGAGCAATCGAAGTAAGTACGGTGGATGGAGTTTTTGAGGTAACCTTCTCACCGGTTTCTCAATTTCGTTCGCCTAAATTTATTCATTACAATACACCTCTGGTGGACTCCACCACTCTTAAGAATGGTCTGGGAGCATTCAATTTGGAGGAAGATACGCAGGGAAAGTCAAACAAATGGTCGAGAAGAAATCTGCAAACAACCCCAATTGTCGAACTTAGGGAGGAAAAATTCAATCTCTGCCCTGAAAATGATTGGGAGAGAATAAATTTAAATGCCGTCCCTTTCCCAACACACATGGGTCCATCTACTGAAAAGCAAGCCAACTATGTGGATGAGCCCACAAGAGCACATCTGGAATGTGCGCTGAATTGGCTGGAGCGCAAGGGACAACAAATCAATCCATTGATGTGGGAGCACATCAAAAACCTACCAACCTCAGAGGTCCAGGACTCGGGAAACCTTACAATGGAAACACATATGCAGAGTGCCTTAAACCTAGTAGTGGATCTCACCGCTGGGCAAAGAGAGAATCAAATCACAATGCAGGAAGAAATGGCGATGAAAGGCAAAGGTATGGAAAATTTTTCTTTCCAATCAGACAATGCTTTGGAAGTTTCTCAAAATTCAGTATTAGAGTCTGCTAGAATTAGGAACCTTTTAGATTTCTTTCATTTCGCCTTTCGAAACGAGAGGGAAAAAATAACTTTATTACGGATTTTATGCAAAGAACTGATAGTTTAATCAAAAGGGAATACTAGCCTTTAACCTGAGAAACATCTAAAAGAATTAAGCGCGTTCAGATACTATACACTAAACATGGAATTCACTGTGCTAACTTGGAATATAAGGGGATTAGGGGGCCCTAGAAAATATGGTAGGTTGTAGAATCTAGTGGCGAAACACAACATTCATGTCATTTGCTTACAAGAGACGAAAGCAACTTCCACACCAAGAGCTCCGGTGAACTCACCAATGTAGCGATTTCAGTGGCATGCAAACGGGCTTGGGCAGACTTGTGGAATTATGACCAGTTGGGATTGCCACAAGATCTCTGTGGTAAATCAAGTAGACTATCCTTACTTCAGTTTGTTTAAATTCAAACTATTGCAAAATAACTTGATTTGTCGACTCATAAACATTTATGGACCACCGAGAGATGACAGAAAGAATGAGTTTCTTGAATCACTAGACTCTCTAACGTTAGGGGATATCCCGTCGATTCTGGTGGGTGACTTCAACCTGCTTAGAAATAGAACAGACCGTGTATCGAACAAACCACTAAAAAGGTATGACAAAAGATTTGATATGTGGGTCAATCAATCATAACTTATTGAACAAAAAGAGAGAGGGACAACTTTCACATGGTCGGGCTCTTCGAACTGTGAATCGTGGGTCATTCTTGACCGTATCCTGATTGACTTAAAATTTCAGGAACACTTCCCCTGCGCCCAATCAAGAAGATTACCAAAAACCTTTTCGGATCATAATCCTTTATTGCTGCGAGGAGGATCATTTAGATTGACCAATCGTATCTTTAGGATTGAAAACTTCTGGCTACAAAAAGAATCTTTTATGATAATGATCAACGATGCTTGGGAGAATGAGGTTATCTCCGACAATCCTTTCCACAGATGGGCGATGAAGGTAAAAAGACTACGTGCATTAATCAAGCATTGGAACAGACAACAAATCCCTGATATAAATAGAGAAATAGCAAGATTGGAGGAAGAAATAAGGATGGCGGAGAATGTCATAAAATCGGGGATGAGGAAGTAGCTGGAATCCTGAAAAAATTGTATAGTGAACTGGAGTCTCTCAGAAATGATGAAAGATTGATTTGAAGACAGAGAGCAAAGATAAATTACATACAAAAAGATAATGAAAATATCAAGTTCATGAAAATTATGGCATCCAAAAAAGTCGCCAGAAATTTTATCACGACTTTGAAAAATGAAATGGGAGATATGGTACAGGGTAGGGAAGAGATCACAGGGGTCGTGGTTGATTTTATACAAAATTATTTGACGATGACGAAGTTGGGTTGACTAAAGGCAGCGCTGTAGAAATACCAAGAGATCTAGTAATCAAATTAGAAGACCCTCGAATTTTTACAGACCCAATATCTCTGAGGGAAGTACAAGACACCATTAGAACTTTCGCAAACAACAAAGCACCCGGACCTGATGGACTAACAATTGAATTTGTAAAGAAATGTTCGCATTTGCTGAGATATGATTTTATGAGCATGATATCAAATATACAAAGTGAGAGGTTTAAGACTTCGGACTTCAGACATTTAAACAACACCATTGTCTCCTTAATCTATAAGAAAGGTGGAATGGAAAACATAGAGAACTATAGACCAATTAGCTTGATCAATCTACCCATACGCATAATATCAAAAGTAATAGCAAATAGATGGGCACCCTTTCTTGCGAACAACATCCCACCATCTCAATGTGCCTTCTTAAAGAACAGATCCGCAGCGGATGCCTTCCTCGTTACATCTTCAATCATCCATGACTGGAGTAGACGAAAAACTAAGGCGCTAGTGTTAAAGATAGACTTCAGAAAAGCATTTGATACTTTAAAATGGCCCTTTATACTGGACGCTTTACGGATGGCAGACTATCCACCAGTTTTTATCAACCTGATCACTGTGCTCCTAAAAACAACTGGTATCTCATTTAAAATCAATGGAACTTCCTCGGGATTCATTCATCCTAAGCGCGGAGTGAGACAAGGAGACCCACTATCACCTCTTCTTTTCATACATTCAATGTCAATCCTTGATGCGATGCTACACAAATTATCAATAGGAGAGAAACTCAGGGGATTCGTGAGAAACTGAATGCAAACCCAGATTACTAATATACAGTTTGCAGATGATCTGCTCATTTTCTTGGAATACCACGAGGAGAGCCTCAAAAACGTCTTCACCATGCTAAAAATCTTTGGCAAATTGTCAGGTCTTCGCATTAGCAAAAAGAAAAGCTCCTTTTATTCGATAAACTTGTCGAGCGATGAAAATGCTAAGGTTAAGGATATACTAAAATGGTCTGAAGGATCTTTCCCTATGGAGTATCTGGGTTTCAAAATAACGATACATAGGAGGCTCATAAGCGAATGGTCATCTACCATTGATAAATTTACGGCAAAACTTCAAGGATGGAAGTCCAAGATATTACCTCTACCAGCTAGAATCAATTTGCTAAACTCTGCCTTAACTCCGACCATCATACACGAGATGTCATGTCTGCTGATGCCGGAGGGTATAGTTAAAAAAATAGACAGACTTAGACGAAACTTTCTCTGGGGGACCTCTGAAGATCTTAAAAGGAAGGCTAAAGTGGCTTGGTCAAAGGTTACCAGACCTAAGCGAAATGATGTTTGGGGAATTATAAACCTTCGATCCTTCAATAGTGCACTGTTAACAAAATCGGCAATTCGCATTTGTGATTTTGTGAGACCGTGGGTGTCTTCGGTGATTAGCTCCTCGCACTTTAGAGGTGGACCCATAACAATGGCGTCTACCCCTAAGCGCTCACACTCATTGGTTTGGAAATCACATATTAAGGGCTTCAAACCGCTTTTACCGGTATTACAAAAACAACTGGGAGATGGTGCCCACTCTTCACTGTGGAAGGACCAATTAGGAGGCACCCCCTTCACTAGAATAGTCCTATCCACTCCTCATGCCTTATATTAAAAACCTCTTCATGTCTGTAAAGGATGGACTAAACTCGTGGCTAGCAAGATTCAACTGGTTTAAATCTTTACAAAATAAGCTACCCCTAGCGCTCTTAAATGAGGGAGTAAGATTGAAAGAGGCTCTGACCAATATATTCCATCATTTAAACAGCGAAGAAACAGGCAAAACATTATTCCCCACCATGTCATCGAACACAAGAAATTCAACAACAAAACTGCTATATTACCTCCTTGCAGACGGAGGTAAAAGATCATTAGTATATTCATTATTTAGTAATTGGCCCCTAGAACCAAGAGCCTACTACTTTTTATGGTTGCAGGCACACAATAAAATTACAACACAAGATTGTTACGAAAATGGAAGATACCATGGGTCAACAGGTGCTATCTATGCAACAATGGGCTAGAAAACTATACACATCTTTTCGATAAATGTCAAACAATTAGAGATATATTTCACTTATGTGACATGGAACCAAACTTCAATGAATTACTAAACATGTTGTATTTGAACCAGAGCTTCAAATTCACGGATAAAAAGGATAGAACTCTATGTTTTAAGATTAAGGTATGGTGGCAACTTTGGAAGAGTCAATGCAGACTCATCTTTAAAGAAATACCGATAGACAAAAATAAATTACTCGGGGAAGCATTCATCATCTGCAAGACCAAAATGGGTATGCAAGAAGGTGATATCTGGTCCTGACCAACATTGTTGGGACAAAATAAAATTAAATTTTACCCTACTACTATTACTGGATACTGGATGCTTAAACCAGCTCCTGATACGTTCTTGTACTAACTCTGTAAAACGCTCCCCAAACTCTTATATCGTGCAGCGAAGGATGGCTCTGCAGTGACACCAGGATCGCGATCCTCCAAGCGCACCTAGCGGAAAACATCGTGGGACCAGAAGGCTGGATCGATGCGATATGCCAAATGACGACAGACTAGGGAGGGTTGCTTTTTGCCTGGTCTGTTTAAAATTAACGTAATCTTTTGTATAACTTTATATTCCCCTGAACTCCTTTATGCTGGATGTATTTTGTTGCAACCGGGGATAGTCTGTGTTTCCCCTTTTATATGTAGGACTGCATTAAACTCTAAACTTTTACTGTTGCTTAAGATGATTGACTTTGAATCGTTTATCGAAAAAAATCCATCAAAATCATCAGTGTCAGCATCAACATAATACAACTGTTAGATGGAGGAGGTTTTAACCCAGCTTCCCCGAGCGGCGAGCGTCCTGATCGAAAAGCCAGGCAAAATAAGGACATCCACATTTCTAAACGCAAGTTTGTTGAACAGATTATATATAATTACAAGAAGTTTTGCTCTCAAGTGTTTCTAAACGCAAGTTTGTTGAACAGATTATATATAATTACAAGAAGTTTTGCTCTCAAGTGTAGAAACTACTTGCTATTACGAAGAAATTATTTGCTGAATAAGAATTGTTCATACTCATCAGGATGTGTTGTGAATCACGGAAGCAAACACAAACAAACACGATCAAACAAGCAAGATGCAAACACACGGTTTACAAGGTTCACATATAACCGGGCTACGTCCTTGGATGACAGAAATCGATTTCACTATGTGGAGAATAGGTAATACAAAAGAAACTGAGAAGGTACAAATATGGGATGAGAATTAGGATCAGAATGAGGATTGCAGTATATGGTGGCCTTAGGGCCCTTTTATACTGTTGCGGAAGAATATTATTTGTATTCAATAATCCATCCCAACAATTGTTAGCCAATCAAGTTTCAAAAGGCGGATCAAACATGCCAGCAATCATATCCCAGCAGCTCTCAGCTAATCAGGTTTCATGAGGCGAATCAGGTATCTTAGCAATCCGGACGCAACAGCTTTCAGCTAATCTAAAGGAAAGACATAGATCAGCCACATTAACATCCCAACAAGTAGTTAGGATTCAAATCATATTAACAATCTCCACCTTGAATTGAATCATCTAATAAGCTTTGTCAAGATTCGTCGTGCCGCCATCAGCCCCTCCTTGAGGCTATTGCCAACTATCGATATTGAGCAAGTCCAAACAGTGTTTGAACTTACTCTCAGGAACCGCCTTTGTGAACATATTAGATGGTTTATCTGACGTGTCGACCTTCTTCACCTTGATCCTCTTCTCAGAATGGAGGAAGTGATATCTGACATCGATGTGCTTGGTCTTTTTATGATGCACACGATCCATGGCTAAGCATAGCGCACCGAGATTGTCAAAATATACTATAGCATGATCCTGTTGAAGATCGAGATTTCCAACTAATCCCTTTAGCATGATGTCTTCCTTTGCAGCTTCTGTCAAAGCCATGTACTCTGCCTCTGTGGTAGAAAAGTAACTGATAGTTGTAAGGTAGCCTTCCAACTGATGACCGAATTTCCTAAAGTGAAGACATAGCATGTCATTTATCTCCGCCCATCAACATCTGTGATATAGTCTGAATCAGAATATCCATTACCCAAACACTCATCACTTCTATAGATGGAGCCAATGTATGATGTTCCTCTCAGATAGCAAAAAATCCGCAGACTGTCTGTCGATGCTCCTTCCCTGGGTTGTCCATGAACCTGCTAGAAATGCTTACAACATGAGCAATATTAGGTCTTGTGCATATCATGGCATACATAAAACTCCCAGCTGCATTAGAATAGGGAATACATGACATGTGTTCATTCTCTGTGTCTGACTTGGGTGCGGAAGAAAATGAAAGATGAATTTTTGCATCGAATGGAGTACCTAGAGACTTGGTTATAGACATCAAATCTCATTAAAACTTTCTCAATGTAGTTCTTCTGAAATAAGAAAAGTTTCCTTCTGCGCGATCTCTAATGATCTCCATCCATAAAATCTTCTTCACTGTATCAAGATCCTTCATGTCAAACTCTGACTAAGGTGTTTCTTCAGACTATCTATGGTACTCTTCTTCTTGGTAGCAATCAGCATGTCGTCGACATACAGTAACAAAAAAATAAAGGAGCCATCCTCCACGTTCTATGGTAAATACAACAATCGTATGGGCTTCTGTTGAACCCATAATCTAGCATGAAACTGTCAAACTTTTTGTACCACTGCCTAGGAGACTGCTTAAACCCATACAAGGACTTATTTAATTTGCATACATGATCTTCTTACCTTGAGATGTGAAGACCTATGGTTGGCTCATAAGAATGTCTTCTTCAAGTTCGTCATGCAGGAAAGCTATCATCACATCTAGTTGTTCTAGCTCCAAGTCTCTACGTGTTACAAGAGCTAGTAGCACCCTGATGGATGTATGTCTTACAACAGGAGAGAATATCTCATTGTAATCCATACCTTCATTCTGACTGTAACCTTTCGTAACTAGGTGTGTCTTGTATCTGATGCCTTTACTGTTTGAGATTCCTATCTTTTTATTGAAGATTCAGTTGCATCCAACAACCTTCCTCCTCATTGACAATTTGACAAGCTCTCATGTTTGATTCTTGTGAAGAGACCCCATTTCCTCACCCATAGCAGCAATCCATTGTAAAGATTCTGCACCAGATATTACCTCCCTATAAGTGGAGGACTCTGGAGACTGCTTCCTCCACAACTTGCAGTGCAAATGCAAGCATGTCTTCAAATCTATATCTTTGCGACGGATGTATCTCCCAACGAGGCCGGTCAGTAGCAACATTTGGTTGCCTCTCCTCTGGTTTCTCAGCTTCAGGTCGTTCAACAATAGCCTGATCAGGAGTGGTGTGATCAATTGTGTGATCACTACTTGATGTCAGTTTGAACTCCACATGTTCGACCACATCATCAATTGTCCCTACATCAACAGATTTACTACTCGAGTAAAGTATAGAATTCTCATCAAACGTAACATTCCTGCTAACAATAATTCGATGCTTAGAAGGGGACCAGATTTTGTATCCCTTTACCCATGCACCATAGTCTGTAAATGCTCCTTTATTTACCCTTGGTTCTAAATTTCCTTCATTAACATGATAATAGGCAGCACAACTAAAGACTCGTAAAATAGAATAATTAGCACGATTACCATACCATACCTCCATGGGTGTTTTGCAATCAATGCCAGATGCAAGACTCCGATTAATGATGAACCAAAAATTCACGAATGAACTAAGGTGAATAAAATCTAGTGAAGGTCGTTGCGACCTTAGTCACTCGAAAACTCAGCTCAACAAGAAAAATTAAGGATCAGACCACCAAACAGAGATAAAAATCGAATAAAATCAATAGTGGCCCTAGCTATTAGATTAGCCTGGTATAGCGACCAGGGCCGGACTCAGGGAGCACGTGATGGCCTTGCGGCCTACGACGTAGTCAAAAATAGTGAAAAATAAAAGACAGATATTTTTGGTGGATTTTTAGTATTTTTATTTTTTTTGGATTTTTAGATAATGAAGAAAATAATAAAATCAATGATACAAGCAACTTCACACAATTATTCAACTACTCAAATAAGCTCAAAAAAATCGAAAAAAAATGTTTTTATGTTTTTTATATTTTTTCTATGTTTTTGATTAATTTTTGGGATTTTTCTGATTGTTATGGAATTTTATAAAAATAAAACAAGAACAGAAAAGAGTGTTGTTGTCCAGTCAGACATGGAGGGCCAAAATAAAATAGATAATGGCTCTATCAAGGTCTGAAGGTAATTTTCCTGTGAAGTATAAAATACAAGGAAAAATTAGGCACTGGGTTTATTATTTTTGGATTTTTCTTTTAATTATTAGAATTTTTATGGGGTTTTCAATGTTTTTCAATTTTTATAATTTTTATAAGTCTAAAAATGACCAAAATTGGTCAAAAAATCAAGCACAGCAAGACAAACAATATATACTATATTTAAAATTTTTAAAGTAGTTTTACTATTTTTTTGTGATTTTCAAAACTGGACAGTAAGAAAAATGCTTGTTTTTGAATTTTGAAAATAATAAAAATGCTCAGAAATGTCTCCAAAAATTAGAGAAAATTTTACACCATGGCAGGAGCCATGTTTCCAATTTTCATCGAATTTGGAGTAATTTTTCTATTTTATTAAAATCAAATACAAGGAGACAGCACAGAGGGACCTAAATACAAGAAAACAATCTTTGGAGGGCCTAAAAGTAACAAATCAGGAATTCCAAGGGGGTCCGGTGCAAAACTCCCAAAATTCCACGCGCGAAGCACGCGTTTGGGGCACTCAGGGACCTAAATGTAATTAAAATAGTTCCGAGGGCTTTTTAGCAACAAGTGCTAAAAGCCCAGGATCCTATCTGCAATTTACCCACTAAATTCGGCACATGTACAATTAAAATCACGTACAGGGGTATTTCTGCAAATATCAAAAACATAATTTCATTCAAAAACACCCTAAAACTTCCGGCCCATATATGCAAATAAACCACAAAAATCACGTGACGATGTACGTGTTCCACGTAGATAGGGGTATAAATGCAAATAAAATAAGCATGAGGTCCAAAGTGCAAAATATCCAGAACAAAATGAACGGGATAAAATATTTACAGGACTAACTAATAAAAACCATAAACAGAGGGGCCTACTGGAAATTTACCCCTTATTATATTCGGGGGTTGGATGTGTGCCACATGTGAAATCCAACGGTCAGGAGAGGGTGGCGCCTCAGCAAGGGGCCCTCGGTGCAGATCGGACGGCTGGGAACCTTCCACGTGGAAGATCGGGCGACAGAGGTGCGACGTGGGTGAACGAAGGGTCTCCTTCTCTGATCTGACGGAAGAGAGCCAGCCACGTGTATGATCGGACGACGGCGGAACATCGTGGCTAACCCTCGTGGATGGAGGGTCCAGATCAAACCTCCCAGAGATCGGATGGTGGAGGGCTCCTCAGATGAACGGCTAAAGTCGCGTCTGGAGCCAGAGGAAGATCGGACGGCTCTGGAGGATGCTCGATGAACTCGACGCCGGCGAGTTTCGCCGGGCTCGTCTGGAGCTGCTGCTCCTGAACGACGAGCCCTCAGATAGGCTCCTCTGGACCTGCAAAGGTGTGTAACAGACTCCTGGGTCGAGGGCAAAGTGCCTCGACCCGGTTAGGGGTGGTGACGGTGAACGGTGCGACGAGGTGAAGGGGCTCCAGCGAAGCGACGGCAGTGGAGCCCCAATCCCAGTTCCGGTACGAACTGGGTTGGATGAATGGGTGCAGAAGGTGCGCGGTGGAAGTGTGGAGATAATGGATGATTCCGATGATCGAAATACGGGCGAGGGTGGTCGGAATCGGAGCTAATTGGCGACGGGTCGATTTGGACGAAAAGCGAAATTAGCTAAATAAAAGAGGAAAGAAGGCTACCTACTGGACGAGATCGACTGGGGAAGAGCTGGGGTAGCTCCAGGTCCTAGCCTCGAGGGCCGTCGGTGCCCGAGGCTCGAGCACCACGTCTGGGTGGCGCACGGCGGTGTGAAGTCGCCGGATCAGTGGTCCAGTCGCTCCCTCCTCGCTGCGACACGGCCGAACGCAAGCTGTCACTCTCGCGGTGGCTATGGAGGTCCTGGGGTGGAGTGAAACAATCCAAAGATGTCGGAAAAAAGGGGGCGGAGCTCAGACTATATAGGTCTAGGGGTCCGGCTAAATGGGAGTCGGGCGTGAAGCTCGGAGCGCGGACCCCAAAATCCCCTGCCGGGCATGAATCACAGATGCAAGAGGAAGAAGTAGAGCCCAAGGTTTACGGATTTGGTAGGCGGATTGAGCGCGGATAAATGGGAGAAGTCGGGTCGGTCACTCGGATCCGCAAGGAAGGGTTCCGCGGGGGAGAGTTGACCGGGGGTCAACAATCCCCCGTGGACCAATGGAAATTCAGATTTTATTAAATACTTGATAATTCATAAAATAATAAATGAATTAATTTCGAAAAACTTAAAACATGAAAAATGTTTATTTATTTTCAAACTATTTTCTTGTGATTTTTATTTATTTTTTTGATATATAATTTAGGTATTTACAAAATATTATTATTATATACATGTATATACATATGTATTTTAAATTTTGAATTTTTAATTGTTTATTTTTATAAAAAATATCTCAATTTTATATTTTATTTATTTATAGGATAAAATTTGGAATAACATGGTATTTTTATTTTAATTTTATTAATTATGTACATGGTTGAAATAAATAGTTTTATTTATATCCATGTATGATATTTATACAAGGTGGCTTTGATTTTTATTTTTATTTCTTTTTTTTTAATTTTATTTTTGTGATTTTTTTATTTTATTTATATACATTATGAAATAAGGGAGTATACACATATTTTTATGGAATTTTATTTATTTATTTACAAGGTGAAATAAATACATAAGTGATTTTATGTACATGGCTTATGTACAATAATGAGGGGTACTTTCACTTGTTTTTAATTTTGTTTTGTTTTTCTCATTTTTATTTTAATTTAATATATACAAATATATACAAATATTTACAAATAAATATGACCCATTTTTATTTTTATTTTTAGAGGAAAATATTTATTTTTATTTAATTACAGGTATATGTACACATGAGCTTCCTTATCTCTCTCTACTTGGGCATTTATGCGGTCAGGCCCATGCTGAGCCCTCCCTTGGGATTAGGTCGCTCAATATTTATTCTAAATATCTCCCTCTTTTTCTTTTGTCTCTTTATTCTTTTATTTTTGCACAAAAACATGCTAATTATTAAACTTTATACAATGCATGCACTTTGGTAATTATTTGTATTTACAAGAATATACATGTATTTGCAAAGGCTTTTGTAGCTAAAATATAAGAATAAAGAGTGATGAATGGGTATCCATCACCCTCCTATACTTAACTTTGCTAGTCCCTTAGCAAACACTTATTTGAAAAAGAAGTGAAAAAGAAAAAGAAAAAGAAGAGAATATACATGGATTAAGGCTGATTATTAAACTTGCCTTCATTAAATTGAAATATGGAGCTCGATCAGATCTTTGGATTATTAATGTGTCGGAACCTTATTTGGACTTAAGCTTAAAACTCAATAGCCTCTAAGTTCCACCAATCTATGGACAAGACTCATCAATAAACCAGATCAGAACAAGTTTACATACACAAACTCTAATGACCATGAATCTTTCCATGTGGTGTAAGTGATATGTAGCTCTCCACCTCAGAAGTAACAAGGAAACAACCTCCCCCAACCTGGTAACTCTAATGCCTCGGTCTAGCAACTCTTTCCTCGAGAAGCGGGGTATTCCCTTCTAAGTTCAAGTGCCACCGGCTCAAGAAGAGAGGGAAGAAGAGAATGGATTATGGCCAGTGTAGCCATGTATCCTTGGGAGCTCTAACCAGTGTAACTGAGTCTCCCGCTGCAAGCTTCATGAGATGTAACATGTATACCATAAGCTTTTGCTTTATTTGACTATATACACTCCGGTGGGATTATTAAATTTTCAATCCGACCCACCACTTTTTTTTGGAGTTCTTTTCTTTTTGCACATTTTTTTTCATGTGCAACTGTACAACATATCTACGTGGTGCAGCATATATACAAGGAGTTTTTCCTCTTGAGCCAGTAGACTATCCCTCTTTTAAAGCTTTATTGCAACCCACGACTACTGTCTTTAGACTTCATCACCACTAGACCAAGTTGAGACACACTTCCTTCACTAGAAGAAGAAGAGAGGTTCCGCCTAGAAGTACTACCCTCATATGCTACCCCAAGCCAAAGGAAACTGCCTCCTCACCACCTCATCCGTGGAGAGCTATGTGTAAAGTGCTGGTGCAAGTCAAGCCATTGTCTCTAAGAGTCATGCGTGTGTTGTTAAGTGTTCTACTTAGGCTTATCAAGATGACTTATGCTCATAGCCTAGTGGACTCAAAGAATTAAGTCCCAATGGACCTGAAAAGCCTTAACCCTAAGTCCTATAAGGTTCCTCTTAGAATTAGGTGGATTAAGATCTTAATCAAGCTCCATTTCCCAATTTAATTCCAGGCTAGTTTAAATGTCAACTATGATCCAGGAAAAACTATACAAGTATTTACAAAGATGCTATTTACAAATGTGACTTTACAAATATGCAAAATTTTTGAAAAATGTTTTGAAACCATGAATGTATGCATGAATGCAAGTTTTGCAAAATATTTACAAACATTTACACAAGGGTTTTGCAAACTTTTTGATTTTCAAAATATTTTGGAAAAATTTTGTACTATATACATAATTTTGATATACACATATTTACAAATCCTTTACACAAATCATTTTACAATCATTTGTATAAAAAATAATTTGTATTAATAAATAGATATGTGCAAAATGAATTTTATATACAAGGGAGAAAAATTTTAAATTTTATGGGTTTTTAGCCATTTTTATTTAGTCACACACTCACACAAAGAACGAGTTATGGTTAAAGTATATATGAAATATATACACCCCCCTATACTTAAGCTCGAACGATGTCCTCAGAGTGATCAAGAGCGATGAAGAAGACATAACTCGTGCTTAGTATAGGGAAGTGAAAAGGAATGGCTAGATACAAAGATGAATGAAAGAATAGAATGAGGAGAACTCGGTGGTTTCCCCCTATACTTAGGATCAAGTAATCCTAAGTATAGACAGCTATACATGAAGGGAAATCCGAGTGAAGGATGTACAGGTTCTATCCCCCTATACTTAGGGTGAAATATCCCTAAGTATAGGCAGTAAAACAGCGGTAGAAGGACACGAAGAAGCTCAACAAATATATACAAGATGGAGGGCATCACTCCCCCTATACTTAAGGTGAAGAATCCTTAAGTATAGGCAACAACAGGAGTGATGAAACAAAACGATATGAACAACCCGGTGTTTCCACCCCCCCTATACTTAGGATGAGGCGTATCCTAAGTATAGCAAAGATAATCCTAAGCGAGACCTGGGGTGAAAACAGAAATGGAAGACAGAAAGATCAAACTAAGACGAAACACGTATATACAAAAAAGTACAATGTTGAGGTGCCTCTCAACAAGCGCTAGGTTTTACGCCCCTAGCTGAGCGCAAAGGCTAGGATAAAGCGGTATCCAGGTTCAGGACGACATCTGTAAGGCGAATGCCGTACTATCGTTGCAGTCTCGGTATGGGAACAACGACAAACTCGAAAGTGTAAAGAATGACACCCAGGTATGTAATCAAGCGGGTGTATGCTACCGGCCAAGGATGTGGAAGCATGTGATCGTGATTCGGTAGCACAAAGGAAATCGTCAGCTCTGGGTCAGACTGAAGTAGATGTGTAGAGCCGAAGAAATCAAACGTGGAGAAGGATGGATCAGTCATAGAATCTTCCACGTCAATCAGTGTCTCAAGAAGATATGTGTAGTCAAGATCAGGAGACTCTCTAAGAAGACTGATATCCGATGCATGAAATAGAAGCAGATCAGACAGATCATCGAATATCTCTAGGATGGGCTCTTCCTCGCGAGGGTCGTCGGGGTGAGAAGACTAAGAATAAGAAGGATCTAAAGACTCGGTTTCGTGCTCCTCCAGATCAGAAACACTCTCAGAAGGTGAAACCGAGTACTCATCGAGTGTGGCATCCTCCCGCAAATAACCCTCGGGGAGAAATGCAAGATCAGAAGTGAGTAAGAGAGGATCATGATCTAGATGGGCATCTGCGCTGCAGTCAAGTATCCACTCGGTGCACCAGGCTGCATCATCATCGGAAATGTGGCTCTCGGCAATCTGGAAGCAGGAGAAGGTACTGGTCAACACCGCAGAGGCTGGCAAAGTGTCTGCGGCTGATCCTCGCTCTGCGGCTATGCTGGCTGCTAACTGGTCCTCAGTAAGTGTGTCTCTCTCGTCAGAGTGGAGGATAAAAGGCTCGAATACAGGACTCTCTATGTCTGTACTCTGAAAGTGGTGTCCCATATCGAGCTGAAGCTGCTGTGCTGAGTCCTGGTAGTTGTCACACTCCGAGAAGTATCTCTGTAGAAAGGAAGTCGACTCCTCCGGGACTGGGAACTGAAGTGGCTGACTCATGGCTGTAGTAGCGGGGGCTCCTCCGGTTCCTGGAGTATCAGAAGATCTGATATCCAAGACTCGTCGACGAAGAACTCTGGGGCTGACTCAAACTCTAGTTGGAAGACCAACGGGAACTCGAATAAACTCTGGTCCGAACCTCTGCTATCGCAGTCATCTCCTCTGTCTGTGGTGCTGCATGATCAAAGTCCTCGGGCTGGTGTGTAGAAAGTGCATCCTCCTGTAATGTGACACACCGCACTGGTACTGCATCGTCCGCATGTGCTATCCCGACGAAGGTATCTCATGAAGAAGATCTCTGTGAAAGTACTCGCGAGATGGTATCCAGTAAGTGAATGTCGGAACTGCGGTGTGAACCGCCACATGTGGTAATCACCAGTGCTATCTGCTCTGTGGTCATCCCCCGCATGGAGATCTCTATAAGGTCTGTCACTGGAAGTCCGTGGTCTGGAAATCTCCTCAAGAGGTCAAGAAACCTCGGCCATGCCTCATGCAGTGGCTCCCGGGGGTCTACTGAAAAGTTAGTGATCAAAGACCGCATAAACTCTGCTCTACGCGGGGGGAAGTATCTCTGTAAGAACTCTCGGCGTAGCTCTCCCCACGTATCGAATGTCCTCCCCAATCGTCTGTGCCATCGCATGGCTCTGTCATGAAGTGTGAATGGGAAGGTTCTCATCATCAGCTCCTCTGCAGTGATATCTGAATATCTCTGTGTTATGCAAAACTCCTCGAATGCGGACAGGTGAAGATAAGGCTCCGTGTGCGCCTCTCCTAAAAATACCGGCAGTCGTTGAATGTAATCCAAATCCAAGACGAATGGACCAAGTGTAGAAGCTGACTGAGCTCCCTGTGCCATCTGCTTCTCCATCAATCTGGGATAGGATCTATCCGATGATCTCCACTGCTCTCTCTGATCACAAACGGAGTGCATGCTCAACTCAGCAATGGCCTCGTCTGGGTCCCGCATCTGCTCTGTCTGATATCCTCGGACGTCAAGCACAACATGCCCAGAGTAATGAATGGGATGGGAGGAAGGGAGCGGGAGTTTTCTCGGAGATCCGATCTCCCTATAAGGTGGACTGGACTGATGGCCAGATGGAGAAGAAAAAGCCGCAAGAGTCGTCTCGAGGTGAGAGGGATCCATCATCCAGGAGTGAAGGAGAAGAAGAAGACTGAAGGGAGGGTGGGTGGTAGACAGAAGAAGAGAAGAAGATGGGGGGGAAGAAGGGATCTGGAAATCACACAAGATGAAAAGGCAAACCCCCAATTCACCTACACACGCGAGCTGAAGATCGAAAAGGGATCGGTCAATTATCTTGTCAATTTTATTTTAGCTGATCATTCAGTCTATCAGAGCGATTACGTGAGCAAAATAGGAATCCAGATATTTCTCAACCGACTGTCCCGATTTTATTGTTTTTCTTTTTAGATGTTTTTTTTTCAATAAGAAACAAATGCCTAATGAATTTTTCGGTTCTCCTGGTTATTAAGTCCAAACAGGGGGAGAAGACGAAAAAGCTGATGCGCGATGAAATCAATGATGCATACAGAGTAAGAAATGCGTACCTGACTCCAGCAGTCTACATGCAAGATGATCCGCGCAGAATTGAAAGACAGAAAGTAAACTACCTAAATGGTGCAGGCGGAAAACCAAGTCCCTAAACAACAGTGCTACTCGAAAGAACCACTAGCTGACCACCAGCCTTCAATCCAGAGAGTCCGGTCTAAACCCACCCCTCCTCTTCTCGACAGGTCGAGTTCAGGAGTAGCGCTTGACGGGGTGGGCTCGCGGTGCGTAGGCTCGAAGGTAGTGAATCAGCTATTTTATTATCTTTTTATTTTTGGTCCAATTACCGATCTATAGGTACAGGCCGATATATTAGGGTATTTGGATCCTAATTATTACGTCACAGTCAAGCAGAAAATCCTACGGCTAGCGGCTCGAAAATCTGCGAGAAACCGAAAAAGGTAATAAAGGAAACAAAAACCGCGAAAAAGTCGCGTAAAACTGAGGGGTCCCCCGAGCACACCGGTGCTCGGTGAAACAAACCCCGAGAGTCTAAGTGTCTAAACTGAGTGTCATGTCCCTATTTTATTAGAATAATAGTTCAAGTACTGCAGGAAATAAAATCTAAGTTACGGCTAATCTAATCCGCGGCTATTCCGCGGCTCCCGCACTCCTGCTCGCTCCTCGTGTCCTCCTACGGCTCTTTAGAGAAGAGAACCGCCTCCGACTCCCGCGGTTGCTTCGGCTTCCGAAGAAAGCCGCCTCGGTCCTCAGGCCCTCACAAGAAAACAAACAAAGAGCGTGATCAGACCAGATTATTATATAAACGAGTCAGAAAAATATATACAAAAATCTATACAAAAAACCACGAAAAAGAAAGCCGCGGAAAAATCAAATGTGACTACTAAGCCGTGCTCCCCGGAAACGGCGCCATTCTGATGAACCAAAAATTCACGAATGAACTAAGGTGAATAAAATCTAGCGAAGGTCGTTGCGACCTTAGTCACTCGAAAACTCAACTCAATAAGTAAAATTAAGGATCAGACCACCAAACAGAGATAAAAATCGAATAAAATCAATAGTGACCCTGACTATTAGATTAGCCTGGTATAGCGACCAGGGTCGGACTCAGGGAGCACGTGATGGCCTTGCGGCCTACGAAGTAGTCAAAAATAGTGAAAAATAAAAGACAAATATTTTTGGTGGATTTTTAGTATTTTTATATTTTTTTGGATTTTTAGATAATGAAGAAAATAATGAAATCAAGGATACAAGCAACTTCACACAATTATTCAACTACTCAAATAAGCTCAAAAAAATCGAACAAACATGTTTTTATGTTTTTTATATTTTTCTATGTTTTTGGTTAATTTTTGGGATTTTTCTGATTTTTATGGAATTTTATAAAAATGAAACAAGAACAGAAAAGAGTGTTGCTGTCCAATCAGACTTGGAGGGCCAAAATAAAATAGATAATGGCTCTATCAAGGTCTGAAGGTAATTTTCCTGTAAAGTATAAAATACAATGAAAAATTAGGCACTGGATTTATTATTTTTGGATTTTTCTTTTAATTATTAGAATTTTTATGGGTTTTTCAATGTTTTCAATTTTTATAATTTTTATAAGTCCAAAAATGGTCAAAAAATAAAGCACAGCAAGACAAACAATATATATTTTTTTGTAATCTTTAAAGTAGTTTTAATATTTTTTGTGATTTTCAAACTGGACAGTAAGAAAAATGCTTGTTTTTGAATTTTTAAAAATAATAAAAATACTCAGAAATGTCTCCAAAAATTTGAGAAAATTTTACACCATGGCAGGAGCCATGTAGTCAATTTTCATCGAATTTGGAGTAATTTTGCTATTTTATTAAAATCAAACACAAAGACACATCACACAGGAACCTAAATGCAAGAAAACAATCTTTGGAGGGTCTAAAAATAACAAATCAGGAATCCCAGGGGGATCCGGTGCAAAAATCCCAAAATTCCACGCGCGAAGCACGCGTCTGGGGCACTCAGGGGCCTAAATGTAATTAAAATAGTTCTGAGGGCTTTTTAGCAACAAGTGCTAAAAGCCCAGGGTCCTATCTGCAATTTACCCACTAAATTCAGCACATGTGCAATTAAAATCACGTACAGGGGTATTTCTGAAAATATCAAAAACATAATTTCATTCAAGAACACCCTAAAACTTTCGGCCCATATATGCAAATAAACCACAAAAATCGCATGACGATGCACGTGTTCCACGTAGATAGGGGGTATAAATGCAAATAAAATAAGCACGAGGTCCAAAGTGCAAAATGTCCAGAATAAAATGAACGGGATAAAATATTTACAGGACTAACTAATAAAAGCCATAAACAGAGGGGCCTACTGGAAATTTACCCCTTATTATATCCGGGGGCTGGATGTGCGCCACGTGTGAAATCCAACGGTCAGGAGAGGGTGGCGCCTCAGCAAGGGGCCCTCGGTGCAGATCGAACGGCTGGAAACCTTCCACATGGAAGATCGGGCGACGGAGGTGCGACGTGGGTGAATGAAGGGTCTCCTGCTCTGATCTGACGGAAGAGAGCCAGCCACGTGTATGATTGGACGATGGCGGAACGTCGTGGCTAACCCTCGTGGATGGAGGGTCCACATCAAACCTCCCAAAGATCGGACGGTGGAGGGCTCTTCTGATGAACGGCTAAAGTCGCGTCTGGAGCCAGAGGAAGATCGGACGGCTCTGGAGGATGCTCGATGAACTCGACGCCGGCGAGTTTCGCCGGGCTCGTGTGCGTGCAGGAGAGATCCTTGGAGGCTTCTGACGAACGGAGAAGAATCGTGGGAGCCTCCCGCGTCTGAAGATGGCCTCCGATGAGGTTGGAGGCGTCGAAGATGGTCCAGCGACCACGGCGGAGCTGGAGCTGCTGCTCCTAAATGACGAGCCCTCAGATGGGCTCCTCTGGACCTGCAAAGTTGTGCAACAGACTCCTGGGTCGAGGGCAAAGTGCCTCGACCTGGTTAGGGGTGGTGACGGTGAACGGTGCGTCGAGGTGAAGGGGCTCCGGCGAAGCGACAGCGGTGGAGCCCAAATCCCAGTTCCGGTGCGAACAGGGTTGGATGAATGGGTGCAGAAGGTGCGCGGGGGAAGGGCGGAGATGATGGATGATTCCGATGATCGAAATACGAGCGAGGGTGGTCGGAATCGGAGCTAATCGACGACGAGACGATTTGGGTGAAAAGCAAAATTAGCGAAATAAAAGAGGAAAGAAGGCTACCTACTGGATGAGATCGACTGGGGAAGAGCTGGGGAAGCTCCAGGTCCTAGCCTCGAGGGCCGTCGGTGCCCGAGGCTCGAGCACCACGTCTGGGCGACGCACGGCGGCGTGAAGTCGCCGGATTAGTGGTCCGGTCGCCCCCTCCTCGCTGCGACACGACCGAACGCAAGCTGTCACTCTCGCGGTGGCTATGGAGGTCCTGGGGTGGAGTGAAACAATCCAAAGATACCGTAAAAAAGGGGGCGGAGCTCAGACTATATAGGTCTAGGGGTCCGGCTAAATGGGAGTCGGGCGTGAAGCTCGGAGTGCAGACCCCAAGAACCCCTGCTGGGCGTGAATCACGGATGCAAGAGGAAGAAGTAGAGCTCAGGGTTTACGGATTTGGTAGGCGGATTGAGCGCGGATAAATGGGAGAAGTCGGGTCGGTCGCTCGGATCTGCAAGGAAGGGGTCCGCGGGGGAGAGTTGACCTGGGGTCAACAATCCCCCGTGCACCAATGGAAATTCAGATTTTATTAAATACTTGATAATTCAATAAAAATTAATAAATGAATTAATTTCGAAAAACTTAAAACATGAAAAATGTTTATTTATTTTCAAACTTTTTTTTCGTGATTTTTATTTATTTTTTTAAATATAATTTAGGTATTTACAAAATATTACTATTATATACATGTATATACATATGTATTTTTAATTTTGAATTTTTAATTGTTTATTTTTATAAAAATTATCCCAATTTTATATTTTATTTATTTATAGAATAAAATTTAGAATAATATGGTATTTTTATTTTATTTTTATTAATTATGTACATGGTTGAAATAAATAGTTTTATTTATATCCATGTATGATATTTATACAAGGTGGCTTTGATCTTTTTTTTATTTCTTTTTGTTTTTATTTTATTTTTGTGATTTTTTTATTTTATTTATATACACTATGAAATAAGGGAGTATATACATATTTTTATGGAATTTTATTGATTTATTTACAAGGTGAAATAAATACATAAGTGATTTTATGTACATGGCTTATGTACAATAATGAGGGGTACTTTCACTTGTTTTTAATTTTGTTTTGTTTTTCTCATTTTTATTTTAATTTAATATTTACAGATATATACAAATATTTACAAATAAATATGACCCATTTTTGTTTTTATTTTTAGAGGAAAATATTTATTTTTATTTAATTACAGGTATATGTACACATGAGCTTCCTTATCTCTCTCTACTTGGGCATTTATGCAGTCAGGCCCATGCTGAGCCCTCCCTTGGGATTAGGTCGCTCAATATTTATTCTAAATATCTCCCTCTTTTTCTTTTGTCTCTTTATTCTTTTATTTTTGCACAAAAACATGCTAATTATTAAACTTTATACAATGCATGCACTTTGGTAATTATTTGTATTTACAAGAATATACATGTATTTGCAAAGGTTTTTGTAGCTAATATATAAGAATAAAGAGTGATGAATGGGTATTCATCAATTAACTAAGTAACAAGTTGTATTCACAGCTTCCGCCCAAAATGCTCTAACAAGTTCAGCATTAGAGAGCAAGCACCTTGCTCTATCCGGAAGCAACCTATTCATTCATTTTGCAACTCCATTTTGTTGTGGCGTATCTCTGATAGTGTGGTGTCATGTAACACCCTCCTCCTTGAAGAACTCATTGAACTCTAATGAACAAAACCCCAGCCTATTATGTGTACGAACAACGAAGACACTTCACTTTGTTAGAATTCTAGTTCTCCACCAAGATCTTCCACTGCCTGAAGGTCTGAAATACCTCACTCTTGTGCTTCGTCGTGTAGACTCGCACCATCCTAGAGTAGTCATCGATAATAGATAGAAAATACCTAACATCTCTCAAAGATGGGACCCGTGAAGAATCACGACAATCAGCATGGATGTAGTCGAGCGTCTCCTTCATCCTATGGATGGTTTTACTGTACTTTTTGTTTTGTTTCGTAAAAATAGAATGCTCACAGAACTCAAATTTGGATCCCTTGATATCCTCGATAAGGCCTTTCTGATTGAGGATATTCATCCACATCGGACTCATGTGTTCCAACACCATATGCCATAATTCTCACTCTGATCTCACGGCTTGGGACGTCGCTGCAACAAAACCTATAATTATAGAACCATGCATGACATATAGGGTCTTCTGGTTGTTTCCTTTGATGACAACCACTCCGCCTTTGGCAACCTGCATGACTCCCCACCTTCAACGTTGTATATGTATCCTTTAGAGTCCAAGATTCCAAGGGATATTAAGTTCTTCCTCATATCAAGAACATGGCGTACTTCTATCACTGTCCTCACGACTCTATCATGCATCTTTATCTTCACAGAGTCAATCTCTATAATCTTGCATGTTGCATCATCCCCATGACGATGTTTCTGCCATCTATCTTCTTATAGGTGCAGATTCAATCTTCATTGGGAGTCATATGGTAAGAACATCCTGAATTAAGAATTCATGTGTTATTCGTCGTCTTCTAATTTGTGATGGTGAGAATCATATCATTTTCAAAATATACGCCTCCATGAGCCACTACAGGAACTGTAACCTTCCCTTTCTTCTTTGGGCAATCCTTCTTCCAATATCCAGATTCTTTGCAGTAATTACAGATGTCCCTAACATGGCAATTCTTCAACTTAAACTTTTGCTTTCCCTTATTTGTGTAGTTAGAACCGAGATATATCGAAGCTCACGCATTAGAGTAATGCTTCCAGGTAGCTATATGTCGAAGCTCACGCGTATGAAGACTCGCGCGAACTTCTTTTAGGGTTATTGATTCTTCCCACAATAAATGATTGAACAAAATTCTCAAAGGACAATGGAAGAGAAAAAAATCAACGTAACATCCTCGTCTTCAATTTTAGCATCTACGTTTCTAAAATCCATCAATAATGTATTTAAGCGATCAAGATGTTCTTTAAGAAATGTACCATCCTGCATGCAGAAAGAGAATAAATATTGCTTCAAGAGCAACTTGTTGGTCAGAGACTTCGTCATACACAGATTTTTGAGTGTCAACCATAGAACAATTGCGGAATCCTCATCGGCAACCTCCACAATAATTTCATCTGTCAAACATAGCATGATCGTCGAGTACGCCTTCTCTTCCTGCACCATCAACTCGAAGGGCTCGAGCGCCTTCGCTCACTCCTGATCTAACAGTGCTCAGATGCCTTGATGCTTCAGAAGAGCACGCATCTTGATCTGTCATAGACTGAATCCATTCTTCTCTGTGAACTTCTTGATCTTCAGATTGTGTGACACCATCTTGCTTGATGATCCTAATGGAACCCAAAGTTCTGATACCAGTGTGTTGCGAATCGCGAAAGCAAATACGTGCAAACACGATCAAACAAGTAAAATGCAAACACACGGATTTACGAGGTTCACCATAACTGGGTTACGTCCTTGAACGACGACGATCGGTTTCACTATATGAAGAAAAGTTAATACAGAGGATATTGAGAAGGTACATATATGGGATGAGAATCAAGATTAGAATGAGGATTGCAGTATTTGATGACCACAGGATCTCTTTTATACTGCAACGGAAGAATACCATTTGTATTCAGCAATCCATCTCAAGAGCTCTTAGCTAATCAGGTTTCAAGAGGTGTATCAAACATGTCAGCAATCATGTCCCAACAGCTATCAATCAATCAGAAGGCAGGACATATATCAGCCATATCAGCATCCCAACAAGTATTTAGAATTCAAATCATATTAACAACATGAAATGTACAACTGATGATTGCATATTACTATCAACATTGTGATCATAGCTACATTTATTTTGTGTCAGTCTAAATCGTGTTATTTTCGTTTACAGGTAAAATACAAATAACATTGACTTGCTATTGTGACTTAATATTGGACACTTTAGGCAAACTCATTCGATTTATTTCATCGTTTACAAGCTTCTCCAGCTCTACTCTAATGAACGAGAAAGAGGTCGAGAGTCATCCTCCCGGAAAGAGAGATGGACCCGTCAGTTTCCTCTTGATTAATGCATAAAACCATCGTAAATTTTATTTCAAAACCCGTTTGATTGTGTGTCTAGTGGTAGTAAAGTGTGTCTACTACACAAAAGATCAGGGCTCAAATTCCACTCTTGCAGAGATTGTGTTAGGTAGTCGATAGCCAGTGTAAAAAATAGTTGAATCTTTCAACATGGATTTGAGCAAGAATCCATATAACGGACTTATAGTGGAAGAAGGCTTAGTACATTTACCTGTTTGATTGACGACAGTCAAAGAGGAGGCAATGAGACATTCGAAGCCACGGTTGGAGCATGTACACTCGTTGCGGCCTTTGTCCTCAACTTTTTACATCGTTCTGGAATAAATATACCAACGCCTGATGCGATTCTTGCAGATGGACCTGCATCGCCCTCAGAATTGCCAGAGGCATTTGGATGAGAAGTCTGAACAGTGCAACCATTGCTTGCTCTGTTCCATTTAGCCGCTTCCTGTGCAGAACCAATGTCGATGTTCTTAGTCTGTAAATTGCAGTCATTATTCTGTTTGTGCTGAGTGACCACTTCAAACTTTGATCCGTGGTCAGCATCCACGCTCTGAACATTTATCCCCATCGCCTTGTTTATGCTGCACTTCGACAGTGCACTCGGTCAAAGCCTCGGGCATGTTCTTTGTTTCTTTTCTCATGTACTTAGCCTCAACAAGCGAATTCTGGGAGGTACTCTTCGGCTTCGGTTTCGGTGCCGTCTGCTTCTGTTGCCGTGCTGGTTTGCCTTCGATAACAACCTTGGGCTTGTTCTCATGCCTTACTCTCTCCTTTGTTCTTCCCTCCTCCAATCCATCAACATCTGATAGCTGATTACCAGCAATAGTTTTATTCTTATCCAGTGTGATCGGAGCGAACGGAATCGACAGCTCGCTGCCGGAGGCATGCCTCCTTACTTGTGAAGGATAACGGACACCGTGATTCATGTGATTTAAAGAATCCATATATGAAACAGTGTGGATACATGACAAAGCATGCTTCAAGTTCGGATTTTTACAAGAGAAAACACCATATAAGATACAATTAAAGTGAATATACGGCAAGAACCACTCACATTGAGTTCCTGATTGCGGAATCCCCTCGCCATTCACTGGCATCTCACTGGTGAACTGCGACGCGTTGCCCGTGGTGAGGAAGAACTGCGAGGACTCCGTGGCACCACCAGATACATTTGCCAATTTGAACTCGATGCAATTCACCAAACCTCGAGGCCATTCTGCTCCATTACTCCCCCAATCACACAGATCAAACCGAACAGATTCCAACACCGAACCAAAACGGCATTTACCTAAAAACCACTCAAAATCGCAAAAAGGCGGCGCCTTTGAGCACAACACCACACCGTCAGCGGGCGAGACCCAAAACCCACAAAAAATTCAAGATCAAACACAGGTAGACAGCAGAAATTTACTGTTCTCGATATTAGGGCAACAAGAAAAACGAGCACCCACAAAGCAAAAACCGATCTTTTCCAGCGAAAACTTGCCGATCAGCACGACCCAATTGCTGATGTGCCGAATTTTCGATACCTGAGGGAATCGGGCGAGATGGGCAGCTTCGATTTGCAATAGAACCCCCCAAATGTGGCACCCGAAGACAGCAAAGAAGATTACTATCTTTGCGAAGATGGCAACGACGGTGCAGGCCAAGAGTGTAGAATTCTCCTCTTTGTTAGGGAGAAGAATGAACAAAGAATAAACTAGTTAGTGTATTAACAAGGAAAGAACATACACACTAAAATAAATTATTGACAGATGTAGTTACAATGTGATTATCTCATCTCAAAATTATTTATTTCACAATAAAATTGCCTTGTCTCAAAATTATCCTTTACCTTAAACGAAACGATTTGCGGATGACTAATATGTGAGGTTTCAATCATGATCTCTTCGATGGAGGATACGTTGTTGTACCATCCAGTCTTTTGAATGGATTCGTGCTTTTCTTGTGCGTCATCTTCGACTCATGCATTGTTATCACATTAGGGTTGTTATTGGATCAAATAAGATTTATTTACGAGGAAGATAAGCATGTTTATTATTGTGGGATCATTGTATGGGCCAACAAAATTATGTTTCCCTACTATAATAAAAATTAATTTCGACCAAACATTCCTTACCCATTCGATCCATGGAATATGATGGTCTTGATCAAGATTTTAAAAATCGGACCGGATATTGAACCGGTTAGTCTTCGGTTTGGTCTAACCGGGTCGGACCGTCGGTTCAAATCGGTCGAATCGGTGATGATGTCAGTATGACGTTATCATTCATATCGACTTGGACAAAACCAGACCGGGCTTAATTTACTGATCCGACTGGTCGAACCAGTTTTTTGAACCGATAAAACCAGATATATGTAAATATGTATTTATATATCAATGAAATAATCATTTAAAATGTCAAATACTTTAACATAAAAACATGATTGTCTAGTTCGAATAAAACTCTACAAAAGATAGTCACATTTTCAAACATTATATATGAATGTATTATTGTAATAATTTATTTATAGTTGCTTTTAGAAAATTACCTCAAGAAAGTAGTGGCACAAGTTATATTCCAAAAAAGAGAGGGACGTAACTGAAATTGTAGAATTTAAGAAGGGTACAAGTGATAAAAAACCCTATTATTTCATTATTTAAACCTTTATTTTTTTAAAATATACTAAACCATCATATACGGGTCAATGTGGGTCAACTCGATCCGACCGCCCGGGTCCCGGTCCGACCACCGGTCAGATCTGATTTTTTATTTTCTTTTTTTAAAAAAAATTAATTACCTAAAATCGGCCGAACCGACCGGGTCGGGGCCGGTTCTCGGTCCGACTGGCCGGTCTGATCTGGTTTTTTAAACCCTCATCTTGATATGTTTAATGATGACTTTTTATTAATGAAAATATTTAACGATGACTCTTTATTAATGAAAATATTACTCAGATAATTAAAGTTATTCCATTTTCTCGCTACACAAAAAATTTCTCTGTCCTAAATGCTAGACCCTAAAACCGTTCATTTTTTAGAGCTATCATCGGGTGAAGTTGAGTTGGCCCATTTACATATGCATAAAAGCACATTTACCCCATGAAATATTGGACTCATGCCCCTCAAGCCCATTTAATTTTCGGTTGGACTTAGACCACTTATAATCATGCTTCGATTCATTTTAGAAGTCCAAGTCCATCCATTTAGCCCACAAGCTTATTGAGTAGTGTAGAAATGAAATGCAATTACCTTTAAAATAGTAGATTGATTAATGCATTTTGTTAATTAAATTTAAAATGAAAAATTTTGTGGCTACGATTCCATGATGTTGTTAATTATCCATCATTCATTTATTAACCAATGTATTGTCCTGAAATGGAAATCTAATCACTACATTACATATGAGCAATTATCTGCAAATATGTTATGTTGACAATATGAATAAATTTTTAATTGTGTATCCTATTGCTAATGTTATTATTCAGCCATGAGTATGTGTTATATAGTATTACATTTCAAAAAAATCATAAATGTTATTCGGGTCAATCAGGTCGAATCGGGCTTGCAAGAAAATAATCAATACCCAAGTCTATGCCCATTTAGTTGCGAGTCAAGCAAGGTCCAGATCATTTCAGGTTGATGTTCTAAGGTAAAACCCAAGCCCAATCTTAACGAGCCAGGTGCACACAAGCCCATTAGGTACCCGTCCCATTGCCCAAGCTTACTTGTAATTTACTTAAACCTATGCTAATAAACTGTTTACGCTTTCTTTTGAATGTTTTTATTGTTTGACCCTGCATAGAATATATATATATATATACACACACAGAGAGAGAGAGGGAGGGAGGGAGAGAGAGAGAGAGAGAGAAGTGATCCTATGAGACCAAAAAATTGTGAGAGCATAAGAGGATTGATTCTGGACTACATGATTTTGTTTTCTCTCTCCTGGGTGAATCATGTGGTCCAGAATCATCCCTCTCATGCTCTCACAACTTTTTGCTCTCATAGGATCACTTATATATATATATATATAAGGGCGATCCTATGAGATGAGATTTTGGTGAGATGGTGAGATGGGGCATTCTGGACCACTAGTTCTAACCAGGAGAGAGAAAGGTAGGAGAGAGAATACAGCAACTTGTAGTCCAGAATGTCCCTTCTCATCATCTCACAAAATCTCATCTCATAGGATCACTCCTCTATATATCTATATATATATAGGGTAAAATGGGGCTGCCCCCAGGGAGTAGCCAACTTGGCTACTCCCACCCCTATTTTTCCCTCATTTTTTTATTTTTTTGGAAAATAAAAATTTGTATATTCATCATTATATCCCTCTCACATTCTATTAAAATTTCGTCAGAAACAGAGACTCCTAAGCCCTCCATCCAGACGTCATTTTTTTAACGGTCGCAGAATTTTTTAAATCGACCATGTTTGGATGGAGGCCGTAGGAGTTTCTGTTTCTGACGAAATTTTAATATAATGTGAGAGGGATATAATGATGAATATACAAATTTTTATTTTCCAAAAAAATAAAAAAATGAAGGAAAAATAGGGGTGGGAGTAGCCAAGTTGGCTACTCCCTAGGGGCAGCCACATTTACCTCATATATATATATATATATATATATATAAGGGCGATCATATGAGATGAGATTTTGGTGAGATGGTGATATGGGGCATTCTGGACCACTAGTTCTAACCAGGAGAGAGAAAGGCAGGAGAGAGAATACAACAACTTGTGGTCCAGAATGTCCCTTCTCATCATCTCACAAAATCTCATCTAATAGGATCACTCCTATATATATATATATATAGAGAGAGAGAGAGAGGAGTGATCCTATGAGAGCAAGAAGTTGTGAGAGCATGAGAGGGATGATTCTGGACCACATGATTCTCCCAGGAGAGAGAAAACAGAATCATGTGGTCCAGAATCAATCCTCTCATGCTCTCACAATTTTTTGCTCTCATAGGATCACTTCTAATATTGTATTAAAATTTCGTCAGAAACAGAGACTCCTAAGCCCTCCATCCAGACGTCATTTTTTTAATGGTCGCAGGATTTTTTAAATCAACCATGTTTGGATGAAAGCCGTAGGAGTCTTTGTTTCTGACGAAATTTTAATAGAATGTTGGAGGGATATAATGTTGAATATATAAAATTTAATTTTCCAAAAAAATAAAAAAATGGGGGAAAAATAGACATGGGAGTAGCCCCGTTGGCTACTCCTAGGGAGCAGCCCTATTTATCCCATATATATATATAGAGAGAGAGAGAAAAGGGAGGCTGCTACATGTGGCAGTTTCCCCAAATTTTTTTATTTTTTTCAAAATTAAACCATGAATATTCATCTATATATCTCTCCTACATTCTATAAAAATTTCATCAGAAATGAAGACTCCTATGCCCTGCATCTAGACCGGTATTTTTTAACGGTCTGAATTTTGCTGTACTCGACCTGTTCTAGATGGAGGGCATAGGAGTCTCCATTTCTGACAAAATTTTTATAGAATGTAGGAGGGATATATAAATGAATATTCATGGTTTAATTTTGAAAAAAAAATTGGGGAAACTGCCACATGTAGCAGCCATGTTGGCTGCTACATGTAGCAGCCTCCCCGTCCTCATATATATATATATATATATATATATAAAAGGTAAAATGGGATTGCCCCCAAGGAGTAGCCAACTTGGCTACTCCCACCCCTATTGTTACCTCATTTTTTATTTTTTTGGAAAATAAAAATTTGTATATTCATCATTATATCCCTCTCACATTCTATTAAAATTTCGTCATAAACAGAGACTCCTAAGCCCTCCATCCAGACGTCATTTTTTTAACGGTCACAGGATTTTTTAAATCGACCATGTTTGAATTATTGCTATGGTCAATGACATCCATACTAATTATTTGCTCACAAGTACTGAAAGTTACTGAAATGTGCTCGAGGCATTTGGGAATAATCCGAAGTCACTAGCTGCAAAATTGTTCCCCAATGATTTCTGGTGTTTGTTCAAGCTTTTGTTGTAAGTCAGGAAAACAAAACATGCTGCTTATGTTCTCGACGAGCTGGATACTGACAAGGGAGGAGGAGAGTGCGTAGTGAGAGGCTTGGAATGCCACTGCCACGGAGGAGGATGCACATGGGTTGCCGCAGGGAGGACGGTACACATGTGCCGGGGAGGAGGAGTATACGTGGGTGCCGGGGAGGAGGACGGTGGCCGGGGGAGGTGGAGGGGGTGCGTGGGCGCCGCTGGAGGAGGAAGGTGCCTCGGAAGGAGGGAGGTGCGTCGTGGCGTCGTTGGAGGAGGAGGAGGGTGTTCGAGGGTGGCCGCTGAAGCTCCAGGAGTAAAGTGAGCGTGAAGAGAAGAGAGGGAAGGTGTGGGGGTAGGATGGGAGACGAGGATATGCGTGCCAGTTGTGCCAGGAGAGAGAGGAGGGAAACTGCGCCAAGAGGACCAGTCGCCGTCTAGTGTACGCGGCGTTGGAAGGAGAGTGTGTGAGGCATCGTGGGTGTAACCGGCAGAGGAGCAAGATGGCAAAGAGGGACGCCTGGGGAGACATCTCACTAGAGCACGCACGGAAAGGAAGAATATGCGCGACTCATCCAAACCGTACGGAATTCGGGGATGGACGGACAGGATGTGCGCAGCAGGGACGTTGCCTGCTTCCAAGAGCAGGATCCCTTTCCTCATATATATACTGTCTGGATGGAGGCCGTCGGAGTCTCTGTTTCTGACGAAATTTGAATGACATATTAGAGGGATATAGTTATGAAAATTCATGGAAGTATTTTTCAAAAAAAATAAAAAAATTTTGAAAAAGAAGAAAAAGGAGTAGGTAAGTTACCTACTCCATGGAGTAGGCTCCCTTTCCTCATATATATATATATATATATATATATATATATATATATATATATATATATATATATATATATATATATATATATATATATATATATGAGGAAAGGGAGCCTACTCTCTGAAGTAGGTAACTTACCTACTTCACATTTGATATATAGGATCTCCCCTCTCATGCTCTCACATTTTTTTGCTCTCATGTCTTACCCTTAAACCCTAAACCCTATACAAGTAGCCAACTCCTATTAAAGTGGGATAAGTCTTGGTTGTTGTTGTATATCTATGGTTACTTATATATACATATATATATATATATATGTATATGTATATATAAGTAACCATAGATATACAACAACAACCAAGACTTATCCCACTTTAATAGGAGTTGGCTACTTGTATATTTTGCACTCAAATAGATCGTATTGTGGTGTATCCTAACTTAAATCCGTAATTTTAAGTCTCCTTTCATTACTTATCAAGGTCATCCTTTGGCATATTATGATGTTCTTCTTCTAACTTCTTGCGCATTCGAACTGAGATGAGTTGAATGCCTTCTTCTCACATGTACAAACCACCTTGGGCAAGTTTCTCCCATTTTATCTTTCATTTGTTCGATACTGTTTTTTGAACATGATCCTTATTTTTGTGGTAAGACATATGTTGATACTCAATACTCACAAATATAAAGCATCGCACCTTACACACTCGATTTGCAATTCTTTATTCTTTGTAAGTGTGCATCTATTAGCTTTATTATCCTTTTTTAGGATTTATAGATATAGTAAAATTTATTTATATGCCTTAATAAACTTTGTTGTGCGATCCAATGTGTTAAGATCTTTCATATTGACTAAAGTGTTGTTGCGAAACAGTTAAGTTACATGCAGTGAAATAACTTGTTGTTTTAAGCAGTCTACATGAAATTAATTCATAAGTGAAATACCAATTAGGGAACTTGGATAGTAATTTTATCCATATCGATTTTTCATGTTGAAAAAGTTATATGTTGTGATTGAATTTTAATTTATGGATTAATTTATATTTATTAGGGAGATTGTTAGTCGTGATAATTATTTATTGACCATAGTATTTGATTTAATAATCCAAAGTTATTACCATTTATTATCAGACATTGGTTCACTTAGCGGAGGTAAATAAAATACACATAATATAGTCGCATTCACTAAGTCCTCCTGAAAACAACTACAATAAGACTTTTCATTATTTGATGGGACTAATTTTCTTATTGGAAATTAGAATGCTTATTCATCCAAAAAGTATGAAATGTATTATATGGGTCGTTATGTACATTTCAAGTATTAAAGGCTCGACGATATCATCATCAATGGCATGGAGAAGAAAAAGGTAACAAATAACTATAGGATTATGAATGCCTTATTCTACACAAATACTATGGAAATTTGCAATCAAGTTTTCATTTGCAAATCTACATACAGGCTTTGGAATAAACTCGCCATCACCTATAGAACATAAAAGGATGAAGACTCATATCATACTCACTTACATTAGCTTTGATTTAAGTAAAGATGAAAAAGATGATATGTGTGAAGATGATAATGAGGTAAATTTTTAAAATGAATTGTTACATGCATTTAGAGAATGGTGTGACATTAAAGGATTACGAGAGAAAAAAATAGAAAACCTAGTGAATTATCTTGCTAAGTTTACTAATGAGAAAGAAATTACTAGGAAGAGATAGTGCGATCTCAAAGAAAACTAGTGCAAAATATAAGTAGAAATAGAATCTTGCCACAGAGAAGTTAATTTTTTTTAAAGGTCATTATTGTAGCTAGAAGTTGACATTAAAGGATTACGAGAATAAAATAGAAAACCTAGTGAATTATCTTGCTAAGTTTACTAATGGAAAAGAAAATTTAGATACATTATTAGGTATTTCTACAAAATGTAGTATAGTGTATAATCAGTCAAAGACAATCATGCATTTAGCTTTTTTTCTCAAAAGAAGGAAAGATTTAGATTTCCAATCAAAGACAATCATACATCTAACTTTTTCCCCAAAAGAAGGAAAGATTTAGATTCTCAAAAGTTGAGAAATATAAAACTACAATTTGTAGATCAAAAAATGGATACCAGAAAATTCATGCATGTTGATTGAGAAAAATACAAGAAGCACTACCAAGAAAATGCTACAGTAAAAATCCAACACAGATGATATACAAGAGTGTTTAGGGAAGCTCAACCTCGAGAAAGGAGGAACTTCATGTTATTGAAGAGATCCTCGTAAAGGTCTACATAACTTCAATGGATGGATGTTTTTCTCCTTGCTAGTATAGTACGATATTACCCCAACATTCTAGCATGTTTTTCTCCTTGCTAGTATAGTACGATATTACCCCCTATGATTATTATTAATTTTGTTTGTTATAAATAACAATAAAAAATAAGAATATTGCATTTTATAAGTAACAATTACTTTGAAAAGTAAAAAACTTAAGGGAGAGATATGCTAATTAAAAAAATTAAGGAATACCTTTGGAAAGGAGAAGAAGAAAATGTTTCCAAGTAAAATATCTTTGATATGTCAAAAGGGAAAAAAATTTGGAGATATTCGTCTCCAAGTTTTTTGTTTGATCATCACAAAAAAGAGAGAATGATAGCAGAATGTGTTCATGTTCATTATATCATTATTTTGGTGATAATAAAGTTGATGAGTACATCTACTACAACAGATTTCATACTAGCTTCGATCCAAGCATGAAGCATAAAAAAAATTTATTGGCAATGAATGATAAAAGAAATTTCTAGTTATTCAAGCACTTGATTTAAAAAAATATGATAAAGTTCAATGTAAAAGATAATTAGAAAGTTATGGATACATCAAAGAAGCGAAACCGAAAAATTAGAAAAGTTTCACAATATAAGCATATGTAAACAATCACAATGGATATGAATATGTAATATATAGATATATTATGATTCTTTCTCTAATGTTAGTTATTGCATGCAAAACCTACATTAATCGATCACCCTTGCTAAATTGACATATTAATAGTCATTTTTTGAATGTTGATATTTAAATTCTTTTATGATCACTTTATTGATGTGATCACTGACTTCTAATTGATGGATAACTAAACTATTTTGACTAATAAATTGTATTTAACTAATCGATCAGCTTGTTATATTAATCGATCGCCTAGTCTTAGTTGATCAATCAACGAGCAATCAAATTAATTTTTTTGATATTGTATCCTCATTTTATAAATATATGTTGAAGGATCCTCAATTGATTATAAATAATATAAATATAATCATTTGATTTATAACTTTTTAATTGTCTATGAAAGAGATCTTTTTTTATTTTCTAGCAATTTTTTTCCTTAAGGGCCTTTGACGTTTGTAAATGTAATGTAGTTCTTATAAATACACAAGGCTGCTTCTTGCGTTGAACACAACACATAAAACAACAATACATCTCTCAAAGCTTCATCTATGGTCATCTCTCCTATGGTCATCTGTCCTGCCTGATCTCAATGAGTATTGTTGAGATTCATACTTCTACATTCTCAGTTCTCATTCCTTTATTTTTTTATAAACATGCATCTACTGATGTTTCATGATTACATATTTACTTGAATTGTATATATTGTTATAAACTTTATTTACATATTTGTTATATAGTAAACTTAGTGCATGATCCTAGGAACTAAATATCTTTAACATTGACCAAAGTGTTACTATTGTAAAGCATTTAGGTTATCCAGAGAGAAATAACTTGTTATTTAAGTGGTTGACTTATCAATGGAAAAATAACTCGTTGACAGGTTACCTAATCGACACAATCGATCAAAATTCCTACGTTAGAAGAATTATGATTTTTACCTAAAAGGGATTCATGCTAAAACATATGTCTATTGCGATTGGCATTTGTCATGAGGAATGATTTGCATTTGTTGTGATGATTATTATCTTTGATAATTGTTTGGTGCCCATAACATTTATTTATGTGACCCAAAAGGTACTCTTAACATGATATCTTGTATGTGGAAATCTATACACAAGCCTTTTGTATTATAGATGCTTAATCATTTACTATACCTTTCAGATGTATATTTATAACAATGAACACTGCAAATAAGAAATGTAATTAATTCATTCATATTTTGGATATTGCTAACCTCATATACAAGAAAGTTACAAAGAAAACATCTCAAAATTGTCGGATGTCTTCTCACACTAAAGTCCACAACCTTTAGAATAGATTTTATAATGATTGGTGTCAATGGATGGAGAGAATTGTGAGTTCGGGCATTGTGATACCACTAGAAAGGGTTGAATAGTGGTTCCAGGTAATTTTTAAACTTTATGCTTGATATTTAACAAGCAAGGAAATAATCAAACAAGCAATCCAATCAGAGTACTTGTACAATATTTTTACGTGGAAACCCACCTGGGTAAAAACCGCGAAATGAGTTTTTATGACTCGGTTCAACTAGTTCACTAAAGCATGAGATATTTACGTGGATAACTCGATATTTTACAAAGTTGATGCTTTACAATCTTGTATTAAGCACTAAGATCAACACTGCAGATAAACACATTATAGCACAAGCACAAGAATAAATGAGCTTAGACTTTATTTTGGCTTTTCGGAGATCTTTACGAAGCTAATTAACTGGTTCACTAAAACATGAGATATTTACGTGGATAACTCAACATTTTACAAAGTTGATGCTTTACAATTTGTATTAAGCACCAAGATCAACACTGCAGATCAACACATTATATCACAAGCAGAAGAATAAATGAACTTAGACTTTATTTTGGTTTTTTTGGAGATCTTACTTCTAAGAGCTTCTCTGCACACTTAGGATCATACACCAAAAGTCATACAGAAAATGTTAACTGGAAATAAATGATATGTTTGCAATAAACTTTTCTAGAGAAACTTATCTTTAAAGACATAAGAAGATATTCTCAACTTAAGAACAGTGATGTCTAAAGATAATCAATAGTATGATTGCACAGTATTTACAAATATGGACCATCAATTATGTCACAATTAACACAGGAATAAGCAAAATCAAACAAATATAAATATCACCATGCTAAAGAGGGCTACGAAAGTTGTCCAGACTATTACAGAAGAACTCCAATGATGGCAAGTGATCAAACATTATTGATTCGATAACGATGCTTCACAGATATCAATTGACAGAACTCTTCTCGAAATAATCTTACAAATCAAAGAACATGAGAAAGAATAGTCAAGGAAATCACTCAGAAAGAGCTTCTTAGTTTTTAGAGAGAATAGTAGTGATTCTTCAATTTGTGTGTCTTTCAACAATGCAAAAGGGGTCCCTTATGTAGGGGTCCAAGGAATATGATCAATAGAAACAAATTAATAGAAAATCAGAAGTGATTTGTTGAAATGATCATTAAAGTGAACGAGTATAATTGATCAAATGTAAATAGTCAATAATGTCAAAAGGTATGGTCGATCGTTTCTGAAAGTTAGGATAAAATTCAAATTATGATTGGTCTTGTCAAGGATGATGATCGTTCATGTGTGATCAATCATTCAAAGATATATGGTTGATCAGTGATAGTTGATACAGAGAATAAATGGCGTATCAGAATGGAATGTTTGATATCTTGATTTGCAATTCATCTATTAAAGCTTGTCAAAGATTACAACCTTCCAAAACAATACATATAAGTAATGTATCAACTTCTGAACAAAGCTAAACAATAAACTAACATTTTGTTGCACTTTAAGTCAACAACTCTTGGAAAACTTGTTGAGTTGAAATCACACTTGTAGTCCTACAATCATAATACACAAGCGATAGACTACGAAATATTCGTGTGCATGTGCATGCATGCGTGTGTGCATATGTGTGTAATTTTTAAAGCATCGTAGAATCAAAGAATTAACAAGAATATCATGTCGTATTTGTTTGTTAGACGACGAGTTCAAAAGTGGCAATATCACCAAAACATTGAAAGTGGGGTATTAGGACTCAGGCATCACGGAAGCGTGAAAATCACATCATATACGATCTAGGTCAAGTAGTCATAATAGTTAACATGGCAGCAGAAAAACAAAAAATTTTAAGATGAAACCACATGACATGGGAACATTTACCATGTTATTTCATTAAGACTACACGGTTATTAAGGTTACTGAAGAACTGCTAAATGTATATATTAATATTGATCCCTTGTAGCACAGGTACTTAGCGTGTCATACAGAATCGAATGAATGATCTATATGAAGATGATTGAGCTTTAATTTGTAACTTTGGAAGTCCAAGGCCGAACACAAGGACACGAGCCATAATACGATTATTAGATATTTAAATATCTAGGTTAAGTGACTAATAATTTATTTAGGTCAAAACAAACAAAGTACAAAATGACTACATCACAAAATGAATGTTAAAACAGACTACATTTTTTTAAAAGAAACAATTTTATGCATCGTAAAATATCAACAAAACGAAGTGAATGATAGCACATGCAAATGCACATATGATTATGCCCTACTATGCATACATGATTATGCGCTACAATGATTCATCAAACTTAAGCAAACAATCAAGATTAAATTATGCAATTTAATCCAAGCCAGATTTCATTTAAGAGAGATTTAAGCAAGTTAATTATCTCGAATAAATTAGTCACATTATACATCAAATTAGAGAGTAAATTAAGCCATGGGAAAGATAATGAAACAAAGATCAAAATGCCACTAAAATTACTTCATTTGGAGTTCATATACTCAAGTTATTCGAGTTTAAATCCAGGGGGATAAGTAATAAAACATGAATAAAACAATGCACAAATATCACAATCAGGTCCCTGGAGGGACTGAAATGTAATTACCAAAAATCGATCCTGGAATTTATTAATAACCCCTATGCGAGGGCATTTCTACAATTATGCAAACTGGTTAGGGTGACTTTGCAAATTTCCCGGGCTTGTACGCGTTATGCGCGTGCGATCCTAGGCTCGGGCAAAGGTTCATGGCTGGAGCCACGTGGCGTGATGTTATGCTTCGTCTCTAGTTCCATTTGGCACGAGGATGTAGTCATGGACAACGATACGTGGCCTACTGTAGGTCATTAGATTGTGCCCAATTAAGCATGATCCAATGGCATCTATATGCACGTGGTTCTTTCTCTTCCGCCTTGCACGGTTGCTAAGAGGTGGGCTCTGGAAAGACCTTCCTTCCTCTGCCAACCACCAGGGCATGCTGTAAAGTTCGGCATGGAACTCTAGTTGCCTCACGAAGATGGTACACATTGGTGAAGACACGTGAGCAACTGGATGTGGAAGATGTTGATCATCCATCGGGGAAGATAATCCAGGTTGGTGAGGAACTTTGGATTTCGGCCATTAAAGGACTTTGGACATACAAGTGTTAGTACAACATAGCCGAAGCAATAGCTAAGTGTGTGAGAGCGAGCGTGAGGGAAATGAAGGACCTATAGGGTATGAAGAAGATGGAGGTCCATGTGGGTTTCTTCAACCATGAATGGAAGAAGAAGGTCAAGGTGGGGAGTGCGATATAACTAGAAATACAGAGGATAACCCCTTCCGTGTGGATCAAGTATCCATGCTTGAAGTCGGAAGCAACTTGGGTTGGCGAAGGAATCCAAGTACCGTACAGATTAATTCAACGATGAAACATAAAAATAATTCCTAAGTTACTTGAATCGAGTAAATGTTGTTGATGGAGTGAATAGTTTGAGCTAGGGTTCATATCGAACCCTCGATCTTCACTTAACCTCCTCAACCAAGGAAGAAGCTCAAATAGTTGGTGTGGATGTCATACCATGGCCTACCGACCATTGGTTGCACCAGGAGAAGTACTCCATGATGGCTCAACAACACCTCCTCTTCCTGTCGCGAAGAGGAGGAGGTGGCTAGGGACTCTGTGCAAAGGGTGGATGATCGCCTACAGTGGTCGATGAAGGGTATTTGAAGAAGATGAAGAGTGGTTTGCTATGCAGTTACGTAGGTGGTTTCAATTGATGGGCGATGCATGTAGGTTGGAAGGATCTAGAAGTTAGGATTAGGGCGAAGAAGGTGGTTGCTTGATGAAAGGATTAGAGGTAGTAGTTGTTCAGAGGGAAGGTCGAGATGGCCGGAAAAAATATTTGAAGAGGGGAAGTTAGAAGCAGTTTGCAGAGAGGGCACAACGGCTAAAGGTTGGGGACGAAGCCCCAACCATCCAATAAAGATATCTAACGGATAAGCTTAAGGCAGAAATGAATGGTTAGATTTGAATCAGATCATGCCTCATCGTGCGGCTCACAGAGTGGCGCTAATCAACGGCTGGATGAGGCTGATCCAAGCCATATGACAGCCAGAATGAAGGCATGTGGTGCGAATGGGCCACGTGGTGCAATCTGAAGGTGCCACGAGGCCCAATCAAAATGGAAGAAAATTAATAAATCAGAGTAAAATAAAAAAGAATTAGTTAGAGGGTGATTAGAAAAAGTGATGAACATAAAACTTATAGATCTTGATAAGATCTACAACTTTCGTGTAGAAGTCAAAGAGATCAGAGCTTTTATCTATACATAAATAAAAATTAAATATGAATTAAAACAATATAGAATAATTTTCTTTATTTTTTATTTTTATTTTATTTTATGTTAATTTATTTATATATAATATTACTCTAATTTTTATTTGATTTTTAATAATAAATAAATACATAAAATATTACACCATAATATGGTTATATTAATATAATGTAATTGGTGTCAGTTGTTTACAATATATAATTAGTTAATTAATGTTAATTAGTTAATGAATCTTGTGATTAACATAAGCAAGAGAGATAATAATTATGTTTAATGATGATAAATACGGGATTTATCACCCCCTATACTTAAGCTAAGCTCATCCTCGGGCTAATAAACAAAGAATTTGTTAAAGAGTTAGCTTAATTAGTGAAATCCAGACATGTGCAAGTTAGTATACAAGGCTTAATTTGACCTAAAATACTAGGTTTTAGGAATCCTAAAACTCAAAGTTGATCCAAGTATTAATCAAAAGGAATTCAATTCTTCTAATTGTCTGACTCTCAATGTATACATATATATAAGAAGTATGACTTAGTGTAGACTGCAACCATGAGAGTAAAGTCAAAATATCACCAAAAATTCCAACCTCATAAGCTCTCCTAAGGTCCCAAGCTTCAACACTTAGAAATAAATCTAATCTTGCTTCATTCCACTGTTTCTTTCGTTTGTCAGACTTCAAAGGGATGGTGGAAGGCCAGATTATGGAGGATACAGGATTGTGTACTTATTTTCTCTTCCTCTCATTCAAACATGGTTCTCTCAAGTTTCAAACTCAACACAATTTTCATTTTAATTTTTAACAATCAGTGTGCCTATCAAAAGAGAAGTTGGAGTCGTCTACACTTGTTTTCCTAAGAGTAAACTGGGGTGTGCCTTTTTTAGTATCTATATACTTTCTACACCTTGACTTGTAGAATTTACGATGAAGAGCCTTTTTTGAGGTGCTATCCTGACTCTTGATCCTAATAGTGGTGGTTCAAGTGGACACTTTGAAATGGTTGGGAGCACTTGCCTTTGGTGGAAACTCTTTCATATTTAACTTTATATAGTGGGAGTTTTTCTTTCAACATTTTTTTCTTTGCTTTTTTTCTAGCTCCATTGCTTTTACCAAAAGTTGGCATACACTGATCAACTTATTAAAATAATGTCATCACACTCTGGTATTTTAGGTCAAAGTCAAGAGATAGCATGAGAACATGTCCCATACGGGCTAATTTGCTGACACTCAGGTTTCATGAAGCTGTCATTAATCTTATCACATCCTCAAACATCATATAGATCAAGTCCAAACTCAAACTTCCAATCTCAATCTCCTCAATGATACATTGACTCATCTCAATTATGAATGCAGTTGTGCATGTGAGTAATAGTCAAAATATTTTTAAGGGAGATTAAGCATGAAATATAGAATGCATATCTTCAAACTAGGAGGACTTCAAACTAGGAGGGTATGAATTTTTAAGTATAAGACCCTAATGATTAATATAAGATAACTCTAAGTTAAGGAACTCCATAAACCAAGTGTTAAAGATCATCTCAAGTCTTGAGTGCATAGTGAAAGTGTCAGGGAAAAACATCAATTAATAAGTCAATCTTTTGTGTTTTTTTCATTTTTTCTAGTTAGAGAGTTAATTAATTAAACTCATTTACACCCTTAGTTTTGAAAATAATTTTTGAAAAATATGTGCAAACATTGTCGCATATGTATGGAAATTTTCCAAACATTTTACAATGATTTTTAAAACAAGTAAAACCCCATTTTTCAAATCCCAGTAAACTATTTTTCAAAACAACCCATAAATATGTTGGTTTTCAAAATATTTTACAGATGATTTTCCAAACAATGTCAAATCGTATTTTCACAAACCATGTAAAATACTTGAAAAATCATGTCAAATATATAAATTATTTTCAAAAATTATTTTCAAACTATTTTATACATAAATCAGTTCAAAAATGTAATATGATGCCCATAACCTCAATAGTTGGCAGAAATTTTTAAAAAAATGAGCTATGACTAAAGTATATATGTAATATATATGGTAGACCCCTTATACTTAGCTTTTGTTATGTCCTCATAGCACAAAGTGAAATGAAGCCATAGCTCATGCTAAATATAAAAGAATATACAAAAACTGATGATAAAATCACATATACATCTAGAGTAAAAGAATCAAATAGAGGAGGACAGGGACTCGAGTCCCCCTATACTTAAGTTAAGAAATAGCTTAATTATAAAGATATGAATCAAAACTAGGTTACCCAAGGAGAACAATTAGAACGACAAAGGTTCCCCCCTATGCTTAGCTAAAAATAATCCTAAGTAAGAAGAATAGGAAGCTCGGAGATTGAGGGATCAATGTTTGTTGAATCTCTAGATGAGGAATCTCATGAGATGATAATGGAGCCTAAAGTTTAGGGAGTCTAGGAGTCAAACAAAATCAAACAATCTGAGTATTTCACGAACACACCCAATGAAGACCATAAATATGGTCTAATTATCCTATCACTTTTATTGGTGATAATACAATATTCGTTTTCATTATGAGTTGGATGACCTAGGGTTTGGGCTCTATCCTAGGGATTCATCCTCACCTCTCAACGAATGCATACCTGTAAATAATGTGAGGTTTTCGCTCCCAAAAACGAGGTGAATTTTAGCTCCATTTTAATTACATCAATCCTGCATTAACAGACTCATTTTTAAAAAGTAATTTATCAAGTAATTTATCACTTTGTATTAAATCTCTGAATACATAAGTCGTCATCTACTGTCCAGTCCAGTTTGCATATTATCCTAAGTGATTCAAGAAATGGGAAAAATCATGCAGACATAAAACAATGATGCCATGCTCAAGAGAAGTACTTACAGTGGCTCCAGCTCTCTTCATGCATATCTGAGACTGGGAATAAAATTTTTATTTAAATGCATGAAATACGATGGAAAACCGCACCTAATCATAAGTTCTATTAGCAAGGAAAGATCAATGTTATTTGGGCTAATTTGAACGTAGATTACGTGCATCTCTTGAATCTTAGAGATGAGTGAATCTCATAAGATATAGTTAGTGTATCCTATTCTATGATTCAAGCAAAAAGATATAAAATGAGTAACCTCTAACATCTGTGTGCCTAAACCTTAGTATCGAGCACTCAAGTTGAATCGCACCCAATATTGATGAAACGGACTCAACACACACACAATAAAGTCCAGTCCACTATAATATACAACAAATATGAACAGGATAATCTTCGACTTGTTTTGAAGGCATCTTCTGCGGTTCTTCTCAGCGAGAACTCCATCTTGAGCTTCCAACCTCCATTCTCCACGAGCATCCTCGATGAATGGTCCCTATCACAAAAGAGAAGAGTTTAGAAATTTCAAAGATTCTCAAAAAATAAAATAATGCATAAAACATCACATCACGAGATTGATCTAGATAAAATAAATATCAACTAACTAAAATATAAAATGCTAAATAATTTTATGAATGAAGTCGTGTCCTCGACAACGGTACCATCTGAATAACTGCTAAATTCATGTACTAATATTGATCCATTGTGGCACGAGCACTTAGCGTGTCATACAGAATCGAATGAATAATCTCTATGAAGAGGATTCGACTTTAATTTTAACATGGGAAGTCTAGGGTAGAACACAAGGACACGAGCCATAATATGATTATTTAGGTATTTAAATATATAGGTTAAGTGACTAATAAATTAATTTAGGTCAAAATAAACAAAACACGAAATGAATGCATAACAATATGAACGCTAAAATAGAATGCATTTTTTAAAAGAAATAACATTATGCATGTTAAAATATCAACAAAATGAAGTGAATAATAGCACATGCAAATGCACACATGATTATGCCCTATAATGATTCATCAAAATTATGCAAATAATCAAGACTCAATTATGCAATTTATTCCAAGCCAGGTTTCATTTGAGAGAGATTTAAAAAAGTTAATTATCTCTAATAATTAATCAGTCATTATGCATCAAATCAGATAATAAATTAAGCCATGACAAAGGTAATGAAAAAGGGATCAAAATACCACTGAAACTACTTCATTTGGAGATCATATGCTCAGGTTATTCAAGTTTAAATCCAGAGGCGTAAATGAGATAAAACATGAATAAAACAATGCACAATCATCACAAGCAGGTCTCTGGATGGAATGAAATGCAATTACTAAAAATTGATCCTGGGATTTATTAATAACCCCCAACATGAGGGCATTTCTGCAATATTGCATACCGGTCAAGGTGACTTTGCAAATTCCCAGTCCTGCACGTGTTACGCACGTGCGATCCTATGCTCAGGCAGAGGATTGTGGCTCGAGCCATGTGGCGTGATGTTACGCTTCGGCTATGGTTCCATTAGGCACGAGGCTGCAGGCTTGGACAACGAGATGTGGCCTCTTGTAGGTTGTTAGATCGCGCCCAATTAGGCGTGATCCAGCGGCATCTATACGCATGTGTTTCTTTCTCTTCCGCCTTTCACAACTTCTAAGAGGCACGGTTCCGACGAGCCCCTTCTTCCTCCACCAAGCTCCAAGGCATGCTACAAAGGTCAGCATGGAACTCTAGTGGCCTCGCGAAGATGGTACGACATTGGTGAAGATGTGCGAGCAACTGGATGTGGAAGATGTTGATCATCCATCAAGGAAGAAAATTAAGATCAGTGAGGAACTTTGGATTCCGGCCATTAACGGACTTTGGACCTACAAGTATTAGTACAACATAGCCGAAGCAGTAGCTAAGTGTGTGAGTGTGAGCGTGAGGGAAGTGAAGGACCTATAGGTTATGAAGAAGATGGAGGTCCATGTGGGTTTCTTCTGTCATGAACAGAAGAAGAAGGTCAAGGTGGGGAGTGTGATAGCACTAGAAATACAAAGGATAACCCCTTCTGCGTAGATCAAGGATCCATGCTCGAAGTCGGAAGCAACCTGGATTCACGAAGGAATCCAAGTACAGTACAGATTAATTCAACGATGACACATAAAAATAGTTTCTATGTTACTTGAATCGAGTAGATGATATTGATGGAGTGAATGACTAGGGATAGGGTTCAGATCGAACACCCGATCTTCGCTGAACCTCCTCAGCCAAGGAAGAAGCTCAAACGATTGTCGTAGATGTCATAGCATGGCCTACCGGCCATGGGTTGCACCAGGATAAGTACTCCATGATGGCTCAACAGCACCTCCTCTTCTTGTCACGAAGAGGAGGTGGTGGCTAGGGACTCTCCATGCAAAGGGTGGACGACCGCCTACGGTGGCCGGCGAAGGGGTATTTGAAGAAGATGAAAAGTGGTTTGATAGGAACTTATGCAAGTGGTTTCAACCAATGGGCGATGCATGCAGGTTAGAAGGATCTGGAAGTTAGTACTATGGCAAAGAAGGTGGTTGCTTGGTGAAGGGATTAGAGGTGGCAGTTGGTTAGAGGGAAGGTTGAGATGGTCAAAATAATTATGTGAAGAGGGGTGGTTAGAAGCAATTTGCAGAAAGGGGACAACAGCTGAAGGTTGGGGACGAAGCCCTGACCGTCCGATGAAGAGATCTAATGAAAAAGCTTAAGGAGGAAATGAATGGTTAGATTTGAATCAGATCTGACCTCATCGTGTGTCTCATAAAGTGGCGTGGATCAATGATTAGATGAGGTCGATCCTCTGACAGCCTAGAATGACAACATGTGGTGCGAGAAGAATGGGCCACGTGACACAATCTGAAAATGTCATGTGGCCCAATTAGAATTTAATAAAATTAATAAATTAGAGTAAAATAAAAAAGAATTACTTAGTTGGAGAACTAGAAAAAGTGATGAACATAAAAGTTGTAGATCTCGATGATATCTACAATGGTTTGAAGAACGTCTAGAGATTCAGGCGATTGCAGATGATATAACTAGTAAATATGTTCCTCCTCATGTCAACATATTTTATTGCTTAGGGGGAATCACACTCACTTGTTTTCTAGTACAAGTAGCTACGGGTTTTGCTATGACTTTTTACTATCGTCCAACCGTTACAGAGGCTCTTTGTGTAGAAGTCAAAAAGATCAGATGTTATCTATACATAGATAAAAATTAAATACGAACTAAAACAATATTGAACAATTTTCTTTATTTTTCTTTTTATTCGTTTTATTTTAATTTTGTTTTATGCTAATTTATTTATATACAATATTACTCTAATTTTTATTTGATTTTTAATAATAAATAAATACATAAAATATTACACCATAATAGGTTTATATTAATATAATGTAATTAGTGTCAATTATAATTAGTTAATTAATGTTAATTAGTCCATGAATCTTGTCATTAACTTAAGCAAGAGAGATAATAATTGTATTTAATGATCATAAATATGGGATTTATCACCCCCCTATACTTAACCTAAGATCATCCTCGAGCTAATAAATAAAGAATTTTTTTAAGAATTGGCTTAATTAGTGAGATCTCTGACATGTACAAATGAGTATACAAGGGTTGATTTGACCTAGAACACTAGGTTTTAGGAATCCTAAAACTCGAAGTTGATCCAAGTATTAATAAAAGGAATTCAATTCTTCTAATTGTCTGAATCTCAATGTGTGTGTGTGTGTATATATATATATATATATATAAGAAGTATGACTTAGTGTAGACTGCAACCATGAGAGTAAAGTCAAAATATCACAAAAAATTCCAATATCAGAAGCTTTCCTAAGGACCCAACCCTCAATACTAGGGAATAAATATAGTCTTCCTTCAATTCACTGTCTCTTTCGTTTGTCAGACTTCAAAGGGATAGATGGAAGGTCAGATTATGGAGGATGTAGGATTGTGTACTTATTTTCTCTTCCTCTCATTGGAACATGGTTCTCTCAAGTACCAAAACTCAACATTTTTATTTTAATTTTTGCCAATCAGTGTGTCCGTCAAAAGAGAAGTTAGAGTCGTCTGCACTTGTTTTCCTTGGAGTACAATGGGGTATGCCTTTTTAGTATCTAATATAATTTCTACCCCCATACTTCTAGAATTTATGATGAAGAGCCATTTTTAGGTGCTAGCCCAACTCCTGGTCCTAATAGCAGTGGTCCAAGTGGACACTTTGAAATGGTTGGGAGCACTTTGCCTTTGATGAAGCTCTTTGATATTAAGCTTTGTATAGTGAGATTTTTTCTTTCAACATTTTTTTCTTTGGTTTTTGGTTAGTCCACTGTTTTTACCAAAAGTTAGTGCACACTGATCAACTTGTTAAAATAATGTCAACACACCCATGTACTTTAGGTCAAAGTCAAGAGATAGCATGAGAACATGTCCCATACTGGCAAATTTGTTGACACTAAGGTTTCAAGAAGTCGTCATTAATCTTATACCATCTTCAAGCATCGTATAGATGTAGTCCAAACTCAAACTTCCAATCTCAGTCTCCTCAGTGATACATTGACTCATCTCAATCATGAATGCAGTCGTGCATGTAAGTGATAGTCAAATTCTTTTTAATAGAGACAAAGCATGAAATATAGAGTGCATATCTGCAAACTAGGAGAGTAAGAATTTTTAAGTTCAAGTACCTAATTATTAATACATGATAACTCTAAGTTTAGGGACTCCATAAAACCATGTGTTAAAGATCATCTCAATCCTTGAGTCCATAGTGAAAGCGTCAGGGAAAACCTATCAATTAATAATTCAATCTTTTTGTGTTTTTTTATTTTTCCATTTTTTTAAAATTAGAGAGTTAATTAATTAGACTCATTTACACACTTAGCTTTGAAAAGAATTTTTAAAAAATATGTGCAAACATAGTCACATATGTATAGAAATTTTCCAAACATTTTACAACAATTTTTAAAATAAGTAAAACCCTATTTTTCAAACCCAGTAAAATATTTTTCAAAACATCACAAAAATATGTAGGTTTTCAAAATATTTTGCAAAAATTTTCCAAACAATGTCAAACCGTATTTTCACAAATCATGTAAAACACTTGAAAAACCATGTCAAATATATAAATAATTTTCAAAAAGTTATTTTCAAAACATTTTTTACACAAATCAGTTCAAAAATGTAATACAATACATAGTTGAAAAAAATTTAAAAAATACGAGTTATGGATAAAGTATATATGTAATATATACAACAGATCCCCCTATACTTAGGTTTTGGTATGTCCTCGTAGCACAAAGTGAAATGAAGACATGGCTCACGCTAAATATAAATGAATATACAAAAACTAATGATAAAATCACATATTCATCTTGAGTAAAAGAATCAATTAGAGGAGGACAGGGACTCGAGTCCTCCTATACTTATGCTGAGAAATAGCTTAATTATAAAGATATGAATCAAAACTAGGTAACTCGAGGAGAATAATTAGAACGACAAAGGACCTCCCCTATACTTAGGCTAAAGATAATTCTAAGTATGAAGAATAGGAAGCTCAGAGATGGAGAGATCAATGTTAGTTGAATCTCTATATGAAGAATCTCCGGAGATGATAATAGAGTCTAGAGTTTCGGGAGGTTGAAGAGTTAAGAAAAATCAAACAAATCGATTATTTCACCAACATAAAATACGGTCTAATTATCTTGTCGCTTTTATTGGTGATAATACAAAATACACGTTCATTACAAGCAAGCTGACTTAGGGTTTGGGCTCTATCCTACGGATTTGTCCTCACCTCTCAACGATTGCATACTTGCAAATAATGCGGGGTTTTCTTTCCTAAAAATAAGGAAAATTTTAGCTCCATTTTAATTACATCAATCCTGCATTAATAGTCCCATTTTTTAAAGATCAGGTTATCACTTGTATTAAGTCTCTTAAATACATAAGTCGTCTTCTACCGTCCTGTCCTATTTCCACAGTATCTTAAGTGACTCGTGAAAAGGGAAATATCATTCTCAAGAGAAGTACTTACAATGGCTCCAACTCTCTTCATGCATATGCAATACTGAGTATAAAATTTTATCTGAAAGCATGCAAGATGATGGAAAACCGCACCTAATCATAATTTCTATTCGCTGGTAAATATCAATATTATTTGGACTAAGTTTAACGTAGACTATGTGCATCTCATGAATCTTAGAGATGAGTGAATCTCATAAGATAAAGTTAGTGTGCCCTATACTACGATTCAAGCACAAAGATATAAAATGAGTAAGCTCTAAGACCCACATGCCTAAACATTAGTATGGAGCACTCAAGTTGAATCCTACCCAATATGGGTGAAAAAGACTTAATACACACACAATAAAGTCCAGTCTATAATAATATACGACAAATATGAACGGAACAATCTCCAACTTGTCTTGAAGGTATCTTCCGCAGTTCTTCTCAATGGGAACTCTTGAGCTTTCAGCCTCCATTCTCCATGAGCATCCTCCATGAATTGGACCTACCACAGAAGAGAAGAGTTTAGAAAATTCAAAGATTATCAATATATATAAAATAATGCATAAAACATCACATCGTGGAATTGACGTAGATAAAATAAAAATCAACTTAACCAAAATATAAAATCCTAAATAATTATATCGATGAAGCTGTGTCCCCTGCAACGATGACATCTGAAGAACCTCTAAATGCATGTATTAATATTGATCTGTTGTAGCACAAGCACTTAGCGTGTCGTCCAGAACCGAATGAATAATCTCTATAAAGAGGATTCAGCTTTAATTTTTAACCTGAGAAGTCCATTGTCAAACAAAAAGACACGACCCATAATACGATTATTTAGATATTTAAATATCTAATTTAAGTGACTAATAAATTATTTAGGTCAAAACAAACAAAGCACAAAATGAATGCATCACAAAATGAATGTTAAAATAGAATGCATTTTTTAAAGAAACAATTTTATGCATGTTAAAATATCAACAAATAAAGTGAATGATAGCACATGAAAATGCACACATGATTATGCCCTACAATGATTCATCAAACTTAAGCAAATAATCAGATTCAATTATGCAATTTAATTCAAGCCACTTTTCATTTAAGAGAGGTTTAAGTAACTTAATTATCTCTAATAAATTAATCACTCATTATGCATCAAATCAGATAATATATTAAGCCAGTGAAATATAATGAAACAAGGATTAAAATGCCACTGAAATTACTTCATTTGGAGTTCATATGCTCAAGTTATTCAAGTTTAAATACGGGGGCATAAATATGATAAAACATTAATATAATAATACACAAACATCACAATCAGGTCCCTGAAGGGACTGAAATGCAATTACTAATAACTAATCGTGGAATTTATTAATAACACCCTACGTGAGGTCATTTCTACAATTGTGCAGACCAGCTAGTCTCAAGCGGAGGTCCGTGGCTCGAGCCACGTGGTGTGTTGTTAAGTTTCATTTTTGGTTCCATTGGGCACGAGGCTGCAGGCTTGGACAATGAGACGGGGCCTCCTGTAGGTCACTAGATCGTGCCTAATAAGGCGCGATCCAACGGCATCTGTACGCATGTGGTTCTTTCTCTTCCGCCCTGCACGGCTGCTAAGAAGTGAGGTTCCAGCGAGCCCCTCCTTCCTCCGCCAAGCTCCAGGGCATGCTGTAAAGGTCGGCATGGAACTCTAGTTGCCTCACAAAGATGGTACAACATTGGCAAAGACCTGCGAGCAACTGGATGCGGAAGATGTTGATCATCCATCAAGTAAGATAATTCAGATAGGTGAGCAATTTTGAATTCTGACCATTAAAGGTCTTTGGGCTTGTAAGTGTTAGTACAACATAGACAAAGCAAGAACTAAGTGTGTGAGTGCGAACGTGAGGGAATTGAAGGACCTATAGGGTATGAAGAAAATGGAGGACCATGTGGGTTTCTTCTGCCATGAATGGAAGAAGAAGGTCAAGGTGGGGAGCACAATAGAACTAGAAGTACAGAGGATAACCCCTTTCGCATGGATTAAGGATCCATGCTCGAAGTCGAAAGAAACTTGGGTTGACGAAGAAATCCAAGTACAATATAGATTAATTCGACAATGACACATAAAAATAGTGTATAAGTTACTCGAATAGAGTAGATGTTGTTGATGGAGTGAATGGCTTGGGTTAGGGTTCATATCGAACCCTCGATCTTTGCTTAACCTCCTCAGCCAAGGAAGAATCTCAAAAGGTTATCGTGGACGTCGTAGCATGACCTACCAGCCATGGTTTGCAATAAGAGAAGTGCTCCATGATGGCTCAACATCACATCCTCTTCCTGCCACAAAGAGGAGGAGGTGTCTAGGGACTCTCCATGAAAAGGGTGGACGACCGCCTACGGTGGCCGGCAAAGGGGTATTTGAAGAAGGTGAAGAGTGGTTTGCTAAGCAGTTAGACAGGTGGTTTCAACTGATGGGCGATGCATGTAGGTCAGAAGGATTTGGAAGTTAGGATTACGGTGAAGAAGGTGGTTGCTTGGTGAAGGGATTAGAGGTGGCAGCTGGTCATAGGAAAGGTCGAGATGCTCGGAAAAATTATGCAAAGAGGGGAAGTTAGAAGCAGTTTGCAGAGAGGGGACAACAACTAAAGGTTGGGGATGAAGCCCCAACCGTCCGATGAAGAGATGTAACGGATAAGCTGAAGGCGGAAATGAATGGTTAGATTTGAATCAGATCCTGCCTCATTGTACAGCTCACAAAGTGGCGCGGATCACAGCTGGATGAGGTTGATCCAAGCCATCTGACAGCCCAGAATGAAGGCAGGTGGTGCGAGAAGAATGGACCACGAGAGGCACTTGCAGGCATAATGATGAATCACGTACTTCTGCAATCCCAAACGACAAATTCGAGAAAGCGATCTCCTGATTTTATCTCAGAAATTCACTTGTCTTCTTCATGAGTACGATGCACAGAAGAGGAGGAATTCCTCAAGCGACCGATCCAACAACACGACGGTAGTAAAGCGTTGATCGCGATCTCCACTAACCTTGGGTAGGGGGATGGCTAGGGATTATGGAGAGGCAGAGGTTGGATGTGTATAGTGATCGAGAGAGAATTTTATTTATGTAACAATTGCATATGACTTGTGTATTGAAAGGTATGGTTAGCATCCCTTGTATAGCCTTCAAGAAGTCCATGGATCCCAATCAGGTGCTTTCAATGATCAACAGTTTAGATTCATTTATATTTTTTCTAAGTCATAAAAAAACACAACAAAAGAATAAATTGAAAATAATTTCCAAATTACCTATTTTAATTAGTTCAAATGTTTAATTAATTAATACATGATTAAAAAAATTGACTCCGTTCACATACTATATTAAGGTGGACGTCCACCATGGTTGAACTACCATGGACGTCCACCCTAAAAAGGATAGAAATGGTCAATTTCATTTTTAATTAATGTATTAATTGGATATTTGAAGAAGTTGCATTAATCACTAAATAATTACATTTATGATAATTGCAAAAAAAATCATTAATAATTAAGAATTAAAATCTTCCATCCAAAAATTTAATGTAAAATATATTTACATTAAATTATATAATGGCAATACATTTCAAATTAACATATAAACTGTGAATCACATTCACAATTATCTCTCTCCAGGATATTGTGGATCATATCCACATACCCATAATTATTGTTGATAATGTTTTCCGCGTAATCATATAAATAATAATTAAATCCAATTTAATTATCATAGATATGTCTATCCATACATTAATTGTGATACTTAAATATCATTTAGTTGTTCAATTTCCAAATGCTTAGATAATATTGTTCATGGAACAATTCTTAAACTCTTTCAAGAATTGTGTGCCTTCTGCTTAGATACTTGGAGGTAAGATCAGAATGACAGTGTATGCCATGTATAGTGCCTTGGATAGTGAGATCTAATCTCATCTCCAAATCTTAGAAGACCGCTTAAAGGTACCTAATCATGTTAGACTTAATATCCAATCTTCTCATTGTCTATGAATCATATTCAGATCAATGACCAACAATTGGATCAAGATAGGATATCTAAGTCACTGAGAGGAGTCACTAAAATCTAAACATGTTTCATCATTCCCTCATAATGGAAGCATCATGGTATGCAATCATTTAAGATCACATCACCTTCGAATATTCCTAACACCCATACAGCTCGCATACTGGAAGTTCTATGATTAAACTTGAAGTTGAGATCTCATTTTGGAATATCTCCTTTAGGGTATTCATTTGATCATTGGAAGTCGGTATCTATCATATTCTTTCCAAAAGCATATATCATACCCACAAATTATGTCTTTCTTCCAAAGCTAGATGACCATCGATGAAATTTGGTTGGTCCTACTATCTCATGAGTGAGTTCATGTCCTCCAGTTCGGTATTGAACTTGTATGCTCCTTTTGAGAGATTGCATTACTCATATGCCCATGTATGCACACCAGCTCATCAATGTATATACTTGATTAGGCCATCAACCTAATGGTCTGCCTAGTGTACATACTTATACATATAGTGATGCATCTATCTATGGTCAGAGGATGCATGCTTATATCGTGACAACATACGACATAGGTCTTAGCTATCTCGATCTTTTTAATCAACTCTTTGACACCTTCGAATCTTTATTTCTATGTAGAGGATTTGTATCAAGAGGTTTGTTAGATATCAGCCTTTGAAGTAAGGATTGTCATCTCCTTCTCAGGCTGGAGATCCTCTCTTGACAATAATTTGACGGTGCCAGATGAGTCCTCAATCGAAATCTTTATATATCATCTAAGCATCAGCTTCTATGATTCAACTATTGAATCAATAGTTATATGATTATCAAGATGACCATGGTACATAATCATAATTGTACGAAGGGACCTTATAAGTGCATTCATTTATTAGTCTCATACAGGGAGTGAAAAATCAATAAACTTTTATTGATATAAAATGATTACTATAACATTTATTATAGAAATGGTCCGTCAAGGACTCACGTCTAACGGACATTGGTAGGAATGACTATACCTACCATCTACCTATAACACATTCTTCAAACGACCACTCCCATTTCAAGGATTTATCTTCATTAATCTCAATCTTTCATTTTTTTTGCAATGGGTACACACTTCTTGGAAGATAAAAATAAAGTTCATATTTTTCCAACATCTCGTGATTGTGTATAAAATCAAATGCATCAATCTTAAGTTTTACATTTTCAAAAACTTTAAATATAATTAAATTGGATAGTTGATTTTTTAAGTAAGCTTCAAATGAATGAAGATGTGTCGTATATTTGTTGCTTTCAGATCGACATGAGGATCCAACTACATCGCATTGCCAGAATCCATGTTTATATTTGAAACAAGTTGACATCCTTGCTCTCTTCTCTTAGAGCTCCAATTAAAGGTGAGTACCATGGCAACCACTACTACAACATGTCGAAGAATCATTTATGTTATTTTCATCCTTATCATAACAAGACTTCTTGACAATAACCTCAGAACCAATTTCCATAGTAAATTATTCATAATTAGAGTAAAATATGTCAAAATCTTCAAACACCATATTGACATAAAATTTCAAATGAGCTTTAGCTATTCCCAATAGAATCAAATCTATATCTTACCAACAAAATAAAGCATTACAAATATATGATAAATATGATCAAATCATAAAGTAGTGAAGAAGCTAATAATAACATAAAATGACACTCATGCTATTTTATCGAGCAAAAATAGCATGGGCATAATTTTTTGGTGTTATACTGCTACATTCCCGTTCCATACTTTTCCTCACTTTCATCTAATACTTTATCAAGCGAGAATACCATTGAATGTCAATTTTTTTGGTGTTATTCTACCACTTTACCATTTTATTCTATTTCTCGCTCAAACTTGATATATCATCAATCAAGAAGAGGATATATGCCATTTTTATGTCATCTTATTGCTTTCTCATACCAAACTATTTTTTCTCTCACTTGTTATTTTATTGATCAAGAATAAAAGAAATCTAATTTCATTTATGTGCAAGCGAATATAGGAGCGCAGCCTAAATTATATAAAAAAAAGTCAAGGGCATAACTGTTATTGAAAAATCTCAAAGGATAAAATGTAAAACGAAAGGAGCTAAAGGGGACGTCAACCAAGATGATTATGGCATCAACATTGAAAAATTAAAGGTGCTAGGGAATGATTTGTCTATGAGTCAAGATCCATCTTCTACAAGAATAAAGAAATCATGACTAGAGATGAAAACGAGTATGAATACATTCGTATCCGATTCGTTGTCGTATACATTATCTGTGTATGTGCGTGTGTGTGCGCGTGTGTTGACATATGTATTCATATTTGTTTTAAAAATGGATGTGGATGTGGATATATATATATAGATATAGATATATAGATATATATATCAGACATTATCTAATATTCACATTGATAGTATGTTTTCATATATAAATATAGTCATATATAATTGTGTGTTACAACATTTTATGATTGCATTCACCGTTGTTGATACAATTGTTATGAAATAAATATATCTGGTATATCTATTTTATGTGTAAATCATGTTAAGCATGTATATTTTAGATAATCTAATAAATGTTTATGTTATTATTCGTATCTGATTCGTATTTATTTTGTATTTGTATTGTTTTCAGGATATTGATATATTTTTCATATTGGCTAATATTTGTATCAGCATTCATATTCTTGTTTTAAAATAGATAAGGATATGATTATACTTATATTTGTATTTGTATCCGACCTTTTTCATCCTTATATTTGTATCTGACCTTTTTCATCCTTAATCAGGACTCGTGACTTGGTAAAAATGGGGGGGAAATGGGAGAGATATAATTCTTAAGTTGATACAGTTTAAATAGATTTCAGTAAGATATTATCCTAAGTAAATGCAAAAATTTGGATAGAAATTAGGGATGAAAACAATCAGATGTAGACAAGAATATAGGGAAATGGTAATATCCTTATCCATTTTAAAATAGGAATACAAATATGGATATGAGACAGATGTAAAAATTGTGTTATCAGATCCATAAAAACAAATACGAATGTAAACCGAATATGAATTGGATGCAAATAATAACATAAGTATTTAATAGATTGACTAAAATATACATGTTTAGGATGATTTACATATAAAATAGGTATACTATATATAGTAATTCCATAACACCTACATCAACAATGGTGATGCATAGCTACAACTAAATTTACTACTACACTTATGTACGAAAACGAATATACTGATACAAATGTGAATATTAACGAATGTCTAAACGATATCCATATCGCATCCAATTTAGAACAAATACGAATATCAATATATATATATATATATAGCGAATAGGATACGGGGATACAAATATATTCACATTGTTTTCATCTCTAACAGAAAAACATATGGGTTTAAAAACTTCTTAGACAATTTTTGTGTTCTTTTATCCCTAGGACTTATGTCGTAATTCAATATATTAAATCATATATTTTCTGCAAAATAGAATACTGAAGCTAACATATTTATAAAATAAAAAATAATGATAACGACAACATAAGTTGTTAATTATGCATGATTTTTTTACATAAATGTTTATCACCACGGAGGCTTGTTGTGGATTTTGCATATGAATCTGTGAAAGATATCGTTTCATCTGATAGTTTTCCTTTTTTTCTCATGTTACTCTTTAAAAATGAATACGAAACTCGTGACATTTTGCCTAAAAGGAAAATAAGTTTGGATTTTTTTTAGCATTTATATCAACCATGTCCCTCATACAAAACTTCTATTATTATTATTTTATTATTATTATTAAAGAGGAACGTGCCGAGCAGGAGCATTGCAGATGGGTTCACCAAGGTATTCAATGAAGATGATCTTTTGATTTTAAAATAATAAAAGCGTATTATCAACTTGATTATTTATGTAATATTTATATGCTGTTAACAAGGTACTTTATTATTATTTTCCTACATAAAACATATCTTCTCCATGTTAATTGCAACAAATTAAGACAACTGCCACATTAAAATCCGTACGGCCTCTCAATTAAATGCAAATATATAGGATCTATACCGTCCAATCAAAGTCATTTATAGCATATCTGAGTATGGAGAGGCATTTGACATACGAATAAGTTGATGGTTTTGATGAAGGATTAGATGGCGTGTGCTTATTTGAACTAGTAGGGGCATATTCTATGGACCAGGAGACCTGCTATCACAATTTAATGTTTGCATACTCACTCAAACTTATTTCAACGAATTCTTCATTCACAAATTTGAGATGAAACAACGGAATCCAACTCTCGGTTACAAACTTGTTTTTTCCTTCAATTTGCTAGCTGAGAGCCTATCCATGAAGAAAACACAGTCGAGGCCATCGAGGCAATGGAAGTTAACTTCCCACAATGAAAGAAAGAAAAGGTCGCATACCGCATTCCTCACTTCAGTCCCTACTACCTCATACTCCAACCCTCATCCGGAGAAATCATGGCAAACAAAGATATGAGGTTCAAGTTTTGACAAACATTAGGTCGTTTACGGTAAAGCCATCGCGACTACCTCCAGCAGATAACAAGTTTCGCAAAAATGCATTATAATTCACGCACTGCTTTATACAAGTAAAGATGTCAAGTCTTCCAACGTCAACGACCAGACAATGTGCTAGTAGAATGATCTCATAGCACAAAAAAGGAATCCTCTAAGAATAGGTTAACGTGCAGATGATAATTGACTGGCGCAGATGCAATTTGCATTATCTCAGCTAGCCTTCTACGAAGATTGGGGAAAAGTAATTCTAAACTAACTACATAAGCCAATAAGTATGGCGACGTTTTCGACATCATTGAGTGTGACCTCTATTTACATGTACAGAAGGCGACTAAAAGGAAAAACTGTATAGAAGAAAGAATGGTTAAAGAATGACCAGAAGAAGGGACCATAACAACAAACATACTAGAGCACAGTGATGCAAAGGTTGGCTCGACGAAGGCAGCATGGCAGAGATCTGCTTGGTGTTGTTGCCCGTCTGCTTTGCAGCTTCCGGATCCAAACTGCCTGATCCTGAGCCAAAAGGTGGCGACTGTGTGCCTGAACTGCGAGGAGTTACAGGTAACACACTGGACTCCTCAACGTTGTAGCCTGAACAACGGTACGACGGATGTCATATATTTACAGGTGGATTCATGCAATTCAAAAGGCAGTGTCAGTACTTACAGTCGAACTGCTTCCACCCTAATGTAAGCTTCTCCCTGTCAAATACTACACGAAGGCCCGTCATAAAATTTTCTGGTTTCAAATAAAAAACACTAAATTTAGACGCAGAACACATTGGTGCAAGCGGTATGCAAATTGGAAGCAAGGAATGTTTGTGGGCATTTTGTCATCTGCCTTAACCAAACAACGGCCAATCATGGTTAACAGGAAGGAAACAAAGAAGGAAATAACATTTGTTTGCTATCTTACGTCCAATTATATTCCAATCGCTGCCTTTGACAACAGCCAGGCAATAAATAGAGCCCTCCTGTGCATTTAGATCATCGCGACGAAGATCAGTTGCAGAAAATAGTAAGTGCAGTTGCGTCAGCATGGAAAAGGGCTTTTTACCTGAAGAGTGATGGATATTACTGGGCTGGTTATAGGAAACTCGCTTCCACCCTTGGTTATCAAACTTACAGATGGAAAATCCGTCTCATTTTGTCTACAAAAAAAAACAAAGTTTCAAAATAACCAAATGATCCTGTTGAAGACACTGGTTAAGAAATGTCACGGATGCACATACATTTGAAATAGTTAGTGTCGCAAATAATTTCCATAAGAATGTATAACTGACCTGTTAACATAACAATATTCAAATGGTATTTGAGGTTCCGTCTTTTGCCTGATATCTTTCACCTGAGAATTAAACTGCAAAGCGGCAACGGGATAAACAACCAATGGCGAGGTTTGACTTAGAGAAACAGAATAATTTTATATGCTTACGCTTTCAGTGAGGTGTGTGTAAGCAGGTTCTGATAATGTAGTGAAGGAAGTGCCAGAATCGATGAGAGCGCTGAAATCTTCGGTGAAAGATCTATTCCCTACTTTCACTCCCGTAACGCTGATAGTGTATGTTGGGCTACAGTCATAGAAAAAGGAAAGAGAGCAGCAATTATTTGATTGTGAGAAGAGATTCAGGTGCAGAAAAATCTGAAAGAAACTTTCAGTTTTCAACATACTGCGGTTGGGTAGGGACAAATGGAGTCTCTTCCTGGTCCGAGCAACCTTGGTCTCCAAAATTTATTCTCCCTGTCCCATCATGTCCAAAGCACATAGAAAAGGAATCGGAAACAAGGCCCGCACTGGCTATAATGCTGGGAACAGATAACTTCTCCATTCCAAGCCCAAAAAGACCATTCGGAGCTGCAGAATCCAAGAAAGAGCCAGTTTGAATCTGTCCACAACTGCAGAAACCAAGTTACAGTAGTTAGAATCGATCAATAGTAAAGAATAACCAAGTTTAAATAAAAGATATTAGTTTTTTATAAATCAATTTGATGACTATCAGAGGTGAATAGTCATCTAAGATTCGGAGAGGTGAACCCATCCGAAGTGAATAATTGAAGCTCTAAATAACTGAAGCCATACCCAAATGTGACCCGCACTTCAACAGTTTCTTGGCGAATATCCTCTGTTGTCAAGTACAACACATCTTCCACTAATAATCCAGAAGAAGAGGTTCCAGACGATATATAGGCAACCTTGTAAGGGCAAAGATCTGAGGCACCACATGTGCTTTGGGTTTCACATAGTGTGTCATTGCAAAGAACCTTTTTACTGGTCAAAGATGAATTCGGACTGTAGAGGCTAAAGTCAAAATCCTGTTGCAAGGTGGGAAATATTAGTTACAGAAAAGCAACCAGGGAATGCTGAAAATAATAAGTCAGACAAATCAGGTCATATAAACATTGCAGACTATGAGCATGCCCTCTTATTGAAATTCAATAAAGCAATACCTCCCCCATCCAAACTAAACAAAAAAAAAGAGAAAAAAACAGATTTTTACACGTGCACTTCCGAGTTTTTGCAAATACACTTCTGCCCCTACCTTTTTTGCAGAACACTTGTGCCCGTTCTGCCCCCTTCCTTCTTGTACCATTAACAGTTGTAAACCTTGGTGGGTTAATTGTCGTCTCTTCCCCTTTCAAACAGATGTTAAATTCTGGGCACGAGTGTATTTGGCAATAAAAGATGGACACACCTGCACTTATGGGTCAACGTGACACCCACTTCCGCCCCACAAGTGAAGCTCACACGCTCCCTCGAGCTCCTCCCCTATCGCGTTGTTGCATTCCTCCGCCACTACCCCTCCATCAAGATAAAAGAAAAGCACTCATATGAGAAGCTATATCTCATCTCCTCCACATTGTCGAGCATGAACGTCAGCATTGCCACCCCTGTCTCGCTCCTACCTCGTCTGATTTTGTTTGGTTCTGATCGCAGTACATTATTCTGCATGTTTAACCATTTTGTTTTATTCCAATTTCATCCCCTCCTTTGTTGCGTGCCAGGGTCGACGGGTGAGTCAGGATTTTCTTCTTGTTGTAAATACAACTCATCCTTTCGACCCACTAAGGTCAGCGGCGAACACGTGCACCCCACCCTCATCACGATGAAGCCTTCATCTAATACTCCCCTAGCCAATGCGGTGAAACCAGCCACATATGGCCAATATCCTAACATCCCGTGATGTGGTCCTTAGCATACATGCTCCTACTTCGCCCACGCCACCGACTGTCCCAGCCACATATTGATATGGTCACGAGCCCACCATCGTAAGGCTTAGGTGAAACCTCCGCTACCATCGGGCGTAGGCGATCTTGTCACACATCCACCTTCCATAGAAGTCCGTCAATTAAAGTCCATGCTCCCTCCTCCACACCCTCACCACATTTTTGACACTACTGTCATGGACTAAGATATCATGATATAATTTTTTGAAAGAAAAAAGGGTTCGTACCATATAGGTACATGCCCAAAAACTTAACTATTCATCACCGAGAAATTATAACAAACCTAAAAGCATTTACAAGTAACACGGAATCATGGGATCCAACTCTCAACCAACGCATTATCGTGCGCCACAGCATTCTCAGCATAAAAATGATCTTCACAAAAAGAACCCCGTTTCTGACCAGCAAGATTGCCCATATCACCGCCACAACCCTCAATGAATGCCAAAACTCCTCAACACTGGCAGCTTGAACCGCTTAGTACCGACCCAATTCCAAGTCTCTGTGGAACTATAGCACTTGAAGAAGAGATTGTCAACGTCTCCTGCTTCCTCTAGCACCGTGGGCACTCAAGGCTAGTCTCCTTAGCAAAATGTGCAAATCTGGCCCTCGTCATCAGTCTTCCCCTCCTGAAAATCTACAAGAAAACCTTCATCCAAGTTGGAACCTTCCACTTCCAGATCTTCCTGCAGTCTTCATCGCATCCTCTAGGATCGAAAGTCATGGGACCCCTCAGGGCTCTATAAACCTTCCAAACCGAGAAAGATCCATCACGCCAAGCCCAATAATCCCAAACTCACAACCCTGATCTCAAACAGCATGGTCATCACGCACTGCTTAGAGAGCTCGAACATGAACTATGGGAAGGAGTGCCCATCCCAAACCTCCACCACCGAACAATATGGATGCTCCGCTAGCGCCTTTAGCCTTGGGAACCTCACATCTAGGGTCCCCCTTCGTTCCAATCATCGGTCTGAAATCGAAAACATGTGTCATCACCAACCAACCACTGGTGTCATAAAAGTATGTACCTTGCACCACGTTGCAAACGCCCCACCAGAAGCCCACCTGCCAAGCAATACCTTCTTCATCTCCTCCAAAACGCGAATGCCGAGGTCCCCATCCTCTTTAAGGCATGCCATAGCCTTCCAATCTACAAGGGAAATCCATTAGATTGCCCATATGAGGACCAAACGAAATGCCTCATGATGGTCTCGATCCTCCGCCTAATCCCCATAGGCATCAACCTCGAGGATAGGAAGAAGATAGGAATAGCCGAGAAAACTGATCTCAGCAATACGAGCATGTCGCCCACGAATAAGCAAACTGGCTTCCATCCTGCTAATTTATGCTCCATTTTCTCAATCATTGGTAACCAATCGTCGAAACGCATCTGCGCACGATCCAGCCACCAAAAGAACACCAAGGTGCCGAAGTGGCAGATTCTTGCATGGCGACTGCAACCATCCAACACATAACTCAATCTCTGCCTCCGCCAGATCGATGAAACGAATTCAGACTTCTCCTTGTTTAGCCTCAAACCCAAGACCTTAGCAAAAATGTCCAAGACCACAGAAAGTTCAGTGCAGTTGGTCGCCTCGCCTTCAACAAAAAGAATCATGTCATTCGCATATTGGATGCATATAGAGATCTCACCCCTGAGTAACCACTGCAGAAACCTCCAAAAACAACCTTATCAACCATGATTGACAGAGCATCAAAAGCAAGGATGGAAAGAGTAGGTGCAAGTGGGCACCCCTAAAGGACGCCATGTTGTCGCTGAAAGACCCCCCCCCCTCAGCTGACCATTCACAAGCACGGCAAAAGAGGCGGTCGTAACACATCTCTTAATCTAAGAAATTCATCAATCCATAAAACCCTTTTTGTATAAAGAAGCTCAGATGAATCGCCAATCAGCGCAATCGTGCCTTCGAGAAACCCACCATCCGCAAAACACACTTCACCTTCCCTCTGTGCCAGTTAGTCGTGATCTTGAAAGCCAAGATCATGTTGGCCAGGCAAGAAGGCACTTTGGGTGGATGAAATGAGCTTATTCATCCCCCCCCCCTCAGACGATTGGACATCTGCTTAGTCGCAATTAGATAGATAACATTACATATAGCAATCAATATGTAGTCTCCAATCATTACTGCCACATTCTTCTTAGGTAAAAGGAAGATAAAGGAACGATTGAGCCGATCAAAATGAAAGTTCCCTTAATCAAAGTCTGTAACAACTCCCATTACATCCTCTGTGACTAAATCGCAAAACTCCCTGTAAAAAATGAAACATGAAAGCCATCCGACCTAGGGCATCCAACTGCGTTCAAACCAAAGACAGCGCCACACACGACACACCTGCATCCTCACCTGCCTAATCAAAGAGACCGCATCTAAGTCAAAAACTGGGTTCACACCCACACCCAACCATTGCGAACACGACCCTGGACATCTCCTACTCGTGCCCATAAAGTAATCTGTAACCGCTCTTGCTACCTCCCTCTCCCCGTGAAACTCCTCTCCACCTATCTCTATCGAGTATATCATATTCTTCTCCTTCAATCGCTTGCCACGTTATAAAAAATCTAGTATTGGCACCCCCCTCCTTTAACCACTACTGATGAGATCGTTGCCTCCACTCACATTCGTGATTCCAATCTTCCTCCTCCAAGATTCTCTGCACCAGTCCTCGACTCAGGAGCTCCTCCTCGTTCAGCTCCCTATCATCCTCCACCAGGTCCAACGTAGCCACATCCTCTTAAGTCTGACTCCTTAAATCTTGCACAAGACGATTTTCTTTCTTAAAAGTCATCAACCTCTTCTGAAGTGCAACTGACTTCCATCCTGCTAATGCAAATCTCATTGTAACAGAGCCCTCCACCTCTACCCCGACCAAAAAGCAACCACCATGTCACGAAAACCCACCTCCATCAACCAACACCTCTCAAATTTGAAGTACGAAGACAACCTCTTGTCGTTGTAAGAATCAATCACAAGCATGGTCTTAAATTTCGCGAAATTTCGCCGAAATTTCGGTTTCGACAGGGAGGGACTTTCAAAACACCTATATATATATCGATTTCCCGGATTTCGACCGAAATGGGTCGAAATATCGGTGATATTTCGACATTTCGACCCATATCAGTCGAAATTCACGTTTTCAGTTCAAAATTTCTCAGATTTCGACCGATATGGGAGAAATTTCGCCGATACCTATGTAAATTAACGATATTAATCATGTGATCTTAATTTTAATCATTTTACTAATACTAACTATTTAGTATTTACCAATTCTATATATCAAAACACATCATGATTTAGAAAAAAAATTTGGGTATGGTGCAACAGGGAGACCCCCGTTCTGGTAGGGTATGGTGCAACAGGGGGGATGCATACAATGTTTCTTCAACGTATGGAGCTTCACCTCCCTTGCAAAAAAGAGATGAACGCAACTCTATAGATTCACTAGAACTGCGTCTATGACCGTTATTTCTATGAACTAAACATTGTCTTATTAATAATTATCTATATTTTAGAATAAAAATACTCATCTATTTTTCTGAACAAAAAGACATTTTATAAGTATTTTTAACTTAGTTATTTTAATTTCGATTCCAATATCTATCAGTCAGCTCAATGATATGCCCCGATATGTGCGATATAACGCATATGGATGAGAGATATGTGTGATATAAGTGTGCATTTGTTAGCTATTATTGTTTTAAGAACTTGAATTTAATGATATCCATTTCCAACATGTATCAATCAATAATCAGCCTTAACAACGAAATGACCGATATGACCGATATGTGTGATATAAGGCATATGGATGAGAGATGTGTATGATATAGGTGTGCATTTATTAGCTATTATTGTTTTAAGAACTTGGATTTAATTATATCCATTTCCAATATGTACCAATCAATAATCAGCCTTAACAACTATATGACCGATATGTGCAATATGAGGCATATAAATGAGAGATATGTGTGATATAAGTACGCATTTGTTAGCTATTTCATGTTTCAAGAACTTGGATTTAATGAATCCATTTCCAATATGTATCATCAATAATCAACCTTAATAGCGAAATGATCGATATGACCGATATGACCGATATGTGCGATATAAGGGGCATATATGAGCAATATGTATGATAAAATTATGTATATGTGAGCTATTTATTGTTGTAAATAACTTGAAAGATCTTAATTTGCAAAAAAAAATGTCGAAAAATGACTTTTTGAGCCATTTCCAAAATTTCCACCGAAATCGTCGAAATTTCCCGAAATATCGGCGAAATTTCGGTATTGGAGGTGACCGAAACGAAATCGAAATCGAGATTTCGAACCTTGATCACAAGTGTGTATGATCTAAATCTCGATCTGGGAAGGGAAGTCACGCACGCAGGATAGAACATCTCCAAAGCCTCAGGAGATAAAAGAAACCGATCCATGCGTGATCGAGACGAGGAATTTCTCCGCGTATACTTGTTTGCAGCATCCATGACCTCAAGCACGAGTTTCTCCACCGTCTCGCCGAAAAAATACGAGCCATGATCATGGCACATCTCTCACCCAATCTATATCCTTCGTATACAATGTGACGATAAAGTCACCTAGAACATGCCATCTCCAGAAATCTAGCTCTAATCTGTCGTAATTCATCCCACAGCATTGTATTAGTGGATGTTCCCGCAATACCGTGCACCAAAGTAACCATGAGTTAGGCGTGATCACTCTTGTTCTCTAATGCCATCGAAACTAAGTGGGTCCTAATACCATCATTAATCAAATCAGAGATGTCTCCATTCCAAACAACGATGATATCCCCCGAGCTGTCATTCGCCAACATAGATCTGAATTCATTCAGATGAGGTCCCGAGATGGAACTCCACCTGACACTACCTACGATTCAATTTTTATTTCAAGCAAGCAAGATCAATCTTCCACGTAACCAACATTGACCTAATCATCAATCGCTTTTCCGATTGGCTCAGACCCCTCACATTCCAAGATAAGTGCTTCATAGGGAAACTAGGGGAGATGCCCTCACCAACTGAACACCCACTCTGTGTGTGATCTTCTGCTCGAGCATCCTTTCTGCCTCAAATAAATCTGTAACCTCCGTTGAATCCACACCAATCTCCCTCTCACCATGGGATGTCGAATTCGTCAGTCAGTAGAGGCATCTTGTTCCCAAACAGTCACTCTCCTTCTGCCTCTATGGTCCCCGATGCCAAGACAACAGCCACCTCAAGGGCCCCTTCCTCATACCCAGCTAGACTTAGCCAAAATACGGGCCGGGCCAACCCATTGGCCATGTAGAGGTATTTCTAAAGCTTATGTACTTCTCTGTTATGTTTATTTTCCTTATTCCACCATATGTAATTTACCCATAGGCTTAATCTACATAAGAGAGCGTAGGGTTCCTTGGAATAAACATCTTCTAATTCTTTTCTTCCAACATGGTATCAAAGCCACCACCCTAAAAACCCTAGCCGCCACCTTCTCTCCCGCATCTCGTCGGTATCCTCCCGCCGCCCCTCCTCTAGCGTCGCCACCCTCCCTCTGCCCCGTCACTATCTAACCCCCCTGGTACCACCTTCTACCCGACGCCACCACCGTCTCCTCTCTCTCTCGTCACTCATGGATTTGAGTACATATGTCTACATATACACTCAAATCCCTGGATGTTTATTAAGACAATTATTACTTGGTCTACAACCCCTAGTTCTTCGTCTCCGGCATCAATGTCAGAAAACAAAGTCGACATGCCCTCCATCGACGCTTTGGAAGGTCCAGCACCCATAGTCAAAATGGATGGGACGAATTACGAGCTCTGTGCAATGCAATTCATGAGTCTCATGAAGTTCAATGGTAAGAAGCACGTCCTTACCGAAGATGAGCCGACAGAGAAGACTGGAGTTTATGCCTCATGGGAGGCTGAGGATTCGTATGCCAAGGTCTGGATTTCAGGCACACTGACGATGGAGATTGGTAATGATGTACTCCATCAGCCCATTGCAAAGGCAATGTGGGACATTCTTGCCGCAAAATACTCACAGATGAGAAATGAGATAAAGATTCTCCAACGTCAACATGATATATTTATGGTCAAGCAGAATGGACGGCCTCTACATTCATTATATACATCCCCGCGAGGGATGCTTGAGAAGCTCCCCAACCATCTTCAATAAACTTGTTATTTATCAGTCAGATTACGAAGGATTTACATTGTCGTGCTATTTTTGACCCATCGTCTCTTCTTTTTCAGGACATTCTTATGGGCGGGGTGATTGGTTGTGGCCAGGATGGTATATATCGATTGGTCAAACTCCCTATGTTGGTGTCTCATCTCAGTTCAGTGGAACAGTCTCTCCTTTTACTTGGCATATGCACTTTGGTCACCTCCCTCTTCAGAAGCTGCGTCATATCTTGCCCCAGATTTCACTGAGTTCTTCTTTTCAGTCTGAAGCATGTTAGTTGGGAAAGCATCACAGATAAGGTTCAAAAAGTCGGTATGCGGTATTCGTTCGATCAGGCGGTCTGGAGCGACTAAGCGGGTAGGCTGAAGTATATGCGGAAGTATATACGGATTATGCGGTTTTCTATTATTTTAATTAAAAATAATTAAAAATATAATAATAATTTCAAACATTAGATATTTAAATTTAAAAAAAATATAAAATGGAAAATATATGAAGTGAAGACTTTAATGTACAATATGATATCAACCAAAGCATTTTCAAAGGTCGTCCATTTCCAAAAGACAAAGATGTTAACGGTGGAGAGAGTAAAAAATGTTGTAAATTGATTGAAGATATAAAAAAATGGTGGATATCCTTATCCAAATTGGAAGGTAACCTTTTTTGAAAGTGTAACATAGTTAGTAAACACAACCATGAACCTTCATATTTTAGTAAATGGTGTATTTGTCTACTCAAAATCAAATACTAAAAAATTCAACCATTTAAATTAAATATATGTAATTTATTCTGTGCAATTAAAAATCCATGCAAATCTGGCATCTATATTCATTTTATCCTCAAAAATATCTAAGATACACATGTAATTTATTCTATATTCATGCAGTTATGAGATAATGTAGAAGTTAGAGCTATCGTTAGAGAATCTAAAAAATAGAGATTCGTTGCTGCTAAATCTAAAAAATAGAGAGATTTAGAGCTAAATAGATCAATCAACAATCCTTGACAGAGGAGAAAAAAATGGTAGAGGAGCAACCCATGTGGAAGTCATGAAGATGGCGGAGAAGCAAATAGTAACCCTTATTACATATGTGGCTGCATATGCGGCCGCACATGCGGTTTACTCGGTCGAGTATAACCCCCGACCCGCATATTGACTGAGTATAGCATACTCGTTGCGGTATGGGGGCCGCCTCCGCATATGTGGTCGCCTAGGTCGACTTTCTGAACATTGATCACAGATCTACTTTCCCTAGTCGTGATCTCGAAGCAGTCTCTCCCCTTTCGAACTGTTGCATGTTGACATTTAGGATCCGAGTCGTTCCCCTGATCACCAGGAACATAGGTTTTACCTAGTCGCGGTTGATGATTTCTCTAGATTGTCATGGGTGTTTTTATTGAAGAATAAATCTGAAGTAGGGGGTGTAATCAAAAATCTTATAAATAAATTTCAGAATGTTTTTCCTTCCATTGTGAAAATTGTGCGTGCGGATAATGCCTTGGAATTTTGCACTCGTTCTTTTTCACAATTCTTCTTGTCTCGCGGCATTATCCATCAAACAACTTGTGCTTATATGTCTCAACAAAACGGTGTTGCAGAGAGAAAACATCGTCATCTTCTTGATATCACTCGAACTTTACCTATCCATAGTTGTGCTCCTATGTCTTTTTGGGGTGATCTTGTCCTTATGACGTGTTATCTGGTGAATCATATGCCCTCCTCCGTCTTGGGTGAGAAAGTTCCTCTTTCAGTTGTCTTTCCTGACAAGGAATTGTTCACCCTAACTTCTCGTATCTTTGGCTCAGTTACTTTCGTTCATCAGCTCACTCCGAGACTTGACAAGCTCTCACCTAGGTATGTCAAGTGTGTGTTTCTTGGATACTCTCGTACTCAAAAGGGTTACAGATGCTATGAACCTGTGAAAGAGATATTACATCAATGCAGATATTACACCTCGTATTATTTGCATTCAAGTGACATGTTGACTTCATCTACTACTAATGATGAGATTTATGTACCACCTCCTCCTCTGCGTCCGTCTGTACATATACCTGATCCACCACCACTATCACAACCACCACCACCTCCACAACCACCAGTACCATCTTTACCGAGATTTTATACCCGTTGTCTAGTCCTTGCTCACGGAAGTCGTCATTCATCCACTACGCCCCAGGTATGTCCAGGAGGTATTACTAACGATGGGACTGAAAATGTGCAAGTGCAGGGATCCTTACAGGAGAATAGCATACCGGTGGACACTGCTGATGATTTAGATGTACTTATTACCTTAAGGAAGCCGAAGCGGACGTGTGCATCCTATCCATTTGCTTCACAGATTTCATTCCATCGCCTCACTGGTGATTTTCGGCGGTTTGTTGTGGCCTTATCTACCATGGAGATACCACGGAATTATCAGGACGCCTTGAAAGATAGCTGTTGGAATTTAGCCATGGAGGAGGAAATGGTTGATCTACAATCTCGCGGCACATGGACCTCGGTTGTTGCTTCTCCAGGAGCTTCTGTTGTCAGTTGTAAATGTGTATTTACTGTCAAATACTATGTGGATGGTAGCCTTGATCGTTACAAAGCAAGGCTAGTGGCACGTGGATTCACTGAGACCTATGGCGTGGGTTATATGGACACATTTTCTCTGGTTGCACGTTATTCCACTCTATGTGTCCTTTCAGTCATTGTGGTACGTGATTGGCCCTTGTTTCAACTTGATGTTAAGAATGCCTTTTTATATGGGGATCTGCAGGAAGAAGTCTACATGCAGCAGCCTCCAGGGTTTGCTGCTAAGAGGGAGTGTCAGATGGTGTGTAGACTTCATAAGGCCATATATGGTCTTAAACAAAGCCCACAGGAGTGGTTTCAGAAGCTTTCGGACCTAATACAGAAGCAAGGGTTCAAAAGATCAAATGTTGATCATTCTTTGTTTGTCCAGAAGACTCCTAGAAGTATTGTCGTAATCATGGTATACGTTGATGATATACTTGTTACGGGAGATGATATGCATGGGATAAAGATGGCAAAGGCGTTTCTAGGCCAACAGTTTGTAACTACGGATCTTGATACCTTACGATATTTTCTAGGGTTGGAATTTGCTAGGAATACGCAGGGTCTTGTGATGACCCAAAGGAAGTATATTATAGATATGCTTGTTGAGACGGGCATGATCGGCTGTTGACCCTCGACTACTCCCATGGATCCTAGCATGAAGTTATATGAAGATGATACAGAGGATGTTGACAGGAGAAGATATAGAGAAATGATGGAAAGCTTCTCTATATTAATATCACTAGACCTGACATCGCTTTTGTTGTAAGTCGGGTAAGTCAGTTCATGGAGCAACCTAGACAAGTACAAATGGATGCCATATATATGATACTCAGATATCTAAAGTCGTCTCCAGGTGCAGGACTTTTCTTCATGAAAGAAACACATCTCTCTATTTCTATATGTGCTGATGCGGATTATGCAGGATGTCCTAGAGATCGGAATTCTACTTCAGGTTTTGCAGTGTTTGTTGGCAGTTCATTGGTTTCTTGGAAAATCACAATCGTCCTGCATTCTGGAGATGTCATCGCCTTCGAAAAGTCCATACTAGTAATCAGAGGGGCCCCCAAATGAAAGCCTGACACCAACTGCAGGAGCCTAGGTGGTTCTACAGCCAGAGAGAGGTGCCTTGAGACAGTGCCAAGGTCCGCGTTGCAACTGGAAGGAAAGGGGCCCGAACTTCGAAGAGGCCTTCCAGTTCAAATGGAGCCCCGAACCCAAGAAGACCACCGATTGAGTCTGGAGGTCCGATACAGGTGGACCCGAAAAAGATGTTGTCGGTGTCAAAATCGGATCCACGATCGAATCTGCACCACCCATATTGAAAATTAGGTCATCCGGGCACATCAAACAAAGCACCTTCTTTGAGCCAAGTTCGGTTACCGAGGCGACGATCGGGCTTCTCAGGGAGGATCGTTGGGGTGCGCCCTTCCCAATACCCATCACCCCCTACGCCTTTTTGGATTCATCAGTGACGGTCGACATCCTCGTCGAAACACCCCCTCCTCCCATCATGACTATTCATAGTGGGATGTCCCTCATACCAATCGAAAGCAAGGCCCTTTGAGGGGATTGGGGCCGCTCTCCCCTCATGGAGAGGATCATCTCTATGCCCTCACTTGGTCGCAAGCCAGAGTACCAAACCTCTAGGGCCTCGTCGATGTGACCAAGTGTCTCTCCCAACACCTCGATTTTCTGACATCTCAAGGGAAGTCCGACCACTGAGAGTTTCCATCACAAGTCACTATCTCCAACATCGTCATCCATGAAACGAGGTCTCCACCAGATAATAACACCCCTCAAGTATGAAGGCAGCCCACCCTCGAAGGCCCCAACGATGGCCCCCTTCGCCCCCCTCGTCGACAGACCACTAACGCATAGAGAGCCCACGTGCAACCACACCGCATCGACATGCGTGTCACCAACCTTCGTAGCTTCTAAGATTTCCATCACCCTTCTCAAAGTCTCAACATTTCCTTCCCCAATCACGAGACCATCTGATGCAGCGTGAATCAGATATATAGGGCTTTATTTATTTTGTCCGATAATCAGAGTCTCATTTTATTTACAAATAATTAAGTTTTCGCATTTTTAATTTAAATAAAGAGATCACACGCGATCTCAATTTAGTTAGTTAGAGTCAATTAGATATTTGAATTTATTTCAGATCAATTAGTTAGTCAGTTAGTGTCAAATTAGGATAAGTAGTTTGAATTTGAATTGGAATTTCTATTTTTGTAATCTTATCCCTCCTATATAAAGGGATGATAGGCTATTGTTTTAGACATGTCAGATTATATGAAAAATTGAGATTTATCTCTCTCTCTCTTGTACCTCTCCTTCCCCACGCGATCTTCGCGCTTCTTCCTCCTCGAATCTCGCGCAACCGGTGCGTTTTCTCTTCTCAACCCCTCCATTTTCTTCCCCACCAAAAATCCACCATCAAAATATTTTATTTTTCCGTCGCCGAATTTCAATTTTGCATCGCCATCCAAAGGGGTTCCCTCAGTTGCCCCCTCTGGCATCCACACCAGCAAATAAATCCAAGCTGCAGAGCTCAACATGCCCCCTGACATAGCCCCTGTAGTCACATCTGAGGTCTACTCCGTTGCAGCACTCGAGTTCACTGGAGCACCCGATCTCCTCGACCAAAAACCCCTCGCATTACACTCCCTCTTTATGTGCCCCAAATGACCGCAATGGAAGCAGAGAGGCTCCGCGGAAGTACATGCCATGGATAGGTGGTTCATTGCACCGTAGCGAAAACATCAAGCCGTCGCGTCAATCCTTGACTTGGAAGGCTGCCTCTTTCGATTCGGTAAGCCCCATGGACCTTCCCCAGCAAGGTCCTCTATCTCCACATCTTCCAACACCCCACCCTCCTCTACCTCAACGATGGTAGCCCTTTGATCTCCCCTGCCAGCGCTTGCAGCAATGGCGTCGCTTCCACTCCCGCACCATCACTCACTACCACTCAAACTCGCCATTTTTTCAAGATATCATGATATATCGTCGAAATATTGATGCTATATTGGTATTGAAAAAATGGTATTTTCAATATATGTGCGTGTATATCCCTTTATAGAATATTGAATGATATCGTGTGATATAACAACGACATATCGGTATATCATGCCATATTGGACAAAATAAGAGAAATTTCAAGTTTTCATATATATTGACCGATGCTAAGGTTCAAAAATGCAGTATTCATTCGGTCAAGCGATACAAAGCAATTATGTGAATATGCGAAGGAGTATAAAAGTATATGCATACTATGTAATTTATAATATTTTAATTTAGAATATTAAAATACAACGATAAAACATGGCACTATAGAATATTTTTATTATTGACGAGTTAATCACTCCAAAAATAAAAAAAATCAATTTAAGAATATAATGTATAATCCCAACATCCACGAATTTCTAGACTTCTAGTAAAGCAACCAAAAACAAATATAAAAATGAAATATATGCCATATTTGTCCACATATTAACATATTGATTTCTTTCAATGGGAAAGGGGTATTTCAAATTAACCATATTTTGATCCTTAAACAACTTGTAGAAGTTGTATTTTATACACACCACATATACAACCATATGCATCACATACACTGCATATATGCATATATGACTGCATATATGCTCAGGTCGCATAATGGCCATAGTGGATATGTGCTTCGGTAAGGGCATCAAATAGCATGCACACGCTTATTTGAACCTTGATCGATATCATAAATATTGGATTGACATCAATGTTGTACAAGTGGCACCACATGTTGCTTGGTTTTGTGAGGGTGAAGATTGGAAGCTATTTTCTTTCTTTTTTTTACTTTCAATGATCGATATATTCAAGAGTTAATTTACGTATTAAAAACACATTAGGATTTATAATTTAGTGAGGCATTTGTTTTGAATAAGGTGTCGTCCCCCTCTTGGCGATGGAGATGAAACAACTCTAAAAAAGAAAGATTGCATACATATATTGTACATGTTGGTATATTAATATAGAGTCAAAAATTCATGACATACTCCAATCGGTGGTGATTTTCTTTATTTCAGATACGAAAGTTTGGCACCCAATATCAAAAATATATTATAATTTATAATTTAGTGAGACCATCATTGCAATATTCGACTAAATAGATCAAACATTCGATTGAATATTCTTATTCTGTGGGGTGACCAAAGAGAATATTGTTATTCGGTCAATATTCAATCCAACCCAATTATTCCTGAATATTCAAGTATTTGGCCAACTATTCAACCGAATATTGCAACATGTTACTGCTTTTTATTTTAAAAGTCCCCAATCATCCCACCGTAAATGTTAGAGCTACATATGTGTAACTTGTTAATTGATACTTTTGCCTTGGACTCTTATTGATTGATAACCATATATATACAAGAAGAGAAAAATGGGGCTGTCCCGCCCCAGTTTTTGGCTATTTTTTTAATTTTATTTTGGAAAATATCATCATATATTTTCATCACTATATCCCTCTAATATGTCATTCCAATTTCGTCAGAAAAAGAGACTCATATGCCCTCTATCTAGAGCAGGTAATTTTAACGGCCTTAGAATTGTTGTAATTGACCTGTTCTGGATGGAGGACGTATAAGTATCTGCTTCTAACGAAATTGGAATGACATATTAGAGTGATATATTGATGAAAATATATGAAGTTATTTTCCAAAAAAAATAAAAAAATTAGTTGAAATATGAGGCGAGGGCAGCCTATTGGGGCCAGCCCCATTTTTCTCATATAAGAATATATATATATATCTGTGTGAATTAATTTTTATATTACATTAATTTAAAAAATATATAATAGAATAATTCTAAATATCCTCTTAAATACCGAATATTCTTTATTCGGTGACTCCTCTGACTAAATACCGAATACCGACTTCTAGAACACTGAGTAAGACCTTTGTTTTGAATGGGAGGCTTCATCTCCCTTTTTACGATGGAATGAAACAACTCTAAAATTGATGGAGAAAGTCTGCATACATATATTTTACATCTTTTTTAGAGTAAAAAATATTATACATCTTACTATATTAATATATAATAATCAATACTAAATAAGTACTAATAACCTAGTGATACATAATTAAATATCCATGACATACTCCAATTGGTATTGATTTCCTTTAGTTCACGTAAAATGTTTAGTTTCTAATCTATTGTAATTCATCTTCTAACATTCAAATTTATGATTTGATGTTCTTTAAAAGGTATATTTAGTATGCTCACTTGCGTATTTCTTTGATTTTCGATAAGCTCAGCATTTCATTTATACGTAATAATGTGACGTAATATGATGCTAATGTAGTATATACACATCTTTTATGTTGAATGTCTTAGATGGGTAATCGGATCGCTATAGGATCTGATTACCAATTACCATATTCTCATGTTTAGTCACGCACCAACTATTGGTGGGACTTTGGTGTTTTGATGTGGCTATATATAGAGCTCAACGTCCATTGTAATCTATTGAGACTACAATAAAAAAAACAACCCTCAATAATCCTCTCATGTAGTTTCATCCCTCTCTTTCGAAGGCAGTTTACCATGTAGACCTTCATGTTCATGTTCTTATTCTGTATTCCGTTGTTTGTTATTTTATACATGTTAATTGTTTGTTCCCAAAATCATGTCTTTATTTTAATTATTTACGCGGTCTTTGATAATTGAAATTGGGTATAGTTCGAGAAGAGAAAATTTGCTCTTTAAAGTTTGAGGTGAAGCAACGAGCATAATTGAGCATGATCTCTTCATTGCTTGAATCGGCAAAGTCACGTAATCGATGCAGCTTGATCATCAACACCCATGCGACAATTTCAAAGCCTAAGTAGAAGATGGCCAAGGCATTGACGCAAATCTGACAAAGGCTGCAATGTGATTCCGCGAAACAAGCGACTACAGCGAATGGGGGGTCTTGATCGAACACCATCTGAGCAAGCTAGGTGATGGGCTTCCTCCATCTATTATGTTGTTGAGGGGCGACTGCAATTCTTCTATATCCAACAATGATAGAGATCAAAAGAAATGACCCTGGCACCCAATGGGTTCTTCTCGTTGTCATTCTCCGTGAGATGACAACAACAATAGTCTTTGGTGACGGTGGCAATGCAAGGGCCGGCAACAATGCCCTTAGCGATAAGAGCATCCAAGGTGGTAGTAGTCCTTTGCTAATGAGTACCTATAGGTAGGGATGAGCATTGGGCCATGCTGAGCCGGCTCAACTTACGAGCCCGACCAAAAACCCGACATAATTTATATCGAGTTGGGCCCGAGCTAAAATTTGATTAATTAGATAAATGAGCTAGGGCTTGGATCAAATTCAACCAAACCCATTAGCCCACCAGTTCGACCCGATAAAGGCCCATAAAAATACCATGTATAATAATCCAATATCCCAAATTAGTATAGTGTAGTTCTATAATTTCTGGCAATCTTTACTACTTGCATACACATAATTGTCCACTCTCTTTTCTTAGAGCAAACTCATAGTTAAGTTTTTCTCATTATCTTCATCATAATATTACTTTCTCACTACAAGATAAATATCACTTCTCTCATTGTATCTTGTATAATGTACTCCATTTTTTTATTTTTTTTTAGGCTCAAAAAGAGGGGGAGACACTCAACGGTGTTCGCCCCAATAAATTAAGAAAGTAGGATAAGAATGTTACAAAAAAGGAGAAGTAAAAAATACAGTACTACAACCTTACAAGAGGACTAAATAAGCAACAGAGAAACATCACCCCCAAGAAAGCCACCTGCGGGCTACGCCGCACACCAGTCATCCAGAAGACGCGAGGAATGGATAAGAACGTTATCCCGATAGAAGCGTTGGCCGGAGAATAGAGCCTCATTCCTACCCAGCCATATGCACCACAATCTTGCAATCGGGGCCAAAATGTCCCTCCTTTCCATGTTCCTGTTGCAGAATAAAAGCTCGCAGAAGGCAATCAGATCAGCCGATCTCACCCACTCCAGATCATCCCAGATCCCTTGGACCACATGGCAGCCGAAGAATAAATGATCAATACTTTCCACTTCCGCATTACAAAGGACACAATTAGAACCGACGTTAACAACAAATCTGGCGCAACGATCACGTGTTAAAAGCCTCCCACTACGAAGAAGCCAAAGGAAGACGCCAATGCGCTCGGGAAGCCTCAATCCCCAAAGGAACCAACAATCGCGCAAGAGGAGATCAGCCCCAACCGGCGGATGAGGAGCCAGCGCGCAATACGCCTTACGTGTGGAAAAAGTGTCGTCCTTCCACGTCCAGTGATCCCGCCCATCATTAGGCCGGTCAAAGTCACAAAGGATGTTCAACAGAGAAACGAAATCATCAAGCCGATGGTCCGAGAAATTCGCAATAAAGCGCGGACACCAGCAGCCATCCAACCAGCAAGAAGCAACCGTAGCCTCTTTGCCATCCGCCAACGCAAACAGACGGGGAAAGCGCTCCTTCAAAGAACCCCTTCCCGACCAATCGTCAAGCCAAAATTTGAAAGAGTCCCCCTTCCCCAGCAACCGGCCTAAAGAGGGAGACATTCCTAAAAAAACATCCAACACATTGCGCAAGAACGGAGAATGGGGCCCGATATCCCCCCCCCCTCCCCCCCGCAACACCCCCAACCTCGCAACACCCAGGAACGCCCTGAGAACCTTAATGAAGAAATTATCCTCCTGACCTCAAATTCTACTCACCTATTTAAGGAGAAGAGCACCGTTAACAACCTCCAGCCTCCGCACACCCAGGCCACCATCCCGCTTGGGCCTAGTAACTGCATCCCAAGCCACAAGATGTACCACCCTACCCCCCTCCCCCTTCTTACCCCACAAGAAACGGCGCATACAGCTCTCAAGTCACAGACGAATCCCTTTAGGCATGCGACGAATCGAGAGGAAGAAAAACGGAATAAAGGAAAGCACCGCCTTGAAAAGAACAAGACGACCCCCTCTAGAAAGCAACGCCGCGCGCCATCCAGCAAGGCGAGCCTCCACCTTCTCAACAATCAAACGCCAATCCCGAAGCCTGCCCCGGCCCACCACCAGCGGCAAGCCAAGGTAATCAATAGGGAGCCTGCTCCATTTTTATTTGTAAATCAATAGTTATGTATATACAAATTATCCCTGTATATTCATTTATCATTATTGTTCCATCTACAGTATAGGTACCTTCAGTAATCCTTTTTCATTCCTCATGCTTCCACTCATATTTTTTATCGGGACGGCCCAACCCGAACCCAAGCCCATTTTAATTGGGTCACATTGGATTAGGCAACGAAGGTCGTATCGATATTGTATCGATACGGCCTTCCTTTTGTGAAGGAAATGCTTGAAAATTGGGATATATCGCCATATCGATACCTATATCGGTCGCATCTCGATATCGATACATTGGCGATATATCGCCGATATATCGTGAAATTTCCTTCCATGGGATTGGTTCACCATGGATCCGAAGGGGTCCAACTCGATGCTTATCCCTATCTATAGGGAACCCTAAATATCTTAGGTAAATTAAATGTTCTTTAGAAGGAGCCCTAGGGAGCTTTCTTTCATTTTTCATTTTTTATTTCACGATGCCCAAGAGGTCAGATTTGTATTAAAAGAACGGAAGGGGCCAAGCTAAGGAGAATGGACCCAAGTTACAGTTACATTGAGAAAAAAATCAAATTTATCCAATGGAAAAAAACAACTATTCAAAAAACGTCAGAAAAAAAGGAGGCCTACAGAAAAATGTAAGGGCTAAATAAAAAATTAAGGTGATTGTTCGGTTGACAGTGGTAAGAAAATTGAATTGCTAAAAATGAAAATGATCAATGACTAAAAAACAGACAGTTCGAAAAGACCCCAATAAAAATGTTGCTAAAAAAGAGGTTTCTTGATTGATCGACCCCCTTCTTCATTTGTTATCTCAAATTGTTCGAGTATCCTTTAGGTTCTACCACTGTTTGTGACATCTTTCTTAGAGATCTCAAGAGAGAAACTCATTGTAGGCTCCGTCCTCCATTGATCAATGAATTCCAATATGAGATCCTTCTGAAATTCCTATAGAGAGAACCCATTTCGAGATCCATGCGAGAGCAATCCATTTTCGAGATCTACATATGGATATTTTTGATAAAAAACTATGTATGAATATTTCCACGATAATAATTTTGTTCGGCCCTTGAGAGATATTGAGTCATCTTCAAGAGTTCAATCGAGGAGACATGGTAGGGCCAGAGTATTCCATGAGGAAGACTCATTGCAGTAACTGTGAATCTAATTGATGCAGATACAGAGAACATGTGCCAGTAGTTTATACAAATTCCTCAACAGACCATCATCCATACTCCAATCCTTCAATTACTCACCACTATGACTTGAAAAGCATTTTCATCAACCACTACGAGCAGAGATGTGTTGAGTCAAATTTGCATGTATTATCATGTATTCAAAGTGTGAGTGAGTGAGTGTTCTTGTTTATCCAAGTTGAGCATTGCATGCTCCAGCTTGAGGAGGATTTAAAGAATGTCTTAGATGGATAATTAGATCTCTATGAGATCCAATCACCATGCTTTCTCATACTTAGTCCCATACGGTGTTGCAAATAGAGAATAAATAGTATTCGAATGACTATTTCGAATTATTCGATTATATTTTTAATTATATTACATATAAAATTGTATCTGATACATATATTGTTATATATTTATATTGATTAGGCTAGCATGATCACCTTGTGAGAAGATATCTACCATGGACAATTAAAAACCACAGTAGTCATACCTTGAAAATCATACATTGCTATACTTGAATTTTTTTTGTTGCAATAGTTGGTTAAATAATGAATCAATAGGCAGAATAGTTGGATCGACTATTGGTCAGTCACCCCTGTACCTCATAGTCAAAACGAATAGTCACCCAACTACTGCAACCGTGGTCACATACCAACTATTGGTGAGACTTTGGTGACATTTATGGGTTTATATACAGAGACCAAAATCCATTTTATCTCTTTAAAAAATAAAAAAATAGCCCTTATTGACTCTCTCTCAAAGTTCTATCCTGCTCATTAGGGAGTAGGGTTTTTGTTCTTATTTTTGATTCCTTTATCCGTTATTTTGCGTTTCATAATGTCTGTAAAATGTTATTGTTCAAATTTATCATTTCCTTTTTTATATCTCTCAACAATATGCATTAATAGTAACAATATGTGCAATATAATGTGTATTGATGTGTTAAATGCATCTCATTCTTGCATATAAGTATGCATTTGCATGTTATTTATTGTTTAAGATCTAGGATGATCTTTATTTACAAGAAAATCACATTTTGAACCATTTCCAAGATTTACAATAATATAGTCCATTAGCCTTGATATATCCCTTTCCAAACTGGTGATCGATATGATCTCAATATTTCAACCTTGCATGACATGCCCATCTCCATCACATATTACACGACAGATAGATCAGACAACCGCCCCGTTGTTCTTATAGCCACCAGTCAAGGCATCAAGTCTTCTTGGAGGAAAAGAAAGTGCTTCTAGAGGAGAAGAGGTAAGGGAGGGCATAAGTGTAATAGAATCTTTCTAAACCAACCTTTGGTTGGAACAAACCATGGTTTGAGTTATGCAATAGACAATCAAACTTATGAAAGAAATAACTACTAATGGTGCAAGCAAGTAGGGGGCATAGATATTATTGCAAAAATGCATGGCATAAGAGTAACTACAAAGTCCCCAAAAGACTCAAGTGTAAAAATCCAAAATAAAAAAGCATTAGTTCGCATATTTGCTTCCAACACATTAGGCGCTAACTAGCGGCATGTTATTTTTTCCATGAAAATAGCAAAGCCGACCTTTCATATGTGATATATATAATTCAAGGTTTCGAATAATGTGTGTAACTATATGCCACGGCTCTTTTATTACAACATCTATGGTGTCCATCCAAGGATTTTGTTATCGTAATTACAAACGACAACAATGACATAATATAGTTATTGCTTATTACTTTGATCAAATCAATAAGATCATTTTTGCCATTTTATAAAAAAAAAAAAAATAATGCTCGATAAACTATTGTGATACAAAAATTCAGGTTCCAAAGTACACAAATTTTCTATCAAGACCATTTTGATATTTGCCGTGAACTTTGAATCCCTTTATGTCATTTAGCCAAATATGTGATTAAGGAGTTGATATCCCATCTAACATCATCTATGCTGATGCAGCGTGATCTCAAATTATAGGGTCGAATTTATTTAATTAAGTAGTGGTCAATTTTGTTTACGTTTTTAAGTTGTCGTAATTGTCTAATTAAATAATTGAGATCGCATGTGATCTCAACGTTTATTCGTAGATTTAATTTGATCAATTAATTAGTTAAAGTCTAATTAAGATAATTAGGGGTCAATTAAAATTTTAAATTTGTCGGAGTCAAATTAGGATAAGTTTGTTTCCAATTTGAATTTAGTTTCTATTTTTGTAAAATCATCCCTCTTATATAAAGGGATGAGGGTCCAATGTTTTATTCAGTCAAGTATTAATGAAAAATTGAGTTTATCTCATTATCTCCCTCTATCTCTCCTCTCTACTTCCGCGATCTCCGCGTTCTTCTCCCTCAACCTCTCGTATTCCCGACGAGTTCTTCTTCTCAACCCCTCTAATTTCTTCTACCAAATATTTTCACCGTTCGAATTATTTTCCGCACGACGCCGATTTTGCCGTTTGCATCATTTGGTATCAGAGCATGGCCTACAGATCGTCCTCACGATCTGACGATCCGTACCAACATACACGTCGACCTCGGACGAAACACCATCATTCGGAGAGTAAACGGCGAGCCGACGACGACTTCCGGGCAAAATGTCAAGAATTCCTGGCCGTACATCGAGAGATGATCGCGGAATCCAAAGCTATGCGCGCCGCCAAATCAGAGGCTCCAACGACACCCGTCGCCGACACCAACTTTGAAGACAAAATTCTCGCCATCAACAACGACCCGGTCGCGGTCCAGGCCATTTTGGAGGAGAAAAAGGCCAAAACGGTCGCTGTCCAGAAGGTTTCAGATCAGCCACCTTCGCCGATAGCACCCCCGATGGCAACCCCAGCCCCCCGGTGATTCCTCAGGCCGACCCGGCCCTCGTCGCTTCCCCACAGCCCCTCCCGCAATCCCGGCGACCCCATCCCAACCCCCAGACCCGCCAACGGCCTCTCCGGCCTCCCCAACCATCGTCGCACCTCCGCCTCCCCGCGCCATAGCTCCTCCACCATACAGGCCCCCCAGCCTCCAGTCCTTCCACGCCTTCAACTCCCTCACCCGCATCTCACCTCCCTGCACCCTCGCAAGCCATCGCTTCTCCACACCCCAACCCCCCTCCCCCTCGCTGGTCCTCCTCAACCCCAGTGCCGCCAGTAGCCCCAGAGCCTCTCGCCAACCCCACCTCCCCTCGTGCACCAGCCCCACTCGCCTACAGCCGCCCCACCCAGCGCCGTCACCTCCCCCCCCCCCCCGCGCACTCTCCAGTCAATACCCCCCCAGGACCCGCCGCCACGCACCCTCACCCTTCCGCGCGCAAGCCGGCGATGCTGCCTCCCTGGGGCGCCGCCCTCGCCTCGACCCCTTCCCCGCCTCCTCCAGGTGCGACCATGACAACCCTCGACACCCCCAACCCTCGACTTTGCTCCGCCAACCCCGCATCCCACCATCACCTTCCCCTCTCCCGTGCCAGCCCTCCTCCCCGATGTCGCCATCCTCCACGCACACCCGTCCACCGGCCCCCGACTCGGTCCCGCCGCCAACTGTTGGAGATGCCCTGCCGCTCTCCCCGCGCCTAAAAAGAAACCCCGAACCCTAAGGGCCGGATGGGAGGGAACCAAATCCCTGAGATTGAGGGATTGGGAAAATTGCAAAAATAAATTCCCTAAAACCCCTATTTGCAGAAAGAACAAAGGCAATAGAAATGTGAGGAAAATTGAAGGGGTACGAAAATTGCAGAGATGCCCCTCAATTGGGAAAAACTACAAACGTAACATGGAAAATGATCGCATTGGGGGAAATTGAAGCCTCAATTCAAGGATGACTTCTCCAACGACGCACCTACATCAAGCAATTCGTCGGGAGACGAATTTTTAAAAGCGGAGGAGAGTTGATGCAGCGTGATCTCAAATTATAGGACCGAATTTATTTAATTAAGTAGTGGTCAATTTTGTTTACGTTTTTAAGTTGTCGTAATTGTCTAATTAAATAATTGAGATCGCATGTGATCTCAACGTTTATTCGTAGATTTAATTTGGTCAATTAATTAGTTAAAGACTAATTAGGATAATTAGGGGTCAATTTGAATTTTAAATTTGTCGGAGTCAAATTAGGATAAGTTTGTTTCGAATTTGAATTTAGTTTCTATTTTTGTAAAATCATCCCTCTTATATAAAGGGATGAGGGTCCAATGTTTTATTCAGTCAAGTATTAATGAAAAATTGAGTTTATCTCATTATCTCCCTCTATCTCTCCTCTCTACTTCCGCGATCTCTGCGTTCTTCTCCCTCAACCTCTCGTATTCCCGACGAGTTCTTCTCAACCCCTCTAATTTCTTCTACCAAATATTTTCACCGTTCGTTATTTTCCGCGCGACACCGATTTTGCCGTTTGCATCGATGCAGCTCTTGATATGGAAAATGACCACATTCACAATATAGGCAGTGCAACCATCCCATATCTCCGTGTCATTGAAGAACCTCCTAGTTTCCAATGATTTCTTTATAGTGCTCATTTAGTTTTTCTCACCCTACATCGACCCATAACCTCCCCCCCCCCCAAGAAAATCTCTAAGTTAGACCTTAAAAAACTCGAGTCTAGACATCTGTATATAATTCAGATTCTTATAAACCATATACCATTTTGTAATTGGTAGCTATAGTTATGAGAAAAAAGAAGGTATGTTTTTTGATAGATAACAAGGAAACTGCGTGGTGCTCAGAATGGAGGAGAGGCTGGCTGGATGGAAAGCGATAAATTTGTCTAGGGGTGGGAAGTTGATCCTCAAGCATGTCCTTGCTATCATCCCTATTTTCTTCTACTCAACGCGGTTGATGCCGGTTGGGGTGAGGAAAAAGGTGGAGGCTATGATGAAGAGTTGTCTCTGGTCAATGGAAGACAATAGAAATCAGGGTTGCATCTCGTGAGCTGGGATGATGTCACGAAGGGAAAGACTGATGGTGGCCTTGGTGTCTGTGATGCCGAATTCATGAACAAGGCCTTGCTAGCCAAGTGGGTGACTCGGATTAGGGGTTCCTCGAACTCGTTAGCTGCTAGACTATTGAAGAGCATTTATGGTGTCAACGGGGAGCTGACTGCCGGAAGGAAAATGTTCGAGTCGACGTTGTAGACTGGAATACGAGTTGTTTTGCCGACCATTGCGCCTAGGTTGAGGCCACGCGTGGGTAACGACCACACTTTCATATTTTGGAGAGATGACTGGACGGGAGAGGGTTCTCTTGGGGGAAGATATCCTAGGCTGGAGGCGTTGGCAGTGTCGAAGAACGCAGCTCTTGCTCAGGTGGCGAATCACGGGGAGTAGAGGCCGCTGTCCGTCGTGGACCTCTCGGATCAACGCCTCGACAAATTCATGAGGTTGCTGACAGAGATTCCGCCGCCAGGGGAGCTGACGTAGGAGGCGGACCACTTTGAATGGGAAGGGGGAGATTTTCGGTCAGGAAGACAAACGAGTCATTGAGGGGTTTGGTGACGCCTTAGGATCGGGATGAGGATCTGTGCTAGGATGAAGATCATTTGAGCAGCAAAGATCCCGCAAAGGGTGAAAATTTTCCTTTGGTGCCTCAGAAGAAACCTGATATGCGATAAGGCAAAGAGGGGAAAAATTATTTGGCATCAACAACAAGCGGTGTGACATATGTGAGGACTCTGTGGAAGTTATGGATCATTGTTTTTCGGATGCGCGACGCCGGCGCAGGTTTAGAGGGACACAGAGGTCGTGTGGGTTGGGACCACCTGGTCTGCCCGTTCTGGAGATCGATCCGCTCTGTGGGCATGGGATCGTTGGATGACTTCTCTAAGTCGTTTGCAGTGTTGCGGGCCATTTGGTTGGGCAGAATGACTTAATATTCAAGAATCAGATATTTTATTTAGAGAATGTTGTTTCTTACTTCAAGGCCTTATATAATTGTTTAGCCTCTTCGTAATGTAACCCTTGTTTCCAAATTTTAATGCAATCTGCGGTGACTCCCGACTCGGGAGCGCACCCTTTCATTTCAAAAAAAAAGGAAACTACTCGATATCACTGATTCAGTAGATCACAAATCATTATGATCATGATATCTATGTAAATTGATATCATGCACATGACTTCGTTTCAGTACTTGTTTAGCTACTCCCAGCATTAAAAAACATTATGATTTATATATTTTATTTCAAGGTAGGATGCTTCCCCCCCCCCCACCCCCATATGGAGAGCACATCTTGCCCTCCACCCATCCACCCCTCTTGAGGGACATTAATCAAGTACCGACACCTCCATTTTGGATTGAGTGATTTGTTCCCATTTTTGGCAATAAATATGGAACAACTCTATATCTAATAAAGGAAAGTCTATATAATATATTATACATGTTACTATATTAACATTTAATAATTAATTATTTGTAAGTATTAGTGATATAATAATACAAAATCACTGATCCATGGCATACTCCAATCGGCTTTGATTTTCTTTAGTTCAATTCAGTGTTGTAAAAGTCGCCCGACCGGCCCGACTAGTAGGCCCGACTAGTCTAGTCAGTGGGGTGGCCGATCGAGTATTGACTAATTCCGACTAGGCACACTAGTCGATCAATTTTTGCTTAGTTTTTATGTTTTGCTTTTTTTAAAAAGCAATCTTATTATGATGTGCTTAATGCAATATTTAAATTCAATTACTTCTTTTATTTCATTGTGATGGTATAAAAATAAACAATAACTATGTAAATATATGAATAAAAATGAGTTATATATTTAAAATAATCAAAAAAATCATAGCCGATTAAAGTCTGATTAAATCTGATTAGTCACTCGACTACCGACTAATCCTTAGTCAATGACCCGGCCGACCGAGTACTGACTACCGACTTTTGCAACCTTGGTTCAGTTAGAAAGTTTTATTTTAATATATTCTAATGCATCTTCCTTCATTCAAAATCATAATTATTATGAATGTGTTCTTCAAAAACTATATGTTATTATGCTCATTTTCTTATTTGTTTGATATCTGATGTATCTTCTCATTATATTTATACATAATACGCAAATGTGATATGAATCGAATGCGTTAGATACATGTCTTGTATGTTTCTAAGTTGTTATTGTTCGACATTTCCTTTCCAATACATCTCAACAATTAGTAGCAAAAAATAGCATTTGCGGCAATGATATATGTGATATAATGTGTATTAGTGCAAAATACACATCATTCTTGCATAAAATTGTGTATTTAAATATTATTTATTGTTTTAAGAACTAAAATCCTAATTTACAAAAAAAATACTTGCATCATTTTCAAGATTTCCATTGATATCGTCAATATATCTCGATATCTTGGATATATCCCTTTTCTGGTTGGTTGTACGATATAGATATTTCAAACCCTCCTCTCCCGTATAAAGATAAAGTAACACGCAAGGTTTACAACATTTTCACATAAGATTTCAATCTATTGAGCTTAAGTCGTCTAGCAAGATGGAAACACCATTAAGGTTTTCTCTCTCAAACCTCGATCTAGACTAGTCTAGCCTAGATCTGCATACCACCCAATAAAAGAATGCACATGCTTAATAACTAATCTATTGCAGAACCTGCAGTGTATGATCCCACAGTCCCAACTGTCAAAAGAAACAGCATGAGCATTCAAACTGTAAGTAAAAAGTCATAGTGTGTCTATTTAAGAGCTTACTCAACACGGTCCATCAAAGACGTCATAATCCACATGGAACAAACGTGTCATGTAATTACCAATTATTTGAAAGAGGACATGGGTAGTGTGTCTATTTGCAATCATGAATACAATCATATCATATGATCACCAAATATTTGAAATTTTTAAGACGTTCTTCACAACCATAATAGTAAATTATCATGCAACCCACTAGTTTTTCTCGCATTTATTAACATGGAAAGCTACCATAACAATCATTTCTGATGGCATGCAATACCCAAATAAATGAAATACAAGACTTTGATAAGTGTCCTACAAACACGATGCAGACGCAGCAATCATGGACAAGTCAACAAAATTTAAGCTGATATAACAAACATGACCAAATAAGGCAAGCAGTTCAAATACGGTAAGCGGTCTCAGTTTGAATCTGAAATTTAAGCACCAAATCAACCAACAATGATTAAAATTCTCTCCAAAAAATATGGAAGCACCAAGCAACCTCTGTAAGCCGCAAATGGACGCACAAAGTGGATTTCACCTCTGGCGTTTTCTTCAAAAACGTTCATGATACATCCTAACACAGAAAGATCACAGACAAACAACTTGACCTATTTCCAAGCCACAATTCATAAACCAACAGGATCAAATAAGGCATGCAAGTCAAAAATAGTAAGCCATCTACTTTGCCTATAAATTCACGTGCAAGGCAACCAATCAAATACAACCAGCATTCTCTTAGGAAACAATCCACAACTAAACTAAAGCAGACTCGACAGCCACGAATGGGACAATTAAACAACTTTCAAGCCGTAAATCACAAACAAACACAGCAAACAACACGAGAGCAACTCAAAAGCAGCAAGTTTGTCTCATTTCGAGAGAAATCCCCTCCAAAAACAGTCAGCTAAGGTACCACATCAAGAACAATGCAATCAGCTAAAAGATCTTAAATTGTTCACCGTTCCACTACTGATTCTGCTCAAAACAACAGCAAAAGGATTAACTTAGAGCAACTCACCACACCAAAGCTCTGAGCAGACATCGGCGCGCAGCTCTGGCAGTCGCACGGCACCCAGAACAGATCACTCCCGGTGTCTAGCGCCACCAAAAAGCTCACACTCGGCGTCCCAAGCGACACCTCCGCATAGTGCAAGCTGGAGAAAAAAACACAAATACACCAAAACCCTAACTTTCGGAAGGAGAAAGATCGAACTCGGTCGCGGAATCGGAGGCTCTAAACTCACAATCCTAACTTGTTGATACGGAGGGGTGAGGTTGCCCTCGGAGAACGTGAGATCGGAGCCTCCGGCTGCGAGGCGGCGGCGGTCTAGGTTGATGAGCGCGCGGTAGTAGCCCAGGGTGCCGGGCTCCGGCCAGTCAGCGGCGGCGGAGGGCGGCACCCAGCGGCGGAGGCGGGAGGAGAAGCGGTGGTGGAGGTCGAGGCGGAGGGGGGAGGCGGCGGCGGAGGGGGGGAGGAGGAGGGGAAGGACGAAGAGGAGGGGCAGAAGCGTCATTTCGGGTGGGGGTTAGGGGAGTGTGGACATCGGAGGGGTACTTTCGAGATTATGGAGGAGCAGGAGCAGGAGCAGGAGCAGGGGGAGGAGGAAGAAGAGGTGGTGCGGCTTTTATATGGAAAGAAGGAGAGGGGTGGGGCCCGCGAGGTCCGCCACACCCACTGCCGTGTTCCTCCACTCCATCACTGCGCTGCTGCCTGCCGCCTCTTTCGCTTGGCTTTTTCCCATTTGAGATTGTTGCATTTACGCCCCTGCAAATTATATGATGTTATGTCAACGCCCTTGGCTTCTTTGTATTTTTTGCAGGACTACCTCCTGTGAGATTGATTTTTGTCATCGGTGTCCCTTGCATCGTGATGAAGGACAAAATCTTCTCGTCACGTGGTGGGTGCATGACCAAAGAAACTAAGGTATCAGTCACAGAGCTCGGGTAGTTAAAGCAGCCTTTAAGATCCTCTCGGACATGGTGAGATTTTGATCGATTGAACATCCAATAGGGTTGACCACTACTAGAGTCAAGAACTCGATTATAATTTAAAAATCTTTTCCAAGTAATCTGACACCTTCACAGGTCCAAGGATCGTTGTACTTGGAAGAACAGCGTCGACAAAACACAAGTATCTCGGGAGACCATACTCACTCGAAGATCACCACACCACCAATCAGGGAGAAGCAATACACAAGTGAATGCTCGCTCGGTTACATTACTAATTTTGCAAATATCTTAGGTTGAAATCCTGCAGTTTATGGAACACCTAACAAACATGTTCAATCAGCCCCAAATCAAGACTTCAAGTTGGAAATAGTATATACAAGGAGGAGGGGTCCACGCTTTTTCATTCTACATCCTCCGAATACCCCAACATCTACTCTCAAAAAGAAATTTCTAGAAAGCTACATCTAGTGAATTGAAGAGCATCAGTGGGCTCGTTTGGTAATCGGGTTACTTCGGGGTAACCCGGTTTACCTCTCTCTATTAGTGTGTTGGAATTCTATCTCAAATCATAGTGACATACATCACATTCTTTATTTCAAATCTCTCTGACTCTCATAACCATCCTAAACAGCTACTATTCACATCAGGTTACCCCAATCCACTCCAACCCAACAAACCAAACAGAACCTCAAGCGAAGGGTTATATCGCACAACGCACATACGTATGCATACATGTATATGTGCAAAATGTACGAAAATCCAGTGGTTCATATGGTGTGTGAAAATAGGAGTGTGTCTTGAAGGTAGAAATATATTTGTAATTACGTTGAATCGAGTGATATTATGCAATATTAAATGTATATGGTGGTGTCTATGTCAAAATTCATTTTTTCCCTTGTGTGCCCAACTTTTTTGGGTTATTTACACATAAGCTATTTTAAAAATCCATATATGGAAGAAGCTATGGCTTAGGGATGAAAACGTATCAGATACGGATCGGATATGCCTATTTCCATATCCATATTCGCTTCATTTCTATTGAATACGAATACGGATATGATTCGAATATGCATTAAGGAAACCATATCCTAAGAAATACATATACGGATTCAAATCGGATATTTATCGAATCCGAATATGGATCGAATAAAGAGCAGATCCGAATACGGATCGAATAAAGAGCCAATCCAAATATGAATCGAATAAAAAGTGAATCCAAATATGGATCCAATAAATATAGAATCTGAATACGGATCGAATAAAGATCACATGCGAATCCAAAAGGAATTGGTGACACAGCTTGTTGCCCGTCTCCCATCAAATTATATGTAATTCTTGAAGTTTTTTTATCTATAGAACTTTGATGTTTGCATTGTAATGTATGTACCGTTTGTTGCGGATGCTGATGGTGCCATATTTAATGATAGGTCTTTGATCCAATTTTCTAATTTATTGTATCTTCTTTTACCAAAAATCAAATTCATAATGATTTTAAAAATGACAATCAAATATAAATAAGTTGCATCATGATAAAAGGGAGCGCAACGAGGTGATTGCATTCTTGACCAGAAGCAAAAAGGGAATAGGTTTTGTAACTTTTGTCCGTGCATATTCTCGAACAAATAAAAGTTTATTAATATCATTAATATGTTGTATTATATAGCATATAATACTGATACAATAATATGGGGATGTGGCTTACATTATATTAACTAATATAAAACAATACTAAATATTGTATTTAGATATCCGAATCCAGATATGCAAGCCGTTACCATATCTGTATCCATATCCAGAAAATTTTTACAACTCGTGCCCATATTCAATCCGTATACAATTAATATTCAGATATGGATTTTTGCATCCGGTAATTTTTGAAATACGGTAAACGAATATTCGAATATATATATATATATATATTTGTTTTCATCCCTAGTAAGGTTAGGGTTGCACAAAAGCAACGAGAAGTTAGGGATTGTAGTGGAAAGTTGCGTGCATTTTATATCCATGTGTCGAAGGTGGGAATGTGGATGTAAATGCAAGTCCCTGGGAAGAGTAGGTGTGATTGTAAAATTTAACGTGGACACAAGTTGATATTATTTTTTATTTATTTTGAAGATATCATAGTTGACGACTTGGTCTTTGTTTATCCTCTCTCTCTCTCTCTCTCTCTCTCTCTCTCTCTCTCTTCCTAAAATAATAATGAGTTTTCAACGGTTCATTCCCCAAGCCTTCGACGAAACGGAGGTGTGTTAAGTCATGATGGTAACATGTATGAACAATCAGCTCCCTTCAAGACACACAAGAAAATTAGAGGAATTATGCACGAGTACTTCCTTTGATATCGATCATTTCCAATACTAATAAAATCATGTGGGCAGGAGTCAGGATGGTATTCAAAGGGACACAAATAGAAATATAACAATGTATTCATGGATGTAATGTGATTATCTAACATATTGAATATCTACAATGCGGAAAGAAAATATCATTATACTCTTTCTAAAATTATAAATGGCTATACTCTTTCAAAAATTATCTTGTTAGAATTGTCCTCAACGAGATTTCATTTTTTGAAATCGCTGAATAATTTCTTCATTGTTGGCATTTGTAAACATATGTTTTTTCAATATAAGTATCCAATTTATCATTCAACCATTGGTCCCACATCTTATTCCAAAGATAATTTTTTATTTATTTTATTGTAGAGAATGCTCTTTCTACTGTAGCAGTTGCAACAGGTAAAATAAGCGTCAATTTGATAAGCTTGTAAACCAAAGGATACGCCGTGTCCTTTTTCTCCTCAACCAATAGTTGTGCAAGATCTATAATTCATTTCAACTAGGAAATATCTTCATCATAAGTCAAATAAAAAAATAAGTTTCAAGTTGATTATCTATCTTTAACAAGTCAACATCTTAGAAGTCATCTTTATATGATGCATCCATCTAAATTGGCTTCTCTTTATTAAAGGAGGAAAATGAATCTGATTGATTAAGACATGCTATACACAAAAGCAAATCGATTATACTTTCTATAAAATGATTATTCAGTTCTTGAAATTGTAGGTCAATGACCATATAGAATAATTCAACTTGATAAATAACACGAGTTCTGCATCGAGGCCTTTCACGAGCCATCCAAGGTCTGTCCATCTCATGAATATCAATATTCTGCTTTCTACAAGAGCAACTTCAATTTTTGAGCAATGAGTTCCATCCAATATCTCATAGGAGTTAAAACCTTTGTGTAGAAATATTAACCAAAGTCATAGCATTTATAATATCACGTGCCTTCCATTATAATGATTGTGATAATTCAAATGTAATACTCGAAACAAGTCTCGTAAGATAACAACTGAATAAAAAATCAAACGATTGTATGGAACCTAATAAAGAAGATACTATGGTTCTTGTTCGCAATTGAATCATCTTGCACAATGACATCAAGAACATCTATTATTGATGTAAACATCAAAATGATGTTAATTAGAGAATTGTAATGTGACTCCCATCAAGTATCACTGGGACACAACATACTTGTTTGTTTATTTAAACCTCTGCCAGTTGAAAGTTCACCAATTTCAATAGCTTTAGCAATCTAAAGGCATGATTTTCTCTTAATTGATCCTAAAGTTCACGTGAAGCTCCAACAATATTCAACGTGAAATAGTATTAAATAACAATGCAATTGAACATTATTTTTAGCAACTGCTAGTAAAGCTAATTGAAGCTGATGTGTTTAACTATACACATGTTGAATTATGCCTCAAACCATCGACTCCTTTGTGATCCGAATACATTCGATAAATGGACCTTGGCCGACCTGATTAGGTACATATTTTTTAATCTGATTAGGATCTATTTTGCTTATTAGTCTTGTATATATGTACTGTACGGTTAAGATGTGGGTTATCAGAAAAATCTTATTGGAGAGTCGTCGCCTCCTAGGGCTCTTGTATATGTGCTTGTTTTTTCTCTCATGGTGGAACCTCTTTTTGTCCATGGTTTTCCCCTGCTACACATGTATGTTTTTCCATGCAAATTATGCATGTTCTTTGTGAATGCTTGCTTGTGATTGATTGCATGTATGGATCATCTTCTATAACACATAATAGGCTGAACTAATCTCTTTTTGAATCAATGCTCGAAGTCCATGAAATTCTCTCATCATATTGCTTGCATCATCCTTGCCAACGCAATCTTGCATAACTCAAGCCATGTAATAAAAATAAAGCTTCGAGTGAACATTTCAATGAGTAAGTTGTAGTATAAGGAACATGGATTATAGATAGGAATCTCTCTCCAACACATCATCGCATGTTCACATAGCATAGAACAATAATCATGTGTTCTTTGACTAACATATCTCGAAATTCATCCCTTAATTTTGAAAATAGTTCATTCCCAAGTTCCATATTGGCATTTTTAGTTGTTAATATTACAGCTGCATTAACAATATCCTTTTGTATTTCTAATGCAATTGATTTTATATTCTCTAAAGCATTTTTTAATAAACATCTCCAATATCCTTATTATGACTACAAGGAATTCCAATAATTGAAGAAAATTACTTTGATTACTTGAGATATTTGATTCATCATCTCCTCTATAAGCCAAACTTTGTCTTAAAAGAAATCCAACACGTTATATTTATGCATTGAGACGACTTCGATAATCATTTTTCATCTGCATGGTCTGCTTGTTTAATAAAGTATGTATATTTTGATTTTGATTCTGATTCATCAAAGTATTGTACTTTCGTTTTGATTCGTAGTGAGCATTGTTTAGACCACCAATATGTTCATCAAATTTCTCCTTTATTTTTTAATTCCTAAAGTCTCTTGTGAGAAAAGTTTACCCTTTGCTTTGATCATCATTTTTTGATCTGAATAAAAAGAAATAAAAATAATATGCGACAAGTTTTGATATATTGTACTCTAACCATTGTTTGTACTCAATAAACAAGCTTGGTTGAATCGTATTAATTTATCTATAATCATTCTTTGTGGAAATTTATGATTTTAAGGTGATAATGATCTTTTTTAAGATAAGCTCTACTAGCACGATCTCAATCATTAGGATCATAAGAAGATATCTTTTGGTTTCAATCCATGATCTTCCACAAGATCTTTAGTAACATCTAATATATATGATTGTTACTTGATTCAACTTATTTATCTTTACTAATTTGAGGTATAGATGATTTAAAATTCCTACTCATTTGAAATATTTGTCCAATTTGTATGTAAAAAGTATTTTTTTTTATAACCAAATGGTGAATCTTCATTTTATCATCTTTATTCTTCCATTTTGACCTTTAAACTCTATCTAAATGTATGTATATATCATTAATTTATCAAAATAAACACTTCATTATTTGAACAAAATACCGTATTAATTATTGAATAAACAATGCATGTATTGCCAAAATTAAAGAATAAAGAAAAGAAAAAGATTGAAGTGTCAAGGACATTGAATTACCCTAGCTCCGAGACTCGGTCATCATGATGACTTAGTCAACAAGGAATAAAGTAGGGAGATAGGGCGGATGAATTGTACAAAAATCACGTCAAAAATCTCATTCTTTATTCATTCATAATTCATTTTTGTGGCCTATTTTATTCTCTATATTTATGCATCCAACCAATAAACTTTGTACGTGGAAGTTGTAGATAAAAATACAAACAAAAATACAATATTTATTTTACATTAAAATAATGCACAATGTTCATTCTACACTCAAAATAAAATTCCAAAACTCAAACTTGCCAGATGCATATCTTCTCCAAACAAACTCCAAATACACCAAAATCTCTTTTAATTGTATAATTTTTAATAAGTTGTTTAATGAAGGTGGTTTCATTTAATTTGAAATTAAAATACAAAAGTTGGGTTTTGGACCTCCATTATATATTTATACCTAAATAAAATAATCATTTTATTTATTCTTTATTTTTTCTTACTTTTATATTTTTATAATTTTATAAATAATAATTACAATATATGTACATGTATGGAATGCAATAAAACTATTATAAACAAACTAAAATAAATAAGTGTATAAAACATTTAGATGAAAGTACCATGCATATACATATGTAATCAATACATATATTTATTTAAGTGTAGACATTATATCAAAAAATATAATAAAAATATATTTAAGTGTGTTTAAATAAGTTATAAATATATAAAATAAATGTATAAAATAACAAAATTTAAAATCTAAAAATAAAAATAAAAATAAGTTATATATAAGTAAATATACCTTTGATTATGCATGTACATAATAACTCATAAGGAATAACTCCATAAAAAAACATAATTAAATACTACATAAAATATTAAACATTTCTTATTTTATAACCTAAAATTAATAAATTCATTTTTACTATTTATTATTCATTTTAAAATGCATTTGTGCCTTGCATTATCCTGGTTGGTCCACGTAGACCAACCGGATTCACCCAATTGTTGGCATCCGGTCCATTAGCTCCCTCGGAGCTTCTGACTTGTTAGAAGTGTCTCTTCCCTATTCTACCTCCATTTTCCCCTCAATCCATTACCCTTTCTCTTTGATTCTTCATGCCAAATTCAACCTCAATCAATCCTAATTCTTGCCAATACCCTAAATCCTCTGCGCATAACCTCGATATCTTAAAAATCACTATTTAATAAGGGGCGTTATTATGTTTATAAATAAGGCCTTCTCCCTTCAAGCTTGTGCATGATGATCCCGGTGACAACGAGGTTACCCCCGAGGCTTTGGCGTGTGAATCGGAGGAAGAGGAGCGATCCAAGGCGATTCTCCGACCACCCTGCTCCTCGGTGTCACAGCCATGTATGAGCTGTACCTTTATCTTTCTTAGGTAGATTTTGATCCGATAATTTCAATTTTGTACTTCATTTCATCTTTAGAACAGTAAAGTAGCTAAGATCCACGTAGTTTCGTTCATCAGAGTCGCTAGATATCCGACCATTTCACTATGAGATCGACTCGTTCCGACTCCCTTTTCACCCCATCTTGCTTCCCTCCATTTTCTTCATCAATTTGACCCATTAAGATCATATAATCTTGTTCAGATAAGTCCATCGGTGCCCCATCCCTCATCCTCAATGGAGCACCTTCATCCTCACCAATTTGATGCCGATCCTCCACCGATACCATCCAGACATGCCTCCCTTTTGTGTCGTTGTTTCTTTTATCTATTTTGCAGAGCTTGAAGGCCCATTTGAGGGTCATTTGAAGCAAAGAATAGCCCCAGGTGCCCGTGTGTTTCCGCGAGTCCCAGATTCGCCATCACTTGGATCTGCTGGGACATTTTGAAGCAGCCACTGGTTACGGACATCCTTTCGAGCTTGTGGAGCAGCTCAGCATCGAAGAAGGAGCCCGGAAAGGAACAGATTTGAAGAAAGAAGTTCATGGAAGACGAGTTCCTCCTTGTTCTTTGTAATGAGAAACCATCGTTCGATTTGGGGAGGAGCCCCAGATTCACTTAGCGTTTTGGATCAACCACACTACGACCATTCAATCCTCCCGAGGATCTAATCTTGGACATCCATAGCCGAAGGGGTATCGCGCAACGTCGGGACAACACGTGGATTAGTGAGACAATCAGTGCCATTCACCGTGCCTATTACAGGTAAATTGCATATCCAGTGCCCTACATTTTTGTCTTTCCTATTTAGTCATATAAATTGTTTAATTAGTTTAGAACTTTTGTGAAAATTACATGTAAACTGCTTTTATTTAATATTGTATTTGGGTCCGTGACAGGTCACCTCACATGCGGTCCCATATGAGGTGACCATTTTGCATCTAACCCCTTGTGGGTTTTGTAATTTATGGTTAGTCCTTAATTTTTTAATTCCATTATAAAACTTTGGAAATATCACAGAAACAACCTTGTATTTATTTTTAATCGCATCAATGCCCTTTTCTAGTTCAATTATTTTTGTGCTTGTATTTTATTATTAAAAAATATCATCTGTGCTTCAAAAATTATGAAAAATTAGGTTAAGTGCCTGCTAGCACACATTTACATTATAATTTTATTTTTGAATTTTAGTATTTGAATTATATTACTAAAATCAAAAGGATCGTATTTTGTCCTCGTTTGAATTAAAAATCACCAAAACAATATAAAACCTTTTTGAAAAACTCTAAAAATATATATCTTGTGTATTTTAGTATTTTGTAACTCCAGATCAAAAATCCCTAAAATAGAAAAGAATAAAAATTAAAAATCTCGCAAATCCAGTAAAAATACAAAAAATTACCCAAAATCCAAAAATATTTATTTCCATCTCTAAATTTTTCATTATATTATTATCTATATATTAAATTTTATTTTGATAAAATTTGAGACTTTTTCTATTTCAAATCTCAAATCAATTTGGCCTACTTAATTAATCCATGTTTTAGAATTTTTACTTTAAAAATATATAAAATTATTAAAAATCCTCAAAATCACAAAAATAGTAGAAAATTATTTAAAATACAAACAATTTTATTCTATATTTTTTAATAATTTTTTGTTTTAGTTATAAATCTATTACCCTGTATTGTATATACAATTCTATATTCATATATTTTATATTTAAAAGATAAAATAAAAAAATAAAAATTATAAAATTATAAAAATTTAATATATATATATATATTAAAAATAAAATTATATAAATTAAAAATCCACATAAAAAGATCCAAAGGATAGTTGTGTCATAATTCACATTGATTAAGAATAATCATTAGGCTACCTGGCTTGCTTTGTAATTCGACCTCTACATGCTTATACATTGTACATCTTTGTTTGTATATAAATTGTGCCTCACAATTGTTAGGCCATTCATTGCCTATTCATATAATGTGGGTACTTATTGATTGAACATGTGGTCTTGTGAGTGGTTGCCTCATCGACAATCCATCTTCGCTTATTCAGTGAGGTTAATTTTAGACCCTAGCAGGATTCGTGTTCGTCACTAGCTTATATGTAATATGAGGAAAATGAGTCTACTTCGTGAAGTAGGTAACCTTGCTTACTTCATGTTCATTTTTTTAATCATTTTTTTGGAAAATACCAATATAGATTTTCCATAACTATATCCCCCTAAAACATCATTCCAATTTCGTCAGAAACAGAGACTCCTAAAACCCTCCATCAAGAACATGTCGATTACAACAATTCTAAGACCTTTAAAATTGCATGTTCTAGATGGGGGCATACGAGTCTTTGTTCTCGATGAAATTGGAATATTAGGGGGATATAGTGTTGATGGTGGTATTTTCAAAAAATGGGCATGATGTGGGTAAGGTTGCCTACTTCATGAAGTAGGCCCCCATTCCTCATGTAGCATAACTTGCGATTAAACAAAATGCTTATATTTGCATGTGAGTAATCATAAAATTATAAAATTATTAAAATTGTATATTGTTTTTTCTATTTCCAATATAGGTATTGATCAGTAAGATCATATACTTTAATAAAAACTTAAAGAAAAATATAATTTTATATACAATATGATAGACATTTTATATATTCTTACAAATATATTGAACAATTGGGCAATATAATTGGCAACATTTTAATATATTCTTAAAAATAGTGGATCAATTAGGAAAATAAAATGGAAACAAATGATGTGGGGGTAAATTTTGCATACTAGATAATTCAATATTTAAAAAACTGAAAGTATCCAAATTACCAAGCAATTATTCACTAGTTGTTAATTCCATATTTATACCTTTCTACCAACACATCCACGAAAAAATTTAAAAAATGTATGAATTGACCGGTATATTATAAAAAGGAATTTAGATGCATATTGACTTTGTTAATTGTCATGGTCTAATTAATCTAAAATTTATTCTTCTACTTAGGATATTTTTAAATAACAAGTTTATACAATAAAATTCATTTCAAGCGAGTTTGTTCCATCAATTTCAGCGTTAGACTTTTTCTAATATGTTAAAATAAGATTGAAATCAGAAGTTCGATGTTAATAGGAAAATTATGAGCTATCCTTGAACTTTGAATATAAATAGCAACACAACTTCGATCAGTTTGGTGTAATACAATCAGACGGAATAACACTATTAATGAAGTCATGGGAGGAAGGGCACGTGGAGAGCCAGAGAGAATAGTTGAGAGAGAGCGAGAGAGGAGAGAGAACATGTGAGAAAGAGAGAACGGGAAAGAGGAGCACGAGAGTGGGAGTTACGGGAGGGGAGACAGAATGAATTGGGGATTTTTTTTAAAAAAAAATCAAATATGAAGGTTTTAATATTTTACAAAAATTGAGTAACAAATATGGGTTCTTATAGGTTATTTGGACACAACCCAGTATTATCTCCACTCATATACCAGTTGTTAGGGATCGAACACCAGATACATATATTGATGATCAATCACCCATCATCACAAAAGTACGTGAAGAAAAGAGAACTAAATATGACTATATTTGATCACCTTTCATGACTACCAAAGAAGAAAATCACTAAGATGTAGAACGAGTACAACTCTCATCGTTCCCTCGTTCTCTCCCTCTTCTCTCTCCCACTCTTTTTTTCTCTTGTGGTATTCTCTCTTGTTGTGGTGTGAAGGTAATGCATCCATTCTCCTATATATATATATAGTTTAATTATAATCCCATAGTCCTATTTCCATAAGGACTATAGACATAATACAACTCAACTACTATTAGGATTAGGAGTCGCATCCCATTAGCATTCCTAATTCTAATATGACCCTAATCCTAACAATCTCTCCCTTGAGTTGAATTTCACCACAACCTCTTCAACGCTTTGAGTCGGCAGTGGGACATCCCCATCATCTAGGTCTCCTTAGCATGAACTCACCGCTTATGGGTGACACACCCATAACCGTTGGGTGACACACCGTAACCGGGTGCCCTGAACGTGCCCCTTTTGGGCATGCGTGTACAACTCAGCATTGTGCCTCCTGTTGTGTCATCACAAATCTCCCGTGATTAGAGATTGTGATGACATCCTCTTATAAAGCGAACCATACTCGCTTCTTTACAACATAGATGTCGATAACATGTCGCTCTCTCACCGCACTGCTCGTTCTAGGAATAACTAGAGCTCCATCACCTCTCACAACCCTTCCCTTAAGCAAGTACACCTTGTTCGGCATCCTCGTCACATGCATCACCACACATGCTCTCTTGCTCACTCCGAGAACTCCCCCTTCAATGGTGGACTCGATGTCCTCGTCATTTAGTCAAACCCAGTGAAATCATATTCTTCTTGGCTGTAGGAATGTGTTTGACATATGTCTGAGTTTGTATTGCTCCATCAAACATGCAAAATTACACTGGTCCAATTCCCTTGACCTGGTGAACCTCTCCACCTCCCATCTTGACCGTGCCATCATTACATGCATGATATGTACAAAACCGCTCCCCATATGAGCATGCTTAATCTGAACATGTCAAGTCCATAAGTCATCTTGAATCTTCTTTGATCTCCCTAGAGCACGCTCGCAAGTCTCTCTCGCAGACTATGTTGGAATCTTCTTGGTCAAATTCAGAATCATCGATCTTCTTCTTTCTTTTCTCCTTCTCATGTCTCAAACAATCAGCTATTTTGTGACCCTCCTTGTCACAGTAGAAGCATTTGATTGGACCTCGTAACTTGGATTGAATCATGTCTCCCTTGATCTTGAACATCTACCCGCAGTTGCCAACACATGACCTTCATCAGCCATTGCCTCATCTATCGATCACCATCAAGACTCATTCATAAGCAACAAAGCAACTGTCTTGTCTAATGTGATGGTCTCCTTGCCATAGAGCAACTTCATCACAATATGATCGTAGGAAGACAGAATGAACTCAGTAAGATCAATGACTTATCCTCCTCCGTGAAGAGAGATTATCCTTCACATTCTTCTCCTCCTCAAGTGTGAGCATATTTGTCAGAATCTTGTTGAATTCATCAAGTGCACCTCGAGCTTTGTCCTATCGGCCATCTTTATAAGGTAGGAAATATCGATATCAATATCGTACAGTCCGCCCAAAAAAGAATATATCGAGATATATCGTCGATATATCTACGATATCGATGAAAATATAGGAAATAGCTCAAAAAAACTATTTTGTCATTTTTTCAGAAATTAAGATCATCCAAGAATTAAAATAACAAATAACCTACAAATACATACTTATATAACACATATCAGTCATTTATACCCCATATATCACAGATATCAGTCATATCGAAGATATCACTGTAAAATATTGATTGTTGACTTATATATTTGGAAATGGATTTAATCCAAGTACTTATAACATTAAAAAACTTACAAATATACACTTAAATGACACATATAGATCATATATGACCCTTATATTGCACACATCATTCATATCGAACACATCATTGTTAATGTTGATTGTTGATTAATAAACATTGGAATTGGAATCAAAGCCACTAAGTTAAGCACACTTAGAACACATGTTTTATTTATGGAAGGAAGTGAATGGCATTGAGATGAGTCATTTGATTCGAAAAAAGTACATAATGATTAATAAGCAATGTTTCTTTGCATAAGGATTTATCTCTTTATAAAAATAAATGAAAAAAAATGTAAATTAATGAAATATTGTAAAAGAGATAACTTAGTCATGAGGGATTTAAAACTAAGAGTTACGCAGATGACAAGGTAGGAACTATCGATATTGATATCGATATAGTATTAGTCCGTCTGTCAAAAATAGCGTAAAAGTGTTTTTTTCATGAATTAAGATCATTCTAGTTATTAAAACAATAAATAGCATGCAAATACACATTTACATACAAGAATGATGTGTATTTAGCACACTAATACACATTATATCACATAGAATCGATGGTTGTTAAGGATGACAATCGACAGCTGAGTAGAGTGCTGAGATATATTCTGGATCCTTGATTCTAAGTTAATCAACATTAGACTTGTTTTCATCTCTATTGCCAAAAAGACGGAAGTCCACCAATGAAGAACCATCTTATGCACCCCCTGTAGCACCATACCTACGAGAGGGGATCTCGCTGTCTGGTCAGCGAGCTTAGGGGGTCAAGGGGGAGCGGGTGAGTCCCCTAAGGAGGGGTGCAGGGCTGCACCCCCGATTCGAAATAAAATATATAATTCATGATGCGTTTTAATATTATGAGTAGCAAAATAAGTAGTGAAATCAAACTTACAAAGATAGTATCATTGATATATAGATATCGATGAAATATTGAAGATATCGGTCGATATTCGAGAAATTTTGTAATGAAACCATTCAATTTTGAGTGATATGGCCTGATATGTTGATATATTGTCGATATCTCGCGAGATATCAGTCAATATCCTAGAAAAGGATATCTAAATGAATATTGGTACCCACATCTCATCGATACCAATATATATATATCGGTGATATACCACGATATTGTTAGCCATGTGAGCTCGAGAAGAACCATTTCTATAATAAATAATTATTATAATCTTATATATATCAATAAAGATTATTGGTTTATTTCACTCTGTATCTGAGAATTGAATGAGTGGATGCACTATTAGGTCCATCTATACAATTAGGGTTATGTACCATGGCTATCTTAATGATCGTACAACTAATGATTCAAATGTTTAGTCATAGAGGTTGTTGCTTGATGATGTCTAAAGAGTTAGATTGAGGGCTCGTCAAGTACCGTCAAATGATTATTAGGAAAGGATCTTTAGCCTGAGAAGAAAATGACAAATTTTCTCTTAAGGGTGATATCTAATCGACCTCTTAATGCAGGTCTCAGCATAGGAATGGAGATTCGGAGGTGTTAGATAAGTTAGGTCAAAGAGTTGACTTAACAAAATCTAGATAATCAAGACCTATGTCATATACTATCACAATATAACATACATCCTCTGACAGAAGACAGATGTGTTACTATATGTCTAAGTATGTACATTTGGTAGACCAATAGTTTGATAACTTAGACAAGGTCTACACATCGACGATCTGGTATGCATATGAGGGCATGTGAGTAATACGATCTCTCAAAAGGGATCATACAGGTTCATTTACTGAACCGAAAGACATGAGCTCACTCATGAGATATCGGGATAATTTTTGTTGGCGGTCATCTCGCTTTGGAAGCTTGACAGAATTTATCGGTATGATATGAAGTTTTGTAAAGCATATGATCGATACCAACTCCCAATGATCAAATGAGAAACTTAATGATAAAACTCTGAAGATGACAGTTCAAATATAATTTATTGCTTTGGGTTTAATCTATGTCTTCCAGTATGCAGGATGTACGAGTATAGGAATATCGAGGGTGATGTGATCGCAAATGATTGTATAACAATGAAACTTCCATTCAAGGGAGTGATGAAACATGTTTAGATTTTAGTGAGTCCTCTTAGTAGATTAGTGACCTGATCTTAGTCTAAATTTTGAATATTGATCTGAATATGATTTAGATGCAATACCAATATTAGATTCATAGGTTGATTTAATTAAATATCTTTGAGAGGTTCCCGAGATATGGATTTGAGATATGATCTCAATCCAAGTCACTATACATGGAATGTACAATCGTCACGTGCTTATCTTCAAGTATCCGCGGAGAAAGCACATTGTTCTTAAAAGAGTTCAAGAATAATTCTATTCTTGAATTATATATTTGACCAAAGGAAATATTAATAATTAAATATGATTTAATTATCATGAATAATGGAAATATGATTCATGTTATTTGGACATATGAGAATGGTCATCTTAGATAATTAAATATGATTTAATTATCAAAGATATGATTAATATAGATATCACTATCCGTAATAATCATGGATATTGTAAATATGATTTATAATATGCTAGAGAGATTTATTTGTAAATGAATTTACGAATTAAATGTTGATGTGAATTAGATTCACATTATACAACTAATTGTAAGATCAATTTGCATTTTATATTGGATGGTTGAATAAGGTTCATAATTGTCAATGGCATGATTGAAATTTTCATAAGTTAATTTGGAATTATCTTTGAGAATTTTAATGCAACAAAGGTTATTGCATATGTGGATAATTAATGCAACAAATGTTGTTGCATATGTGGATAATTATGCAACAAATGATTTTGCATATTTAATGAGATAATATATCTCATTATTGGAAGGAGATAAAAATACTTATCGTAAATGGAGTGGATAGTCACCTTGGATTAATTCAAGGTGGACGTCCACCCTACATATGGAAGGGACTTTTATCTCTTCCAAATTATCCTACAATTAATTGATTTAATATAAATTAAATTATCTTGAAAGGATATATTTGATTTATCTTAAATCAGTACTTGTTTGCAAATAAAAGCAATAAAAATCATGACCATTGATTTTGAAATTAGGAGTCAATCTCCACCATCCAATATGCTATAAAAGAAAGTGTAAGGGTTGCCTTTCCAAGAACATAAAACTTCAACTCCTGGAGTTGAAATCTCTCCGTCTCTCTCTCATTCCCATATACACGTCCAAACTCTCTATACCTCTCAATATTATGGTCGTCCAACTTATTGTCATAGAGAGATTCGTCGTCGTCGTCGTCGTTGTCGTCGTCGCACCGTTGTGTTGTCGGAGCGGTTGCTCATGAGGAAGACCATGGATTTCGTGAGACAAAAGCAGGAGGTTCCTCATTCAAATCTTCAACTTGGATTGTGAGAAGCCCACTTCTCATCAACGTGTTCGCAGGTGCCTTCTTCATCGGGTCGTCTTCAGACAGGAGAATCTCTTACTTTAGATATTAACGATCGCACACACGATCCAAGAGGTAATCCTAATTACTTGTTTGTGATCTTTATGAAACGATTTGATTAGTGTTCTTGAATCATGTGATTTCACCATTTTTTTAATGTTAAATTCTACTACCCCTTGCAAGTAGTATGACTAGTTGCACTTGATCGCATTCGATGCGATCTTCATGCTTCCGTGATGTGCTAAGTCCTTAAACCCTAGCCTTCAGATATATTGTGATATTACCGACTATGATCTTTAGACCATAGAACTTCTTGTTAATCAATAATTGATTTGTCATGGATTTGAACTTCAATCATCAATCGAGCTTCATCCAGACCTCTATTAGATCCTTCGGGGTTGATGACTTCACGAAGAGTATTGTTTGCCAAGAACAATTGTATTGTACTATTCGCAAGATTTTTTATCTCCTTACACTCTTCCTCTTTTCATCTTATTTGCCTTTTTTCATTATCCTTGAGAGCTTTCACAAGTTCTTCTTGTGTGAGTATATTCTTCACCTATTATTGCTATAAGGTAAATTCATTCTTCTAGTTGAAGGGTTCCATGGAGAATAATACACCCCTCGATTTGAACTTTACCATACAATTTGCTATCATACCTCCTTACACGATCTGAAAATTAAAGCAGAATCCTCTCAATCCGAATCGTCCAACTCATCCAAAGCGCACAAAAACCCTATATGAACTCCTGAATCACCTCAATCAGACTCTGGATGCTCCCAATCTCAACGGTTCACCATAATCGTTAGTTCTTTACAACCTTTGATGAATGTACACATGTTGTATCACGTCATCTCCTTAGTGTCGAACATCTATCTAATCCATGGAGAATAATACACCCCTCGATGAGAACTTTACCATCCAATTTGCTATCATAACTCCTTACACGATTTGAAAATTAAAGCAGAATCCTCTCAATTCCGAACCGTCCAACTCATCCAGACTCTATTGGATTCCTTAATGTTGAACCTCTATCTAATCCGCCATGTTGTCTCCTTAATGTTGAACCTCTATCTGATCCATCCCATTATATCCCTCAGTGTTGTCAAATCAAGGTCTGATACCACTTGTTGGGACACGAACTGCTATCAACCCTGTATGGACACTTGATTGGTTGGGGATCAAACACCGAATACGGATGCGAATGCACACTCTCCCACCGCTACAAAAAAGCATATGAAGGAGAGAGGGGACTATATATAACGATCGTTGGTCACCTCTCGAGACCACCGAAGAAGAAAATCACTAAGATATAGACATCACTAAGATGTAGAACGAGCACAACTCTCATCATACCTCGCTCTCTCTTCTCTTCTCTCCCACTCTCTTTTTCTTCTGTGGTATTCCCTCTTGATGTGGTGTGGAGGCAATGCCTCCATCCGCCTCTATATAGCCTAATTACGACCTCATAATCATACTGTCATCAGGACTACAAATAGGATTAATAGTCTCATCCCATTAGGATTCCTGATCATAACATAATCCTAATCCTAACACTTAGCATCACTCTACCACACCTTTTTTAAATTTAGTTGAATGAAACGTTGATCTTTTCTCGAAAAAGTAAACCGATGTAGCTTTTATGCCACATGAAAGCATTGAAATCAAAATCAACCAATTTATATAAAGAAGACTAAGCAGTTAGTTAGGAAATCAACACAATATCACGTATAAGTAGGGCTAAGACTGAATATATGGTGTGTACATTTGATGAAAGCAATGTTGAAGGACTCGAGGTAAATACTAGAGATGCTACCATTAAAAAAAGAATCTTTTAGATATTTAAAAATCTATTTTGCAACATGACGAGGGAAATTGATGGAGATGTTACTCATAAAATAAATGCAAGCTAGCTTAAGGGAAATGAGTTTCTACTGCTCTTTGTGATAAGAAAATCCCTTATCTTGGTCATTTCTAAGCAGGTATTTAGGAGTATATGGCAGTTCCTATGGTAGAATCTCCCTTTCAGAATAAGCAAGAGATGAAATTCCCGAAAGTCAAGGGAAATTATTACAAAGTAGCTGTGAGACATGCTATGCTCTGTGGATCAGAATGTTGGCCTATGAATCATAAACATGTGCTGAAAATGATAGTAGCAGAAATGAAAATGCTAAGGTAGATGTGTAGTCTTACAAAAAGATCGGATACGCAATGATGTGATCAGAAGGAAAGTTAGTGTAACTCCGATAGACGAATAAGATGTGAGAACCCGCTTAAGATGGTTTGGCCATTTATAAAGAAAGTCGATTGATGCACCGATTAGAAAATGCAAGAATTTGGATGTTGAGCTGGTTAAGAGAGGGCGAGGAAGGTCCAAGAAGTGTTGGAATGATTCCGAATGAATCTTAGCTATTTGAATTTAAGCCTGAGAATGACCTAAAATAGATCCGAATGGAGGCAAATTCCATGTAGCCAACTTCTTAATTGTGGAAAAAGACTTTGTTGTTGTTGTTTTTAGTTAGATAGTTACCCTGCATCAGATAGGATGCATGCATGCTACTGAGTTAATTTTGAGCGTTCTTTTTTTTACGTGCATCCATATTGCAGAATGTACTACATCACCTCAATATTTTCTCGTCGTGTGAATTTCAGATCATCAAAATATGTGTGCTGGGAGAGTTTGTTCAAATCTAAGCAGAACCAAGACGATCTCTCTTTCCATGATGATATAGTTCACCGTAAAGAAGATTTCGACAAAGTCATGTATGGTTGATGAGTCCTATACTCCTATGTAACACTCAGAATCTGAGAAAACAACAGAAACTCCAGATCAAAGTAACAGAGCAAAGTGCAGCTGAATGTGAGGAAGAAGGGGAAAAGACGGCTTCCAGATCTGTTTGACATTACATTCAAGAACTCAGTTTATTATGAATATTTTACAATACTAGAAAAGAAAATTGCTAAATAAAATCTTATGGGAGATATTATTGGAGAAGCAACACTGGGTTTATTCCACACAATCCATTTACAACATCAAGAAAGCACAGCAAGATGGACACAGGAAAACCAAGTCAGATGTATGTAATCTGCTGGTGCTGAATGCTATCTCGGTATCTCAGGGTGCCATTAGCTGATAGCCAGAATTCGAAGGAGGCTGCAAAGCGAGGTCAAAACACCATATCCATTGGTCGAATTATACATATCGCAATAGGGTAAGCCTGAAAAGTAGCAAGCACTTTGTATGTCATGCCATTTGCTGTAGTCAACACCATGCACAGTAGCACCGAGTCTACAAAATTTGGGCACACACCTCTAAACCATTCCCTAAAGAGAAAAAGCAATGCTTATAAAAATAATTTGAGATTTTTTTGGAATTGTTTGCTACTCAAATTCAGATCAACTTTAAAGTTCCATTTAAAACTCATTTTGCATTCTGGTCCATGAGCTTCTAACATAATGTGAATATGTTATTGTTTCAAAAAGCTCAGTTGGTTTAGTAGCACACAGCAAGAGTTGCAGAAAATTTGCAGCAGTTAGGAGATGAGCACCTGACCGGCTCTCATTAGGCCTTATACTCTTGGACACGAATCCATTTCGTAGAAGACCATTTGTTCCCTCTAATAACTGGACATCCACCTGCAAAAAGATTCAGATCTGTCAGATACGTGAGTACATAACTGTATCATATAAAATTTGTAGGAATATCAAGGCAAAAGTACACCTCAGGCAGAAATCTGCAAAAAAAATTTTCACAGATAATGCAGAAAACACTACGAGTCACTACAGAAATGCAATTTCACTTGATAGAGAACCTTTTGTACAACTCACCGTGCAAGCTTGAAGAATCCAGGGTTGCATCAGGTCTCATGCTCCAGAAGAGTAATGCATCTCCCATCTTTGGTTTTACTGAAAGACCTGTCTTGCCGCATTCGGACAGCTCGTGATAATATGACAAATGACTGCTGTTCATACTGGCTTTGGGGAAAACAGTCTCTCCGCCTTCTTCGACATCTGAACTGTAACGCAATCCAACTTTCATCGACTTTGAAAATGAGGGCTTCTAATCACTAATACATTTGTTAGATCTACACAGAAGTGTTAAACAAGTGGTAACTTACAGATACATGAGAACTGTCGCTATCCTCTGCCCCCCATTCTTGGTGTTGAATTCATCTTGGAAATAGTCATAATGTGGTTCATATTTCTGCCCAACTTCATAGTGGAGAATCTGGAGGCCCTCGCCATGCTCTGAAAATGAGAAAATTGAATTGGAATGGAACTGTGCTGTGAAAAGGTAAGAGGTATGGATCCATACTTAGCTAAAAAATCATTGGTAGACCAGTGTCAGAAACAGAGAAAATGGCGGAAATATTTAGTCCTTACTTTAAGCAAAACGCAGAGGCACAGTGCTGTTACATTTCAGTTCTTTCCAACAATAATCACATGGATCATGAGTTTTACATACATACCAATGATCAGATAAGTCCAGTAATCCATTTACATACATACATACATAGGTCATATGTATGCATGTATATTCAAGAAAAGGTGGGATGAACCTCCATTAGAGTCCATCTAAAAAATATATTAAAAAATAGTAAAGGGGTATTTACATCCATCGAGATTCATAAAGGGCATTGGCATGCCCAAGTACATTCTCACAGTAAAACCTCCCACCCTTAAAGGTAACATTATTTCTAACTAGTCACAAACCCAAATTAGCGCACAAGTCTTCATCCTCCCTCTAAGCCTAACCAATCTCTGCCAATTGAAGCCCAAAAGGCCATCTTATCGCACCACTAGACCCCGGGATGTTTGTGTTGCACCAAGTTTCAACAGATCTAGGACATTGGAAAAAGAGATGATCAATGTCTTCTGTCTCTCCTCCGCGTCTACAGCATCCCTCCTCAACATAGGGAAAAACATTGCTCGTCGTGCTCCTGTCATAATTCGCTTTCTTCTCAAAAGCCACAAAAACACCATACCTCGTGTAGGAATCTTCCAACTCAAGATCCTAGCATAGTCCCTTGAGACCTCTGCACCTGACATTGAAGGCTAGGCTGAAATCGAACTATATGCATTTTTTACCGTGAATGTTCCATCTCTCCAACACCAAGAGTCTCTACCTTCTAAAGGTACCTCCAACCTTGTCAGTCTGCTAGAGAGACAAAAAAACTCCTCCAATCTTTGGTCTTAATTCTGATACAAAAACAAGATTCCGGTACGTCCAAACATCCGCAACACAAAGCCTCCTTATCTACCACAGGAGCAAACAATATGGGGTACAAATCAAAAAGTACACCTTGTTCGGACTAATCATATTGCCAAAAGTGAAAACCACGCCTGTTACCCAACATTGGTCACAATGAATCGGTCAGAATCGGCAAGACCAAACAAATATCTCTCCAAAATGTGGATGGTGAGCTCACAATATCAGCATGGGCGCATAATCTGTGTGATATATTATAGATAGATCTCATCATCCTAAATAGGAGGCCATTCCTACCTCCCTATATCCTTAGCATCCACTTCCCAAGCAGCGCCTTGTTCATATCATCAAGTCGCGTCACTCCAAGTCCCCCATCTTTGATCGACGTAGTCACCACCGACCAATCAACTGGTGCACTGCCCTTTCTATCATCGGTCAACAGCTAAAAGAATCGTCACATTAGCCCCTCCAGCCTCTTACAGATGCCAATTGGTAGTACTCTCATGGATAGAAATAACACCGGAATTGCTAAGAGAACAACCTTTACCATAACCAGTCTCCCTCCACTTGATAGGTAAGACGCCTTCCACCTTGCCAGCTTTTTCTCCAACTTCTTGATGACGGTAAACAATCGATTTGCTAGCCTCCCACACATCAGTGGCAACCCAAGATAGCCAATAGGCAATCTCTTCTCTATCGTAGCTAGAATCTTGGTACAAGTTGCTATCTCCTCTGAAGTAAGGTTGACGAGAACAAAAGCAGATTTTGCCCCCATTAACCTTCAGACCTGACAGTACACCAAAAATATTCAGCATTGTCCTAATTGCCTCACACTCCACTACACCCCCTTCTATGAAGAAAATTGTTTCATCTGCATACTGCAAAATTGGTATCAAAAGATCTTCTCGGGTGTAGCCTTTGAGGAACCCACCACCTTCAGCAAGCACCGTCGTAACTGCCAATGCATCTGCAGCGAGAACAAACAACATAGGAGCCAAGAGGCACCCCTACCTCATACCCTTTATGGCTGAAAGAATCCCCCTCCTGCTTCCGTTAAAAGCACCAAAAGAGAGGAGGTGATAACGCATCTCTTCATCCAATCAATCCAGATGTCTGGGATCCCTCTCTGGACCAACGAAGCCCAAATAAATCCCACTCCATATAGTTATATGTCTTTGAGAAGTTCACCTTCCATAGAAAGCCAGTCACCTCTCTTCTCTTCCAATATGAAACAATCTCTAAAGCTACTACCACTCCCTTCAACAGTTGATGCCTCTGAATAAAAGCCATCTGAGCCGGTGGAACAAGATCTCCAAAATACGCCTCAGCCGGTTGGTAATACCTTGGCTACAGTAAGGACAATAGCATTAGATAATGTTATAGGCCTAAAATCTTCTACTCGCTCAGCACCCTTCCTTTTCAGAAGTAAAAAAAGCAAAGATATGTTGAGTTTCTCCATGCCCATATTTGCCTCTCTAAATTCTACAATCATCGCCAACCACATCCCAGAACTCTTTGTAGAAAAAGATCGAAAGGCCATCTGGACGTGGACAACCATCCGCATTGAGATCAAAGAATGTCATGCGTACCTTTTCCCTAGTGAAAGAAGAGACAAGTAACTCCTGTTGTTCAGGACTCAAAGACCTAACTCCCCTGCCAAGCCACATGGACCATGTGGAAGGCGTCCTCCTGCTGAACTCTCGAAAGTGCTCCATAACTGCCCCACCAATCACTCCATTCCCTTGAATCCTCCCCTTGACCTACAGGTCAAGTACTAAATTCCTCCTCCTACCATTTTCTACGGCATGGAAGTATCTTGTATTAGCATCCCCCTCCTTCACCTGCTTCTGTCTCGATCTCCAACGTCATTCTACCTCCTTTCGCCTATAATCCTCAGCTACAGCCTTTTGAAATTCCCCACATCCTGCCAACACCTCTTGATTAAGATCTCTTTCATCTTCGATACCATCCAACATTGTGATTCCTTTCATTGCTTGTTCTCTTTGCATGTTGCGACTCCGTCTTAAGTCTTTCTTATGTTACATCAGCATCTTATGTAAACAAGTGATCTTCCTAGACATTATTTGTGTAGCTAACCCCTCCACCTGTAAGGAACTCTAGCAATTTGCAACCACATCCTTGAAGCCGTCATCTGCCGACCATGCTCTTTCGAATCTGAACATCAGTCTTGGAATCATCCCCTCTCCTGAATCCCACCAAATCGACGTATGATTCGATCTAGATCTAGGAAGCACCTGCATGGTGAATAGAGGGAAGAAACCTAGCAACTCTACTGCCACTAGGAAACGATCAAAGCGCGATGAGTTATTACGCCAAGTGAATCTCCCATTTGTGGCATCCAACACTTCCAGAGCCATGTTCCCCAGAAACTCTGTGAAATCCGTTGAGACAGTATCTCTCCCCCCTCTATCACCTAGGCAATCTGAAGCAAGCAATGTAATATTAAAGTCTCCTCTAATAATCCGAAGGAAGTTTAGAAACTCTCTCTTGATTGATCTCATCTCCTCCTAAATATCTGGATCACGTGTACCCCTAAAGACTCCATAAACAAAAGTAAGCATCATCCTACCAACTCCAAACTTATGCTCCAACACCACAAAAATCGAGTTTACACCAAATCTTTCTTCCAAAGCCAAAAATAAGTCTCCATCCCATGCCAATACTGCACCGCCTGTACTCCCTACTGATGGTGTCGCATTGAACTCTGATAATTTCGAATTCCCCAACGACCTCCAAAGAAACGAGTCCCAGCTATCGATCTTCGACTCCTACAAGAACACTACATCAGCACGCCAAGAACTCAAAAGACCACATGTGCTTCTTTTCTCCCTAACCCATAGCCCTCTGACGTTCCAACTGACGATCTTCATTAAAATCCACCTCGGATGGTTAGCAGTGGGTATGAAAATCCCGAGACACTTCGCAACCTGTGTGTGAATGTCAATTTACTACAAACATTATCCGCAGAATGACCTATGCTCTGCACCTATTCTTTCAATATCGAGTTTACCTCCCTGGTGTCTTCATTCCCACCGAAGCCCGAACCTTCTATTGTTTGGTCTTCAAGCTCTTGCTCCAGCCACTGTTACGCCTCTGATTTCATTCTTTTGCACACAAACGAAAGAACTGGATTGTCATTGTTTCTTCTGTTACCATCACCCAACGCTAGATGTCTTTCCCTTCGCACCCTTTCTGCCGCCAAAATACGTTTCTCGGCCTTTTTATAACGTGTCACAATAGCCCCTCTTGGCACCTCTGCCACCACCTTTGCATTTTCTCCCTTCCTCTCCCCAATTCCCGCAGCCACACCTTCTTCGAGTTCCTTCCATTCCCCATAACCCACCACCCAACTTTCGTTCTCCATCTCCCTCTGGAAGACATGTCCATAACTGAAGATGACAACCCATCTTTGAATTTCAAAAGCAGCTGATTAATAACTTCCCCTTCTCTAGGACGAAGTGCATAAATGTCTCTTTTCCCCCCATTGTATAGTCCAAAACAGGTGTAGGAGGAGGTGGTGTCCAAATCAGCCCCGTCAAAAGGATCTGATTTGAAAACGGAGGGCTGGTTCGAATGGATCCAAGAAAGAAGAGGTTGACGCACCTGGATCCTTACTAATTCTGGCCCTAGCAGTGACAATCAGACTCGAGGTCTGACCCGAGCCAAGGAGACTAGACCCCAACCCATGCACCCTAAACCTCCTCCAAAAATATCTATACCACCAAAGAGGCAAAATGGCTGCATCTTCAAAAAAGGCAAGTTTTACAATCGACACGATGATTTCAGGAGCGAATCTCACCCTGAAATCGGTCGTTCGTTTCAAAGACCAAGCATCGCCGTTTGCGGCGAGGCTGAGGCAATCATCGGAAGCTTCGTCGTTGGTTTATTCAATCATGTGTGTGTGCGTTCAAGCAAGAGAGTTCCTTCTCCTTTAAAGCTGTCGCGGTACAATCACTGTTCTCAGCCCCACCGTTCCTAACCCCATCACCTCCCACCGCATCAAATGCGCACCTTCAACTAGGTCTTTCACCTTCGTCGCCCGAAGTCCATAGAGAACTCTTCCAACTCGGAAGGAGATCTCTACACCCCCACCATTAACAAGGAATCCAGCAACCTCCTCCGCCTCTACACTATGAACACATAAAGTGTCGGAGAGCTAGAGCGCATCCTCCATGCAGCCCACCTCGTGCTCGAGTTTCAGTATGTCTAACATCGCTTCCAAGTCCTCTTTCGAGCTTTCTATGGTCAGCACCTCCTCCACCGAGTCCCCTCTGCTCACAACTACTTCACCCTCTTCCACAAGTCGACAACATCAACAGACATGGTCCAGGCAGTGGTGGACTTTGTCATATACTCCTTGCGCAGATGACCCTCCTCTCTACACATATAGCAGACAGAGTTTTGAGCCATACACCATCACGCTATGTGACCCCCCAGGCTACACTTGAAGCAATGAGAGTGGTCATGGAAGGAGGCCACGCCTCCCCAAAAGTGACCTCCTTCTCCTTTGCAACCAACCTCTCTATTGTGGCCTCCTTTTGCTCGATGGTAGCCCTGAAAGGTGGCCCTCTTCCTCACATCCATCCCACGCTTTTCCAGTGATTGACGTGACGACTACACCAAGTCCCTCTCGCTCTCCAGAGGCACTTTCCCTCGATCCTTCGTCCCTCATACCGAGATCCAAAAACAAAAAACAACTCTCTGGTTTATCCATTAACCTATATATATCATGAAGAGATATTTACATATTTCTATAACCTACATGTATCTTTTATTATTTTTATTTTTCTGTTTCCACCTTATGTAATTTACCCATAGGCCTCTCATCTATATAAGAGAGCCTAGGGTTCTCAGAAATAACAATACACTCATTTCTTCCAACATGGTATCAGAGCGGCAGTCCTAGACCGGAGCTCGTATACCCTAACCCTAATCCCTACCCTCCAGCCCCATCTTCCTCGGCACTGTCGCACACATCCCCCCTTCTCTCGGCACCGTTGATGAGCGCTCGAGCGATCAAGGTTAAGTGATATCAAATGTCGTTGCGACCTCAATCAACCAAGCGGACTCAACAAGAAAATCAATGTAGCGGTCTCCGCTATTTATTTAACCTGGTATAGAGACCATGGTCGAACACAATGAGCACGAGTAAAACCTACGAAGTAGTCGATAATCAGATCAGAAAATACATATTTTTGTTGTTTTTTATTTTTCAAAATTTTTTATATTTTGTAATTAGAAAACAAATAAGAAGAATAAGGCAAGAACAAGTTTTAACCATTTTTATTGGGACTAAAAATACTCAAAAATTAGAAATAAGAATGTTTTTGTATTTTTCAGATATGTAAATGTTTTTGGTAATTTTATGGTATTTTTCTGATTTTTATCTGATTTTATAAAAATGAAAGAAAGACAAAACATGAACACAATGTAGCCTGGACTAAAAGGCAACTTTAAAATATTAAAAGTGCCTCAACGACCTGGTTATGATTTTTATAATAAAGTAAATAAAAAAGGCTACAAAGAGGAAGAAAAATCCTATTTTTGTGATTTTTTAGAATTTTTAATGATTTTTACGAGATTTTTAGAGTTTTTAGTTTTTTAGGTTTTTTATGAGAGATAATGCAACAAAAATGAGATTGATATCAAAGCATACAAAAACAAGCATAAAGGAAATTTTATGGAATTTTTGAGACCATTTTGATATTTTTTTGGTATTTTAGAAAATAGACAGGACTCTTTTTAGGGGGTTTTGATTTTTAGAAAATATCAAATAAAATTAAATCAAGTCACAAAAATTACCATAAATATTAAACTTTAGCAGGAGCTAACTATAATTTTTGTGGTATTTTTGGAGTTGATTTAATAATTATTTGATTCAAAACAAGCATACAACAAGCAAGGACCTAATTGCAATTATTGAAAAGTTTCAGACCAAATAGATAACACGCATAAAAAACTCATGGTCAACATGCAAAATCACCATAGAATAAACGCACATGCTTATTTAACCATGCACATGGGCATAAGTACAAATATCAGAAACATTCCATTCAATCTATAACATGAATAAAGTACAGGGAAGATGTTGCAAAAATACCAAAACCCCATGTGAGTAGTCTACTCAAACTGGATTGAAATGCAAATAGCCAGAATCGCAAGGGTCCACAAGCAAAATATCCAAACTACAACTTATTTAATGGGACTAGATAATAAAGCATGAAAAAGGTAGAATAAAGAGTGCAATATACCCTCAAGGCACGTGAGGAGAGCGTGGGCACACGTGGCGGGCTCTGGATAATGCAGAAACGTGCATCACAGATCGCCTGTGGCGTCAGATCTGACGCTCTAGGGAATGTCAGCGACGTGCGGTGCAGATGTGTCAGAGTGCGCCAGATCAACGGTCCAAAAGCTGCGATAACGAACAGCTCAGATCCAAACCGCCGTTCTATTCCTCATCCAACAATGACTGGCAATGGTGGATGAACAGTGCGAGGTGAACTTCTATCGAGGATGGAAGCGAATCGATTGGGCTGATCGAGCCCCCAAATGGTCCTGCACCTCTGGAGGGGTGCTCTGCGTCTAATGCCGGAGGCAGATCAGCTGGATGATGGTCGGATGGCCAGGACGAGGGAGCTCCACCTAGAGATGCTCAACCTTGCCTTGTAATGATCCACACTCCCATCTGCGTTTTTCTTAATGGAAAATATCCACTTGCAGCTTACAATCGAAGCACCTCGTGGAGCAGAGACAACACTCCATGTCCCTCGTGACGTTAAGGCCGCCATTTCTTCTTCCATGGCATGACGCCACCTGTCGTCCTGTAAAGCCTCCATATATGTTCGAGGTATAGTAACTGCAGAAAGTCCGACTACAAACCTCATGTACTTATCTGAAAGATGATCCAAAGAGACATGTGCAGCAAGTGGGTATGTGGCGCATTTACGCCGAGGCTTCCTTAGTGCAATAGGAGCATCCAAATTCGCATCACCTCTGTCTTCTACGCCAGAATCATCCTGTGTATGATGTAGAACTCCAGTACCATCAGTAGAAATAATGTTATCATGACATATCTCAGGCGTGTTGGATGATGTGGACGGCTTATGAGCAGAGGAGATAGTAGAAGATTTGCGAGTGTAAATAATGGGTAAGAATCTTGGCTGAGGTGTAGGTGGTGGCGGTGGAGGAGGTGATGGAGAAGGTGATGGTTGGTCAGCTTCAAGTGGTGGAAGAGATGGAGGTGGAGGAACAACAATATCCTCTTCATAGTTATTGGATAACCTATCACCTGTAGGAGAGAAGTACATAATAGATTCAAAGAAAGTAATATCAGTGCTTACATAATATCTCCTACTAACCGGATCAAAACATATATACCCTTTTTGAGAACGAGAGTATCCAACACACATTTGATAGCTCGCGGTGAGAGCTTATCACGACTAGGGGTAAAATTATGCACGAAAGCACAGATCCAAAGACTCGAGGTGTAGGCGAGAATAGGTCCTTCTCGGGAAACGCAATCAAGAAGGGAACCTTTTTTCCAAGAACAGTAGACGGCATACGATTCACTAGGTAGCAAGCGGTGAGAACAGCATCCCCCCAAAAAGAATGAGGAGCACGACTTTGAATCAACAATGTTTGTGTGACATCAAGAAGGTGGCGATGTTTGCGTTCCGCCACACCATTTTGTTGCGAAGTGTAGCTACACGAAGTTTAATGAACAATGCCAAGGGAACTGAGAAACTCAGACAAATGTAAAGTTGAAAATTCCAAAGCATTATCTGTGCGAATAAGTTTGATGTTGGCAGAGAAGACATTATTAACTTCAAGAATAAATTTTCTTATAATAGCACCAGCTTTAGACTTTTGTTTCAACAAGAACATCCAAGACAATCTGGAATAATCATCCACAGCAACAATATAATAACGATGTCCCTGAAGATCAGGGACACGACTTGGACCCCAAATATCAAAATGAAATAGTTCAAAAGAACGACTACTATGACGACTCGGAAATGAAGACCGATGGTGTTTCCTAAGCTGACAGGCTTCACAATCCAACACGGTACGGGTAGAGATATGTGGTAGGACATGGCACATCTTCTGAAGAGGAAGATTGCCAAATCGTAGATGCCAAAGAAATGGAGAAACCGATCCAGACGGAATAGTAGCGAGCCCAACACATGATGGAATAGCAAGCTTATACAAACCTCTCTGCTCACGGTCATGTCCAATCACCCTGCCAGTCAGTATGCCTCGAAACACAAAAGAAGATGGGTCAAAGATGGCATGGCAATGTAAATCTTTTGTAAGCTGACTAATGGACAATGGGTTCATCTGAAAGTCAGGAGCATATAAGACATTCTGAAGACTCAAGGAAGGCGTTAGAGTAATCTCCCCCTGACCAACAATGGGTAATCAAACCCCATTTGCAATGACAACAGATCTGCCAGGTGTAAGTGCTCTGTAGGTAGTAAATTGCATCATGTCGCCACACATATGATGGGAAGCCCCAGAGTCCATAATCCAATCTGTCAAGTTTGAGCAAGCAGTACTGGTAAGTGCATAATGAGTACCTGATGAGCTAGAGGATGCTCTGGCAGAAGCGGCAGCCTCTGTGGAACCCGGAGACGGAGGCGCAGGAGTAGTCATCATCTCCCGAAGTCTGGAGACAATATCGTCAAACCGAGAGTCTGGGATAGGCGCAGAGGGAGTCTCAGTCTGTTCAGCAACACGTGCATAGGATGGAAACCTATGCTTATGAAAGCATGTTTCCTCAGAATGTCCTGGACGGTGACAATGAGCACATGGACCACAATGTCTGCCTCCCCCTCGACCACGAGGTCCACAACCCCGAAAGTGGGACGATCCTCCTCTGCCACGAGTAGCAGCCATAGCAGAAGGAGTAGTCTGTGTTGTAGACACCGATGCATTCGTAATTCTACTCAATCGCTTATATACCTCCTCCATAGGTGGAATGGTCTCACCAGTCAGAAGTTGAGTATGTGTTGCATCGTACTCAGGGTCAAGGGAAGACAGAAAAACTCCTGGCATCGTGGCATTTCTATATACATGTTGTTGTTCCGTACTGGTTGCGATTGGCATGAAGCTATGCAATCTCTCAAACATGCCCCGCAGATGAGATAAATGGGCATGGAGTGGTCTCCCATTCTGTTTGGTGGAAAAAATATCGAATTGCAACTGAAGTATCTTGCTTTCATTCTTCGACTGCCCATATGTAGCCGCCAGTATGTCTCACACAGCCTTTGCAGTTGGTTGATTCACAATATCATTCGCGATCTCTATAGTCAGGGTCCCAGAGAGCCATATACGAGCATAAGCATCATCTTGCTTTTACGTCGCATTCGCTCCAGTCATGTCTTCCGGCTCAGAGTCTGTCAGGATGTGCTCCTTATTATGACACTGCATCATGGTACGAAACTGCATGGACCATAGTTCATAGTTGGTCCCACCCCTATCCCTCATATGATTCTGTAGACCACCTATTTCTTCTACCTCCGTCGGTTTGTGGCTCTTTTTCAAACATGTCAGAGAACAAGGGTGACGTTTTCACATCTTCGGGTGCCTTAAAAGGCCCGGCCCCTATAGTCACACTCAAGATAAGTATGACCATTTATTTTACATGTTTATTTGACACCATTCATCTCAAGATTGGTAGGGGATTTCATCCGCGTACATTCATTTGGGATAGTAGAGATCCATTGGAAGAGCTTGAATATGGATTTCATCATCTTTATTCATTTATTTTAGCTTAAAATCCCTTATAAAACACCTATAAATATTACGACTTCCAATCTTTTACTAATTCTAACTATTGTATATTTATAGCTCTTTTAACCTAAAATAAATAAAAAAATAAAGGAAAAATAATGAAAATCAGAAACTGAATATATGTAAAAGATACATGTTGAATTAGACCCCGAGAGAAGGTCAAGAGATGACTAGAACGACAAGGAAAAAATTTGGGGGAGATAAGGCCTAATTACCAAAAAATCTAGAAATTTTACTTGTCACATGTATATATATATATATTCATAACCTGTACAATATTACACATTCTTTCTTTAATTTATTCATCATCAAATCCTTTAGGGCCGCTGGGGTCGAAGCCGAGGGCTGCTGGAGCCGCTCGGGGGGTGGCGGTGCCTCACGGGGGCCGCTGGGGCGGCGAAGGCGAGGGCCGCCGAGAGGGGCGGCGATGCCGCAAGGCCTGCTGGGCAGGTGGTGGGGCCCGCTGAAGCAGGCGACGGTGGCCTGCTGTGTCTGCAGGCAGCAGCGCGTGCCGCTATGGCTGCAGCCGACGGCGTCAGGGGCGACGGGGGCGCGGGTGGGTGTAGGGTTAGGGTTTTGGGTGGGATACCGGGGCCCCGGTCTAGAATCGTTGCTCCGATACCATGATAGGAGAGAATGAATGAGATACATTAGACGTACCTGAGGGCTCTCTTATATAGGAGAATAGCCCTTGGGTTAATTACATGATAAGTACTCAGAGAAAATAAAATTACATAAAAGAGACATAAAAATATATTTATCTTAACACCATTTGAAGATCGAACTCTCCAACAACGCATCGAAGATCAAGCAATTCGTCAGGAGATGAATTTTTCAAGCGGAGGAGAATTGATGCAGCACAAAATTGATAAATAGGGTCCGAGTTTTTATTATGAATTAGAATCTAATTTTATTTACGTTTATTCGAGTCGCTGCAATTTTATTTAAATAAAAGAGATCGCGTGTGATCTCCAAAATTAGCTAGTCAATTTTAAATATGAATTTTGAATTAGAGTCAAATTAGGATAGAGGTAGATTAAAATTTTTGATTCAAATCAATTAGCCTATTGTAAAAGATAGTGAAGGTCACACTATATGAAAATTGAGTTTATCTCTGGTTTCTCTCTCTTTCCTTTGGCGTAATCTTGTGATTCTTCCCCAAAATCCCGCGCATCCGGCGTGTTTTCTCCTTCTTCTGCCCTCTAATCTCTTCTCCACCAATATTCCACTTTCAAAATTTAATCTTCCACTGTTGCAATTTTTTGTATGCATCAGTACCCCATGACTGTAGAGCAGCCATCTCTTTTTCCATGGCTAGATGTCAGTGACTATCTTTCAAGGCCTTGCGATAATTCCGTGGTATTTCACGATGGATAGAGTAAAAGCAAAACTCCGAAATTCCCCTGTAAGGCGATCAAATGTAATCTGTGAAGCAAGAGGATGTGAGGCACAAGTACGCCTCTACTTGTGAAGCGCAATAGGGACATCCAGATCATTGGGAATTTTCTCAATCTGTATCTCAGTCTCCTGCAATTGTCCTCTTCCAGATACATCTCTAGACCCATCATGAAAAACAAAATATTCAAAACATACCTTGGTCGTGTTGGATGATGGGCGTTGACCACGAGAGGAAGGAGGTCGACGTGTATAAAAGCATGGTAAGGGTGGAACGACAACAACGGGAGATAAGAGAAGTGGTTGAGGTGGTAATGATGGTGGATGTGGTGGAGAAGTAGGGGGAGATGGTTGAGGTGTGGTAAGAGGTGGTGGAGGTGGTGGTATAACATGCGTGAGTGGAGGTGGTGGCATATAAATTTCATCATCTGAATCAGATGAAGTCAACCTGTCGTATGGAAGGGAAAATACATTACTGGCTCAAAGAATGTGACATATGCATTAACATAATATTTTCTATGAAGTGGATCATAGCATCTATACCGCTTCTACGTCTTAGTGTACCTGACGAAAACGCACTTGACAACTCTAGGAGAGAGCTTGTCAAGTCCTACAGACAACTGGTGAACAAACACTACTGAACCAAAGACACGTGGAGTAAGTGAGAATAACTCCATAACAGAAAATGCCAAGGAGAAAGGAATTTTCTCACCTAGAACAGATGAAGGCAAACGATTCACAAGATAGCATGTAGTAAAGACAACATCACTCCAGAATGAATGTGGAGTGTAGCTCTGAATAAGAAGCGTACGAGTGACGTCAAGTAGATAGCAATACTTCCTCCCAGCAACACCATTTTACTGAGAGGTGTAGGCACAAGATGTTTGATGAATGATACCATGAGAAAAAAAGAATTGTGAGAGTGTACGAGTACAAAATGTCAATGCATTATCAGTCCTCACAATTTTCATAGAAGAAGAAAAAATACTCTGCACTTCATTTATAAATCTTGTAATGATATTTCCAGCCTCGTATTTATTTTTCAACAAAAAAACCCATGACAGATGCGAGAAATCATCAACTGCAACTAAATAAAATGTCCTGGGTGACCAGGGTCACGACTTGGACCCCAAATGTCAATATCAAACAACTCAAAAGGAAAGCTACTGCTCCAACTCTGACTATTGGGAAACACAGAACGATGGTGCTTTCCCAACTGACATGTCTTGCATTTAAAGGAGAAGCGGGGAGAAATCTGAGGAAGGACTTGATGCAGATTTTGAAGGGGAAGACGATCAAATAGCAGGTGCCATATGAAAAGGGAAACAAGTCCTGTGGAATGGGAGGATAAGCCAGCATATGGAGTTTGGACAAGGCGATCGAGACCTCCTTGCTCACGGTAACAACCAATCACCCAGGCCGTAAGAATGTCCTGAAAATAAGAGATGATGGGTCAAAAATAGCTCTGCAATGCAATTCCTTCGTAATATGACAAATGGACGATAAATTCATAGAAACATCAGGTGCATGCAACACATTCTGTAGACGCGTCAAGGGTGGGAGGCTACACTCCCCCTGTCTAGTGATAGGGGAATGAATCCTATCAGCAATGACTATTGTTCTCCCTGGAGGAATTTGTTTGCAAGATGTAAGCTGATCTCTATCTCCGCACAAATGATGTATAACCCTGGAGTCCATAATCCATTATCTAATATCAGGCACATGACAAGATAAAGGCAAAATGCTACATGAGGTAATGGCACTGACAGAAGCAGTAATGTCTGGAGCAGATTAGGTAGCAGTGGAACCTCCGAAAGGCATGATGTCCCTCAAACGAGAAACGAAGTCATCATATTTATGATCTAAAGAAGCAAAGGTAGATGAGTCAACTTGCTCCGCTACGCGAGGTGATGTAGGAAAGTCATGCTTGGAGTAACATGTATCCTATGTGTGACCTGGACGATGACAATATGTGCATGGTCGACGAATGCGGCCTCCTCTTCCATGAGGTCCACGACCACGAAACTGAGAAGAATTCCCTCTACCACGAGAGGTTGCCATCGCAGAAGATGATTGAGAATTGGCTGGTAATGGGACTAGAATCCTGCTAAATCTGCGGAAAGCTTCCTCCATGGGAGGAATAGTAGCATCGGTCAATATCTGTGAGCGAGCAACATCATACTGTGGATCGAGTGTCGCTAAAAAACGGCAACCATCGTGGCATTTCGGTATGTATTATGTTGCTCTGGAGTGGATGTAAGTGGCATAAAGCTATGGAGCTTCTCAAACATTCCGCACAAAGAAGTGTAAAGAGAATGGAAAGGATGTTTGTTCTGCTTGATAGTGAAGATATCATGTTGTAATTGCATATTTTCATCTCGTTCCTTGCCTGTGAATATGTAGCAACAAGGATATCCCATATAGCCTTGGTTGTCGGATGATGTAGTACATCATTTGCGGTCTCCACAGTTAACGTTCATGTTAACCATACTTATGCATACGCATCATCTGCCTCCCACGAGGTATGAACCCCATTTTTCTTAACCGGCTCTTCTTCGATAAGAAGGTGTTTCTTACCTAAAGACTTCATAAGACTCATGAACTGCATGGACCGTACTTCATAGTTTGTCTCATCCAACTTAAATTGGTGTTGAACCTCTGAAGGCATTGTGGCAGGAGCATCTAATTTGCTTTCTGTTATACTGTCAGTTTAAAGAAGAAACTAGGGTTTCAGACCAAAAGATAAGTACGTATATACAAACATGCAGGGACTTAGTTGCATGTGTAGACTTAGAATGCAACCAAATCCATTAGCACAAAGCGGGCTGCTAGGCAGGCGGAGACAGGGCCCTTGGAAGATCGTGTGCGAGAGGAAGAACCCTTGGCGGTGCTACACGCAATAGAAGAAGTGGCAGCGGTGGCACCCGAGGGGAGAGGAAGGAGGTCATATGCGGCGATGGTTCCCTTCGAGGAGAAGGGAGGCGACGACGCCCTAGATGAGGTGGACGACGGCAACAGCTACAACGGGCTGGTAGGTAGGTCTAGGGTTTCTTAGACACGAGAGCTCTGATTTAGGACCGTCGCTTTGATACCATGTTGGAAAAATAATAAAGATGTTTATTCCTGGGAACCCTAGGCTCTCTCATACAAAGGAGAGACCTATGTGTAAATTACATAAGAAGGACAGAACATAAATAACAATAAGGAAACAATACATAAACAAAAAAAGCTACATACACAATGTAGGAAAAGAGAGGAAATACCCATATATTGGAAAGGCGAGGCAATAATGAGTCATTAGCACGTGTGAAAGGAGAAAAGATAAAGGAGTACCACCCTATGGTTTAGAATGAGACTAGACTATGAATAGTTTTTAAAGTTTCCATTTTATTAATTGTTAGAAATTATTTTTTGTCAAAACATGGATGGTTGAAATATTGGTTTGGTTCAATTAGTTCAACCAGGTCTGAGTGGTCCAACCGGGTTTCGGCCGGGTTTTATTTTCTGAATAAAAATCGAGTGACTTGATCGTTTTTCTTCTGATTCTTGGGTTAACCGATTGAACCGCTTGGTTCGGTTCGATTTACTGGAGGAAAGGAAGGAAGGTTACAGGAGATGTGAAGTAGAGACTTTGATTAGGGGGTATTAATTGGGAACAAGTCCAAATATTTGAAGGGGAAGAGGCATGTGCAATCGGTTCAATGGATCCAGTGCAGTTCGTTAGAACCAAATCGGATCGTTTGGTTAAACCTAGTTTTTTATATTTTAACCTACTCATTCGTATTTTATATTTTAAACCAGTTAGATGAACTGGAATATGGCATAGTACTGGTTCGACCTGTCGAATCGGCCAATAGTTTTTTTATCTTCAAGTGTATTTAAAAAAGTTTCAATTTATATAAAATCATGCACGCATACTTGCGGGCTTAGGTCTCAGCAAGGTTCGAAGCACTAATGATGATATCTTTTCAATGCTAAAAAATTAAGCATATTGACCCCAGAAGTGTATTGTAAAAATCATAAAGAATGAAATCTAGAGATAAAGATTTTACGGCTTCGTGTGCTTAAGAAGTTTTGCACATTCTAATAGCTATTGCATACTATTTTGTAATAGTGTTGTGAGAGTATGTGTAATCATAGATGGGCAATTGTATCCCTCCAAGGTCCAATAACCACGTCCATAGCTTTAGTCCCGCATCATATGTGAGTAGGACTCCATCATTCTAGTGGGGTTATATAAGAAGCTGTAGGCCCATTGTAACAATTGAGAAAAATCAATACATAATACACGGCCCATGAGAAAGCCTTCTCCCATGATTTCGTTCCACTCCTTATGGAGTAGGATTCCACGTAATATCCGATGTCTTTCCATGTTTTATATTTCTTTATCTCTAATACAATTCGCATTCATCATTTTCTACATGCTATCATAGAGGGTTCAATCATAGGGTTTGATCTTGAAGTTTTATTATATTTATATTTGAAGATTATCAAGATCTGTTTGAATTCAAGAAGTTTGTGGATGTCTGAAGTTGTTTTATTCTTCGAAAATCATACAAATTCGAGCATACATCATTCCTGAGTTTCAGAAATCCTAGGCAGCGACAACTGTAATGTTATACTGCCAGCAACATCTGGTCCTAATGAGTCACATTCTCGTGTGTCACCTCCTATGTGGCACAACCAAGGAACCACCATGTGACACATCTCATGTAGTGCCCATCCTTAATCGTTTAAAGAAGAAGAGAGGTTGCACTTGCTCGCATAAATAGTCCCCAACTGTGATCATGATCTTTTTTCTAAAGCAAGCACGATCTTCTTCAGAGTGAGAAGTTCCTAGGTGCACGCGAATACTCGCACAATCAGATTTAGACTCCCCATGGGCTTCATCAGATCGGGGCCATTATCCTGCTGCATTTTAAAAAAGAAAGAAGAATAAGAAAAAGAGAGAGGGAGAGAGAGATGCATAGTATTATGGGCCCACATTTGGACTAAAAAAAGAGGAGGAACAATCCATTTGGACTGAAGTTAAAAAAAGGGTTGTGAGTTTTTTTTTTAAAAAAAGAGATGAGCTGTTAAAAAAAGAGGAGGAACTCATTTTTAAAAAGGAGAGTTTTTTTAATTTGGCGATTATACAAAAAATCATGTGAAAAAAGAGAGAAGAGCCAAAAGAAAGAAGAGATGACGGTTGGAATTTTTTTGAGATTGTTTTTTTGTCCCCTATTTTCAGGTCTTCTCTCACTTTGTCGATGTCATCTATTCCGACAAGTATGGGAAAGGAGGAGTATTTATAGATCTTTGAGTCATATTTCAAACTCTACAGTTCATATTCAGACTCTTTATTCATATTATTTTAGAGTCTACAGTTTGTGGTGCACATGTGTGCGAACATTATCTAAAAGATCTCCATCTTGATATGGACTCATGTTTTCATGTGATCTATAAGGAATCCATAGTAGAGATCCCACTCTCTGAGCCAACATGGGAGAGATCCAGTTCTCCAATAAGGAGACTTTTTTAGACTCCATTTTCCAATGTCCATGGCCTCTGACGAAGATGGTTCCATGACTTCCTCATATTTGGCCCTTGAGATGGAGAAGTTGCGGGCCACAATTCTCCATGTGGAGAGACTCCTTCCAGTTTCAGCGACTCTGCATAGTACAAAGCACATGTTCACCGATGATGAGATTTATTCCAGTTTCAGCAACTCTCAATACAGAGCACACATTTTCCAATGAGGAGGTTCGGTTTAGTTTACACTCATAGCCCTCCAGTTCCACCTCACCAGCACGACATCAGAAGCAATGTCATCAACAAGCATCCAATGGAGTATGTGTTAAGTTAATATTGTCCGTAATTTCTTGTATTATGAGTGAGCGATTTCTTTCTATATGTCCAAGTTGCGCATTGCATGCTTTAGCTTGAGGGGGAGTATTAGAGTATATGTCATCATAGATGGGTAATTGGATGCTTACAGGGTATAATTACCACATCCATAGGGTTAGTCCTACATCAGTTGTGAGAGGGATTTAGTTATTCTAGTGGGGCTATATAAGAAGTCCCATACCTATTGTAATTGTTGAGAGAAATCAATATAGAATACATGGCCCTTGAGAGGTCTTCTCCAGTGGTTTCGTCCCACTCCTTATGGAGTACGATTCCATGTAATATCCGATGTTCTTACATGTTTTATATTTCTTTATCTCCGATATGCTTTTGCATTCATTGTATTCTACAACTACTATGTCATAAATGACATTTTTTATTCACTAATACAATTAAAGCAATGTTGTGTTGGGCAAAATTCGACCCAAAAATACAAAAAAAAGATCAAAATTGATCGGCTTGATACACATGATTGAACTTTTATATGTGTACCGTCGAAGTAGAGAAATATCAACATTATATAGGTTTTGATGTCTGTCACTTATCAAAAACGCAATAAACATGAAAATGCCTAAAAAATTAGAACCATGTATTTCAGTTGCAAACACAGACAGATGTACTATTTTGCCACTGCGGTCGAACATTTACCATATCTACAAACTTTCATACCCCCTATAGTCAGAAATTGAAATTTGTGGCCTTTCTTCGGATCGCTTGACAATTAAGGAGTTATCACAAACGTGAAAACTATCTCATTCTCTTTCCATTTTACCACTGTAAGACCTTCGCAGTTTTGTCTTTAAGGTGGATTGTTGGACTGCTTGTGCTGGTGGATTGTTGGACTCTAGGAGTAGCACATCGAAGCCTCCTGTGTCGGTAAAGTGGAGGCTTTTCTCTTATCATGATAATTAATATTATCTGGAGATATGTAGTAGTAAACTTTACATTGTCCTTAGTTGTAACAGTCGAGTCAGAGATGGGAAGGAAAATAGAAATAAAGAGGGGATATGACGGCTGGAGGGGAAGGAGATGAAGTTTCAACTTTCAGGAAGCTTTGCAAAGGTTATTTACATTAGACAAGTTCAATCGTTGTCAGTCAATGTCTACTTTAATAGGAACGGTAAAAGAATTACCAAAATCCAATGTTTTAATGCAGAAAATGAAGGGAAAAAAACAATGTCTTTGAAACCGAACCGGAGAACAAACCGGAAACCATGATGAAAAAGTCGGATCGGGTTGAATCATGGAATTAAACCAGTTCAACCGGATGATGATGTCATCATTCCTAAAAATCGGATTGAACCAAACCGAGCGAATAAGTGGTTGAATTGGTTAATCGAACCGGAATGGATTAAAACATGTATAAAACACACATTCAAATATAGTTGAAATAGATATAAATTATATAGCTAATGTATGCATGCTATATTATACGTAAAATATATTTTTAATATGCAACACATATGGATATATATAATATTTAAACAATATACTCCATAATGAATAATAGTTTAAGTTATAAGTAAATTGCATTTAATATAAGAATTTACGATGGAGTGATTAGTTAGAAGTTTGTTGTGGGTGATTGGGGTTATGAGTTCAACTCTTAACAATGTCATTTATTTTAATGAATTCAAAATAAATTATGGTTCAATTTTGATTGAACCGGATTAAACCTGATTTGAAAAGGCCAATTAAACCGGTGATTAGACCGAAAATTAGACATTTAGGCCGAACCGAATCCAACCTTGTTAACCATACCGGTCCAGGCCCTGTTCGGTCTGGTCTGGTTTTCAAAACACTGAAAAAACAATCTTGATAGAAAAGTGAACCCCAATGGAGACATCAAGTGGTACTGGTGTATTTTGATCAAGAAGGTGTCCTCCTTTGCCACTTACTCATGCCACAAATTATGAATAACGGCATGCAATATCATAATTTTGTAAGCAGATGTTCCCAGAAAAATATTTCTCAAACAAAAACGTGCACATGCTTTCAAGCAAAAAACGTATACACATTTAGAATGACTTCAGCGAGTAAATTCGGTCCATCTTCGAGAAGAAAGAATAAACATAATCTTATTTTATCAAAATACTAATCCAACCACTAAAGTTATAGATATAATCATATTTATCGAAATAAAAATACCAATCCAACCTCTAAAGATCTTCCATTAATAAATCTATCCCACTGAACGAAAAGATTTTTACAATCACGCCCCTATACACTTTCATAATTATATTGTAACCCCCCCCCCCCAATAGTTTATGCAAACCCTTGGGTAGTGACTAACCATTACATGGACTACCCCTATGTTATATCTTGCTAACTCCTTTCTGTTAACAACGATGGGATCCGTAAATGTTAACAATTTTAACCCTTTAAGTGCAAATCTATGAATAATGCCACTCCTTATCCCTCCTTATGCCATATCTCTCTCCCCTTTGAGTATCATCCTATTGATCTCAAGATAGCCCGCATGGAGAACCCAACTGGTCTTCAGCACCCAAGCGAATATATTATTGTGCAATATGTTAGAAAATAAGACCACGGGAGAAGGCATCAAAAAGCCATATATTTCATTGCTTTTTCTCACCGGATACCATGGAAGGAAATATCGCGATATATCGGCGATATATCGCCGATATATCGATATCGACATGGGACCGATATGGGCACCGATATAGCGATATATCCCGATTTTCAGGCATTTTCTTCACAAAGGCTCGTCGATATGGGCTATATTTCAGCGATATATCGTCGAAATATCGTATCGATACGATATCGATATCGATACGGCCTTCCATGCCGGATACAATGGGTGTGGGGGTCTATATATAGCCCCCATTGAATCTCCACATCTCCCAACTGGTAGATTTGGGACTAAAGACTTGGATGTGGTAATCCATTTACCCATCTCCCACATAGATGATGCACAACCAAATACTCCAACACTCCCCCTCAAGCTGGGGCATGCAATGCTCAGTTTGGACAAATAGAATGAAAGCTCAATTTACTCTAAAAGACATTACAAACAATATCAACTCAACGCGCACAACTGTCGGTTGTTGTCGAGGATGTTGCTTCTCATGCCATGCAGGTGAGGAGGACGAATGGGCTGGAGTGAGTCCACTTGAATCTCCTCGTCGGAGAGCATGTGCTCTGTAATGCGTCTATCAGAGTCATTGCAACTGAAATGAGTCTCTACACGGAGAACTCTGGCCCGCCACAACATGTATACAATTGCTTCATCTCTGAAAAGGGCCGAAGAAAGGGTGTCGCTAATTATCCATAAGCAAATCTCTGAAGATGTGTCTCTCTCATAGGGACTTCGAAGTGGGTTCTCTCTCATAGCAACCTCGGAAGGATCTCCTACTGGAGTTCACGATCGCTTGAGAATGGAGTCTGAAAGTCTCCTCGTCGGAGAACTGGGTCTCTCCCATCTGATAACGAGAATGGTACTCTACTATGGAGTCCCCATGAAACCATATGAAAATCTTATCCAACATGACATAGGGAATGGTACTCTACTCTGGAGTCTCTATGGATCACATGAAAATCCTGACCGAAAACAAGAATGATGGGGACCATATAAAAGATGGCAAATATGTGCTCATATGAAAAGACTGCATACATGTGTGTGTCTGAAACTGAAGACTCCGAACAAAGCTGACGTTGATTCTGAACATTTGAAGAACTGTAAAGTATGAGAATCTGTCTGGCCGTGAGAATCTGAATATGATATCTGGACCCAACTTGTGACTCTACACGATATCTCCCTTTCTCTCATACTTGTTAGAAAACGGAGAAATTGACAATGTTGGGAGAAAACAAGTGCAATGGGGAGAAAACAAAATAAGCCATAGCATTTTTCTTCACCTTTTCTCAATTAGAATTTCTCATTTTTTTTGTGCTATTTCATTCAAAAAATTTTAATAGCCGACACCATTTTCCTTTTTTTAATCATCATTTTTCAAGTCGTTCACCATTTTTTTGACTTTTCATTTTGTTTTCTCTAATTTTGCATTTTTTATCTTTTGTACCACTTTTTAATTGTACGTGCCTTTTCCCTTTTTTTTGAAACAAACTAACTCGGCCCAAAGTCTAGGCCCATACCCCCCTTTTTTTAAACACTTCGGCCCAACAGGGTATGCTCTTTTACCTTTTTTTAAGCAAGCACGACCCACTAAGGCTAAAGCCCAACCCAAAAAAATTTTAAGTAGCCGCCCCACCTTAGGGTTCCCTGAAGGGTTTTCGCGCTAGAGAGTCGAATGCGCCACCCCCGATTGGGAGTGTTTTCTTCTCAACAGGGGGTCGAGGGCGCCGCCAGGATGCGAGGCACGAGGAGCTCCTTCACGCATGGGAGCCTGGAGATGCCGTCGTGGATGGGCTGTGGGGGTCCTGTAGCCATGGGGGCGCCTGAAGGGCCGAACTCGAGGTGATCGTCGCTGCTAGGAGGAAGGGCTCCAGATCCCCTTGATTCCTTGCACGAGATCGTGCGAGGGAGAAGAGTTGGGCGTCGATGGGCTGAGTGTTGAGCCCTAGAAGGGTTTTGCGAGTCAGAAGACTGCGCCTGGAGCCCACCGCTGAAGGGAGTTGTTGTTGTTGGGGAGTCACGACCGTTGAAGGAAAAGGGGGCAGCGACCGTCGAAGGAGATCTCGCATAGCCTTGAGGCGTTGGAGGTGCTTGGAAGTGCCTGAAGTCGAAGGCTCCTGGGATGTGTGCGTCTAGTGCTGGGGCTCGTGCAATGCTCCAGAAGGGGATTGGTACCCCTTACGGCTAGGCGATCTGGAACCCTAGATCGGGAGAAGTGCTCCTGAACATCGTTTGGGATCGTCGGGAGAAGATGCGCTGCAAAAACAGACCTTTTTCTCTAGAAACGAGCATGGTCAGGAGCATACTTCCGGATTCAATCATCATTATGTTGAACAGAAACGAGGATCAATTAGGGTTTCTACAGAACCCTAGAACTTTCTCCAACCGATGAACATATCTTTAACATAAACATAATCTTTAAGAACATAACAGAAGAAAATCGAATCTCGAAAAAGAAATTGAACCCTCGAGAATCGAACTCACTCTGATACTATGTTAGAAAATAAACATGCTGAAGCGATTTGATAAACATAGCATGAAGAACAAAAAGATAAACATGGACACCAAGAATTTTACGTTGAACCCTACTCCCCAAGGAGCGGGATGAAACCACGAGAGAATGCCTCAAAGGACCATAGGCTTCATTACTTTTTCTCACTGGATACAATGGGTGTGGGGGTCTATATTAGCCCCCACGGAGTCTCCAAGTCTCCCAACTAGTAACATGTGGGACTAAAGACTCGGATGTTCTCCCACATATATGACGCACAACCAAATACTCTAACACCATGGGAACAAGTCCTATATGAAGTCACCTGGTTTAGACATTAGTGGTATTGGAGGTTTTTCGTGCATTAAGGTCAGAATTGATCACCCATCGAGGAGAGGATTTGGGATTGCTGGAGGAGGTTTGAAACATAAGGACATCCAAGGGGGCAATGTGGCAGATGGTGGTGACAAATGATGATGCAAGTAAAAGCGAAAAATTCGGGAATATACATTCAACTGTCAAAAATCTATCATAATGCATGATTCTTGCTATTATGCAAATTTTGCTTAATGCATGTCAAACATTGATAATGCAAACTTTACAATACAGTGAAGAATGGTGATCATCAAAGTTCGACATGCAACAACAAAGCCTTTTCTGACGTCCTTACTTAATGTAGGAAAAGGCTTTGTTGTTGTTGCATGTCGATCTTTGATTATCACCATTCCTCACTGTGCGGCTAATGGTGCTTAATGACCAATGGCAGAGCCAGAAAATTTTTATAGACGTGTCAATATTTAGTCAAATCTATACATTTATAGGTAACTGAAAACACTAGTATTGAGTTAAAGAGTTTTCGAAGTGGTGGAAAAACTCTAAGAGAAACTTATATAATTTATCGAAGTTCCGCCAGACGATTTTTCGTTATATAGGAATTGTTGAGATATTTATTGTTGTTGTTGTTTTGTTTATTTTCTATTTCTTTTGTCCTCTTCTTGTAATCTTCCCAATAAGTTCCTCTCCTATATAAAAGAACCCTAGGGCCTCTGATTAATCAAATTATTCATTTCCCTCAACATGGTATCAGAGCGACAGTCGTAGATCGGAGTTCCAATATAAAACCCTAACCCTACCCGCACCCTCCTCGTGTCGCCATCGCCGACAATCACCCTTCAGGCTACTGTCGGCCGCCACCCTCAGCACCCCCTCAACCCACTCCACCCAAGGCAGCCTAGGCTACCAACCTAGGCAGCCCAGGCCACCCCCCGACCGTCGAAAGCTGCCCCCAAGCTGTTGCAAGCTGCCCCCACGGTCGTCACAGGTTGGTCCCATGCCCCCAACCGCCGCAAACCCCTCCGGCCGCAACAGGCCGCCCCCTCCAGCCACCATGGCCATCACCTTACCCTCCCCGCTGCGTCGCAGGCTACCCTCGGCCCTCCCAGACCGTCTCCTACCCTATGGCTATCATACAAGTCCGTGCATCTCCACAGCTCGATCTGTCATTCGGATCGGTCTGATTTTGTTCAAAAAATGCGATTTCAAACCTAAACATCACATTTTCGGGACCGAGTGAGCAACGAAGATTGATGAGGATGGTTGTATGAGTCTGCACGTACAACCAATCCTCCATATGATCGTGTAGACTCGTTTATATCGGTCTACTTCCCAGTTGAGTTCCGTTATTCAGCAGTTTTATCATCATGTCAGAGAACAAGGGTGACATTTTTCATTCGAAGCCTTCAAGGGCCTGGCTCCCATCGTTAAGATGGACGGGACCAACTATGAGTTGTGGTCCATGCAGTTTCTCACCCTCATGCAGTGCAACAATAAGGAGCACATCTTGACAGATCCAAATCCAACGGATAAGACTGGGGCAAATGCTTCTTGGAAGCAAGATGATGCGTATGCGTGTGTTTGGCTATGTGGGATCCTAATCATAGAGATAGCCAATGATATTCTGAACCAATCGGCCAAGGCGATGTGGGACACTTTGGCTTCCAACTATGCTCAAGCGAAGAATGAGGCCAAGATTCTTCAGCTACAATTTGATATCTATAATGCCAAGCAGAATTGTCGTCCTCTGCACGTGTACTACTCTTGTCTCCGTGGAATGTTCGAGAAGCTTCATATCTATGTCTTATGACATCTCTAGAGTTGCAGAATACTTATAGGAACTCCACAATGGTTGGAGTTTTCATGACGGACCTTGATAAAGAATATGATGCAGTGCGTACACAGCTTCTTACTGAGGCTACCATACCTCCCAATCATAGAGGAGGCCTATAGCCATCTCAGCCGGATTATCATGCCTTCTACGACCACTCCTCTGCCCTCTTCTATTATGGCCGCTTCTCGTGGATGAGGAAGGACGACCCAATCTAGAGGATGCACCCCTCATGGCAGAGGTGGCGGGCGTTTACGTGGTCCTTGCACCTTCTATCGTCGACCGGGACAAGCAGAGGATACATGCTACCTGAAGCATGGATATCGTGTTTCGGGTCGTATAGCAGAACAGATTGAGCCTTAGAGACTTCAGCTTCTCAGGCAGATCCTCGCCTGGATGATATTGTCTCTCATATTCGAGAGATCATGACTCCTACTGTTGGCACCACCACTACAGATACCGCAACCACAGTCAGAGCCTCTTCGAGCTCCTTAGGTATTGGCAATGCTTTTTCTGGTAGTACTGGTGTAGACATGACAGAGTGGATTACAGACTCCGGTGCTTCACACCACCCGTGTGGAGACAGCACAGCTGAGGTCCTACAGGATTATACCACCTGACATATGGGTTGACATTGCTAATGGCGACTACTTACCCCATTACAGAACAGAGGGAGGTGCATTTGACGTCGTCCATGCATCTTCAGAATGTTTTATATGCTCCTGACTTCCAGATGAATTTACTTTCTATTAGTCAAATTACTAAGGATATGCACTGTCATGCCATTTTTTACCCTTCATCTCTTGTGTTTTAGGGCATACTCACGGGCAGGGTGATTGGATATGGTCGTGAGCAGCGGAGACTATACAGACTGGTCCAACCTCCTTATGCTGGCGCTTCTACTATATCTACGGTACATGTCTCTCCGTATTTGCAGCACCTTCATTTTGGCCACCTTCCTCTGTAAAAGATGTGTCATGTTCGTCCTCGGATTTCTATGAGATCCTCCTTTGAGTGTGAAGCATGCTAGCTTGGGAAGCATCATCGTTCCTCATTTTCATCCCGTCAGAGTCAGAGCAATTCTCAGTTGTTTGAGCTCCTACATTTAGACATTTGTGGTCCGAGTCGTGTTCCTGATCACCAGGGACACCGTTTTTATCATGTTGTTGACGATGATTTTTCTAGACTGTCTTGGGTCGCTTTATTGAAGAATAAGTCTGAGGTTGGATCTGTAATCAAGTATTTTATTAATGAGATAATGAATTTTTTTCTGCCAAGGCCCCAAATACATTCGTTCTGACAATGCTTTAGAGTTATGCACTTTAGAGCTTTCCGAGTTCCTTAGATCTCTGGACATTGTTCATTAGAACTCTTGTGCCTATACTTCCCAGCAAAACGGTGTTGCTGAGCACAAACACCATCACTTACTTGATGTGACCAGAACCTTGCTAATACAGAGTCATGTTCCTCATGCTTACTGGGGAGATGTTGTCCTCACTGCATACTATCTGGTTAACTACATGCCCTCGACCATGTTGGGCGAGAAGATTCCTTTCTCGATTGTGTTTACCGAGAAGGATCTTTTCTCCCTCACTCCTCATATCTTTGGTTTGGTTGCATTTGTTTATGATGTCTCTCCTAATCGTGACAAGCTCTCTCCCAGAGTCGTCAAGTGCGTTTTTGTCGACTACTCCCCTACCCAGAAAGCGTACAGTTGCTTTGATCCGCTCAGGCGGAAGTACTTTGTCAGTATTGATATCACTTTCTTTGAGTCTGTCATGTATTTTTCTCCTACAGGTGATAGACTTACTTCGTCTGACTCTGATGTTGAGATCTACATGTCTCAACCTATTTTCATATTACCACCACTACCTCCACCACCGCCACCTCTTTCACCACCACCACCTACACCTGCTCCTGTGGCTCCTCCTACTGTAACACAGCTTTTGCCTTGTGTGTTTACTCGCAGGTCTCGCTCAGTCCCCCATGTTCATAGGCCATATCCGTCATCCAGCATGCCTTAGATATGTAATGAGCACATTGTTTCTACTGATGGAACTACTGAGTTGTTTGTGCAACACGATTCCATACATGATGAGCAGATACCCTCTCAGGAGGGGAACTCAGGTTACGGATTTAGCAGATGATCTTGATGTACCGATTTCTCTTTGTAAGCCGCAACGTAAGTGTGCTACTTATCCTCTTGCAGCTCAGGTTTCTTTGAGCAGGATGACAGAGGAGAGATTTACCTCGCACTATCAGTTGTGGAGATACCACGGTCATATCAGGAGGCTCTTCAGGGCAGTCACTGGAGGATAGCTATGGAGGAGGAAATGGGCGCGCTATAGTCACGTGGTACGTGGAGTCTTGTTTCTGCTCCAGTTGACGCATCCGTTGTGGGATGCAAATGGGTGTTTGTACACTGTGCCGGATGGCAGTGTGGATAGATATATGACAAGACGTGTGGCACGTAGGTTTTCCCAGACATATGGGGTGGACTATCAGGATATTTTCTCCCTAGTTGACAGGCATTCTACTATGTATATTCTACTCTTTGTTATTGTGACATGAGCTTGACGTAAAGAATGCCTTCCTCTATGGTGATTTACAGGGGGGGGGTCTACATGCAGCAGCCACCTGGGTTTGCTGCTGAGAGGGAGTGTCAGAAGGTTTGCAGACTACACAAGGCTATCTATGGCCTTAAGCAGAGTCCAAGAGCATGGTTCCGGAAGCTCTCGGACCTGAAAAAGCAACAGGGGTTTATGCGATCGACTGGTGATCACTTCTTGTTTGTGTAGAGGACTCAGAGAGGTACTACTGTCATTCTTGTTTATGTTGATGACATTATTGTTATAAGGAATGACGAGCAAGGCATTCAGGGTACCAAGGACTTACTAGGTCAACAGTTTGTGACCAAGGACCTTGGACATTTACGTTACTTCCTTGAACTGGAGTTCGCTAAGAACCAACGGGGTCTTGTACTGACCCAAAGGAAGTAAGTTACATATCTTCTTTTAGAGATAGGCATGGCAGATTGCAGACTTGTCACTACTCCTATTGACCCGAATATGAAGCTCTATGATGATGACACTAAGGAGGTCGACAAGAGGAGGTACAGGGAGCCTATTGGCAAGCTACTATATGTGACTATTACCAGGCCCGGCTTATCCTTTACCCTGAGCAAAGTAAGTCCGTTTATGGAGCAGCCTATAGGCACATATGGATGCAGTCCATACGATTCTGATATATCTGAAGATTTCTCCTGGTACGGAACTTTTTTTCAGTAGAGGCACATCTCTTTTAGTCACTGCATATGCAGATGTAGATTATGCTGGGTGTCTAAAGGATAGGAAGTCTACATTAGGCTTTGTTGTGTTTATAGAGAATTCCCTCGTTTCATGGAAAAGAAAGAAGCAGACTATGGTTGCCAGATCAAGTGTTGAGTCAGAGTATAGGGCCATGGTACAGGCTCGCACAGAGATGATGTGGGTCAGATCCGTTCTTACTGATCTAACTATAGAGGTGCATCTTCCAATGCACCTTCAATGTGACAATCATGCTGCTCTCTTTATTGCCAACAACCCATCCTTTCATGAGAGGACGAAGCACATAGAGGTGGATTGTCACTACACTCGTGACATGATCCAGAAGGGTCTTATCTCCATTACGCATGTCAGCTCTGGAGACCAGATTGCAGATGTTCTTACTAAGGCTCTAGCCAGATGGCCTTATCAGAGATGTTGTTCCAAGCTGAATCCAATCGATATCTATGCTCCATCTTGAGGGGGAGTGTTGAGATATTTATTATTGTTGTTGTTTTGCTTATTTTCTATTTATTTTGTCCTCTTCTTGTAATTTTTCCAATAGATTCATCTCCTATATAAGAGAAACCTAGGGCCTCTGATTAAGTTATTCATTTCTCTCAACAGAAATCATCAATGGCTTCTTCCACAGTGACAATTTCTGTTATTTCCTTTTCAATGCAAGCAATCATAAAACTGCTCCGATTTCCATGTTCCATGCATATCATAAGGAGAAGGATCAATGATAGGGATTAGACTATCATGTAAAATAAATGGACAACTTGCAGAAGATTGTCGTACATCTTTATCACAATTATCAACTTTTGATTTCTTAAAATAAGAGTAAATTGTTCTTTTAACTATAATCAAATCTAATTTCAAATAACACAATGTAAATAACTAAATTGTTAAACTAAAGTTACAACTAATTGGAAAAAAATCTAGATCTACATGTATAAATGACATACCCAAAAAAATAAAACTCCAAATCAATTCTTAGTTGAAGCTTAATTAAAAATACATAATGTAGTCTCTAATTTATAACCTCATAACTTTGTATCTGTGTCTTTTTGTATTTTGGCTTTGTCTGTTTGATTTAAATGGAGTGAATGCGATCTTTTTTCAAAAAAAAATATTTTTGAGGGAAAAATTATAATCATAAATCTGCTATTTTATCATGTACTATTTTTAAGTATCTAATTGTTAATAACTGCATATTTATATCAAACATGCCACTATATTACATATGTAACCTATATTTTCGCATATAATTCGAATGTTCTACATTTATACCCTATAAATTTCCTTATTCTTTCATTCAACTTCTATTTATTTTTTTAATATCTCCACTAATTTCTTGATTTAGTGGCTAATATTTCTAAATATCTTTTTCGTTGTTTTTCAATCATGGTGAGATATCTGGCTCTGTGAAATTTAACCATGTAATCAACCATTTCCCACATATATTTGGTTAATCTCTCGAGTTCCAACCATTCCTTGGAAACTACTACTACCATCTATAAATTAATGTAATCAATATTTATATGAATTAGAAATAACCAATGTAGCTTAATCTTAAATTTATCCTTACATATAGCTAACAATTGGTATGACTATGTTTCAAATATTTTTTTTGAATAAGAAAGACGGGGGTGCCCTCCCAAGACGGGAGTCACCACACCAACACATTCATTGATCAGTGAGATTGTACATCAGTTGGATAACCAGAAATTGTACAAGGCATTACATTAAACTAGTACATTTTCAAAATAAAACCGATGCCCCTTGAATATCTTATCATTCCTGCCAAGCCAAATAGCCCAGAGCACGGCAAATGGCTTGGAGACATTGCCAGATGACCCAATACCAACCGCCCGAATAGATCTCCAAAACTGCTCCGCTTCGGATGCCCGAACCCACGGGAGCCCTAACGACTCCCACACGCTGGCCGAAGTCCTGCAACCAAAAAAGATGTGGTTCGCATCCTCCATGTTGTCCTCGCATCTGTCACACCTCGTATCCATCGCACCCAGCAACCTGCCTCTTCTCACTTTGTCACAGATCCGGTCCCTTCTTAGACACCAAAGAAAGACCTTAACCCGAGTAGGGATCTTAGCCGCCCAAATCACCTTCAAGTCAGCGTAGAGGGCTTCGTCTCGCTCCACTATCCCTGCAGTCAGCTTCCTATAAGCTTTCTTCAACGAGAACTTTCCACCTTCCCACACAAAATGATCGGGGTCACCGGACATTTCGTCTGCAGGGGGAATCTCCGACAGCAACCGCAACAAATCCTCCATCCTCTGATCCGAGAGGACAGCAACGAACCTTGGCGCCCACGACCCCGAGTCCGCCACCTCCGCCACCCGCACCCCCTGTCAGCGGCTAATGCCATCAATTTAGGAAAGCGGTAGGCCAACGCCCCCTCCCCCGTCCAGTCATTCTGCCAGAAACGGAAACGGAGCCCATTCCCCAACTTCGACCGAAGAAAAGACCTGAGCCTCGGAATCACGGCACGAATCCCACTCCACAACGAGGACTCGTGATGCTTCCTCCCAGCCACCAACTCCCCTGCAACACCATAAATCTCCCCCAGCAAATGTACCACCACCGAGTCGGACGGACCCCAAATGCGCACCACCCACTTGGCTAACAAGGCCTTGTTCATTGCATCCACATCTCTTATACCGAGGCCCCCCTCTGAAACAGGAACCACGATATCCTTCCAAGCCACCAGGTGCAAGCCCCTCGTTGCCTGCCTTCCATCTGACCAGAAAAAAGATTTCATCAGAGATTCCACCTTCCTTCTAACACCAGTCGGCATTCTTCTCATCGAGAAGAAGAAGATTGGAATGACGGAGAGAACATGCTTCAGCAAAGTAAGTTTCCCACCCGTGGACAGAGTGGTAGCCTTCCACCCTTCCAACCGCTCCTCCATTCTCCATATAACACAGTCCCAGTCGGACTTCCTCGGCCTACCTTCTACCAATGGTAACCCCAGATATGTTATCGGCAATCTCCCCAAAGGGCAGCCAGCCCACGTCGCTAACCTGTTGCTTTCCTCTCCATCCATCCCCATAGGAACCAGGACCGACTTCTGCCTGTTAATCTGCAAGCCAGAGAGGCAGCCAAACACATCCACCAAAATAGCCACATTGCGATTCTGCTCCTCGGTCCCCCCCAGGAAGATCAGCGTGTCATCCGCATATTGCAAAACTGGGACAGAGATGTCCCCCATCTTGAAACCCTCACACTAGCTCTCCTCAACCGCCTGCTGAAACAAGACCGCAAGGCAATCCACAACCAACACAAATAGCAGTGGGGCTAGGGGGCATCCTTGCCGGACCCCTCTCTATGGCTGGAACCAACCACCCTCCGGTCTCCCATTGACCAACACAGAGCAGGAGCTTGTGGTCACACATCTCTTAACCCAGGCAATCCATTCCTCCGGAAATCCCCTCTTCTGCAATGCTGACCACTGGAATCTCCAGCTGACACAGTCGTACGCCTTGGCGTAATCAATCTTCCAAACAGCCCCCTTCTTTGCAGATCTCTTCCACTCACGACAGATCTCCGAGGCGGTTACAATGCCATCCGCCATACACCGACCAGGGATGAAAGCAGATTGAGTCGGTAAAACCACTGAGCCCAAGACAGACCTAAGCCGGCTCGCAAACACCTTGGCAACAATGAGATAAATGCCATTGGGAATAGAAATCGGCCAGTAGTCACCTACCCCCACCGGGGTCTCCTTCTTCGGCAACAAAAAAACCAAGGCCATGTTGATCTTCTCAAAACCCCTGTTGTCGCCCCTGAATTCAGATAGAACCTCCAAGATGTCTCCCTTCAGCAGATCCCAAAACTCCCGATAAAAGGACACTGAGAAGACATCCGGACCTGGAGCCCCATCCGCATTGAGGTCCCAAACGGCCCTGCGTACCTCTGCCTCCGAGAAATCAGCCAGTAACAGATCCACTTGTGGTCCGCTCAAGGACTCCACCCCCCGACCCGTCCAGTCCCATCCAATCTCCTCCCTCCCTCGCCTCGACTCCCTCACAAAGTGCTCCTGAAGGGCGACCCCAATGTTCATCTCTCCTGACACCCTTTGTCCCCCCACCTCCACCTCATGCAAGAAACTCCGCCTCCTCCTACCGGACGCCACAGAATGACAGAAGCGTGTGTTGGCGTCACCCTCCCTTAGCCACTCTGCCTGGATCTCTGCCGCCAATGAACCTCTTCCTTCATGTCCTCCCGAAGCACCACCTCCAACCACGCAGCCCTCTCCTCTACCTCCTCCGAAGACAGTCCCCGGTCATCATCCAGCCCATCCAACCTGCTTATCTCAGCCTCTGACCTGACTGCCCGCCGCCTCCTAGCGACATCCTTTCCATAGGTCAACAGCTGCCTCCTTAAGGACTCAAGCTTGGCCGCAAAGCGCGCAACCACCGAACCAGACACCACAGAACTCCGCCAATGCTCGGCCACCAGTTCCCGGAAGCCCTCCTCCAACAGCCACTTCTTCTCAAAGCGAAAGGAGAATCGAGCCAGCCGCTCTTCCCCAGACGACCAAAGAACAAGAGAGAGATCTGAAATCGTCCTCGGAAGAGACCAAGCCCTCGCCAGTGGGAATGCCTCCCCCGCCTCAATCGACATCAAGAATCTGTCAAGCCTGGACCTCGATCTCAAATTCCGCCAAGTGTACCTGCAACCGTCCGCATCCACAATAGACAACCCCAGAGAACGAACCATCTACCGAAACTCTGCAGATCCAGGATCCGAGGCTCCGCCACCCCCCAGCCTGTCATCCGGGAGCAGTGTAACGTTCAAGTCACCACCGATGATCCAGATGTCGTCACCAACCTCAGGTGCAACACTCGCCAAGTCCTCAGCCAAGCTACCATCTTCACTTCTACACGGCCCATAGACATTAGTGAGACATAAGGAAATCCCATCCGCCCTCCGCATCAGCCTCACCGACAAGGTGAACAAGGATACGGACGTCCCCACCAGATCAAAAGCATCGGACCGCCAACCAGATATCAGCCCTCCCGAGGCACCTGCTGCCTCTTTCTCAGCCATCTCAAAAACCCCTCCCCTACTCATCTCCCGTCGCATCTGATCATCTAAAGTCCGCAGCTTTATCTCCTGAAGCAAGAAGATATTTGACCCAGCCTCTCTCACAAGATTTTGCACCCCGAGCCTTTTTTGGGGTCGACCCAGGCCCCTCACGTTCAAAGATAGCACCTTCATTTAAGTAACGTAGCGTCCATCTTCCTCGGGGGAATAATCCCCAAGCGCCTAGCCATATCTCTGTCGAGGGCAGCAAAGCGGTTCCGCACCACCAACGGGCTGGTCGCCCCTGGCGTCCCACCTTCTGCAGCCACACCCGATGCCAAAGAGGCCCTCAACGAAGCCCTCGCCGCCTTCTCCGCCCCCATCCCCCCTCTCATAAGCCAACCCAAACTGCCGTTGCTGATGCCCACCTCCTCCTGAACCAGCTACCCAACTCCCAACCCTTCAACCACACCAGCGACTCCCAATAACGGAGGCAAAGACCCCTCCGCCACCACCAAACTCACCGAATCGGCTCCACAGTCGGCCGAGCCCCTCTGCCAAAACTCAGAGTCCAGCGCGCCCGCCTCCCCACCCACCTGAACCACCCGACCCCCCTGCTCAAGCAGCACCTCCCCCACCCCGGCCGCAGCACCCCCCCCCCCTCACAGAGCAACCGGGCTGATCAAGGCCCTCCTCACCACGGGCCAAATCAGCATCCTCCCCCTTCAACTCTGCAGCTGCACTGGGACGAGATTGAACGGGATCCAACCCAACATAACGCGGTCCCACCAGATCACCATCGGGCCGGGCTCCACCACTCCCCTCCGCATCACGGGAGTCAACCGCAAAACGCCAAGGTAGATAAGCCACCACCAATCTCGGAAGCCCCGCAGCCGAAAAGGCACCGAACCGGATCACCTCCAACTGGGGATGCGCCACGGTCGGAAGCCGACCACCTTCAACAGGTTGCACCACCTCCGGCTGCCGAACCCCCACCTCTGTGGGCTGAACCAAAGGCCGCAGTACCGGCCCTCCAATCCCCGAAAACTCCTCGGTCATCTGGATCACCCGCCCGCGACAAGCGACCGCCTGACACGCCTCCCAAACATCCGCGGCCACCAACTCGAGAAGCAGCCGCCTACCAGCAAGTCGCACCTCCCACCAACCCCTCTTCTCTGCCCCAACCGGCCTGACCCGAATCACGACCTCCAGCGCCTGCCCGGGTCGACAACCCGAGCTCTCAAGCAAGACGACCTCAAGAACTCCCCGCAGTAACTCAGACACGCCCTCGAACGACCTCGCCCCCAGTGGGAGCCCCCTGACGACGACCTTCTCCACCCTGCCTGGCACCACGGCGACATCCCGCTCCCTCGGCCTCCGCCACTTTAACTGCAACGACCCAGCCTCCAAACCATACAGCAAACTCCGCATCTCGGAGTCACGAAGGCCCCTCGCCAAAGCCCTCCACGGAGAAAGCCGGGCCACATCTCCCGAAACGGAAGCCTTGGACACGAGCCCCACGTCAGAGGACGTCATGAAAAGCGCCCCTTCCCCCCACCCTCTCCCACCAGCAAGCCAGAGTGCCGAGCAACAACCGGGCAGCACCTTCTCGAATGTCCAAAACACCGGCACGAAAAACACCGCATGGGCTCTCGACACGCCTGCGCCCAGTGATTGAGACCACCGCAGCGATAGCAGCCGCGACCGAACGGGGAGACCGACGGCGGCCCATGCCCACTCCAAGAAGCAGCAGACATCCGCCTCCTTCGGCGACCTTCCACTAAGCGCCAACCACCAGCCACATCCGAGGCCTCACATACAGCCGCGCCATGGACCATACCCGGAAGGCCCAAAGCAACCACCTCGTCGAGGCCCCCCTCCGCCAGACCTGTTGCGCCTTGACGCAACTCCCGATCACCGCCTCCAAACAGCTTGGCGCGCGAACGACCTCCGAAGCAGAAAGGCGCCGCCCCCCGGGTACCCCGTACGCCCCCACGCTGGCAGCCAAGCGCCGACTTCTGGCGGCCAAACTCCTCACGCCCAGGCTGGCGACCCCCTACGCTCGCCCGGGTGAAGGAGAGCCCCGCATCCTGACGCCCCAACACGACAGGGCCGCTCCCAGCAAAGCCACCTCGCCAGGTCGCATCGCCCGAGCGTCGGATTGGTGCAATTAAGGAAACAAGATTGTTGCTCTATTTAGAAGCGAAGACGATCACATCATAGGTGTAGTACTAGTACATGATGGGGGTACGTAAGGATCACGGATGGTTGAACTATCTATCATCTTAGGTAAGGAGGAGGGGAGAGTAAGCCTTCGAGCTGCTCGCAAGCCTCGATAATGCATGCTGAGGTAGGAGGGAAAAAAAGGTGGTGACAAGATACAGGACGACCTCACTACCATACGTGGTGTTAAGATGGAGCGACGTCGACTGCAGGTAGTTAAAAAGGTTGCCATTGTGGGTAATGATGACCTACTTGAAGTGGTAAGCGATGGCAAAGGGATGGATGTAGACGGACTAGGAAGCAGCATCAATGGTGAAGTAGCTGACATGGACGATAGTGGAGGGGTAGGGGAGGGAGGAGGGCTGGGAGGACATAAGAGATGAGGCTAAATCTAGTGAGGGAAAGGTGGCAACACATGTGGAGGGGGCGGTCTAAAACCTTTTATCCACAGTACCGAAGGGCATGGAACATTAGCAAACCCAAGCGCCTAATTAGCACTCCTCCATCTGAGAACAATGGCTCCCTTGCAGTCGCGTGACTCACATCTCATCCCTTCTCTACGCCCGTCATAGTTCATGACAGAGGAGATAAGGATGAAAAAAGTGGGTTTTTTATAAGAAAAGGGTGATATCCAAGGTTGCAAAAAGTGGTATGCGGTATTTAGTCGGTAGGTCACTGATTATTGTTTAAACGGTATACGAGAGATAAACGGAAATTAAATGGGATATGCAGTTTTGTATTTTTAATTAATAAAAAATATTTACATATATATATATAATTAATAAGAAACATAACTAAATTATAAAATATAATCACATATTCATAATATATATCCAATATTGTCATATTCAATGATTTTTTTTCCTATCAATTATCAAAAATAACATAAACAAATAAAATCCATAGTCAAGGTTTGGAATCTCGATTTCGATTTATGAAGATAAACAACAAAAGGAATGAAGCGAACAAGCTATATCGGATATCTAGAATCTAATATCTATAGAGTTATTTCTTCTCCATTGCACAAATCCAAAGGGGATGGAGCTCCCCAAGTTGAAGACCCATTATATATACCCTCATGTCGCACCATACCCTACCAGAACAGGGCTCTTGATGCAACTGGTCAGCGAGCCTGGGGGACTAGGAGGGGTCCATGTCTGGGAGAAAACAAACACATTCTTGACAGGTTGATGTAAAAAACAGGGTTTAAACGGCGTTTAAACGGCCATTTAATGCTGATTAAGCGGCCTGGCCGCATATGTGCCCGCCTGGGCATAGTCGGTGCGGTCTAGGTCTGCATGCATGTAAACGGTCATTTAGGCCGTTTTTCACATCAATGGTGATATCACGAGAAGGTAATCACCACAAAAGTATACTAAAGTTTAAAAGTGAAAGTTCGAAGATTATTGTGAAGTTAGGCACATGGTAAGATTAACCTAAGAAGAATTGCGCTCATGGGGTTCACTAACGGTCACGCATGCGCGCAAGACAGAGCATGTTTACACGAGTTATGATGTAAATGTGAAATATTAAGAGTTTAGACGTAATTACAATGATTTACAAGAGCATGCATATAAAAATCCATTGACCAAAATAATAGAAACATCAGAAATGGGGCTAGGAGGGTTGGAGAAGGGAGGATGGAAGAGGGTTGGGAGGACATCAAAGACGAAGTAGAAGCTAGTGAGAGAGAGGAGGCGACACCCGTAGAGGGAGATGGTAGAAACTCTTCCATATGTAATGCTGGAGGGCATAAAGCATCAACAAGCCCAAGAACCTAACTAGCACCACTCCATCTGATAACAGTGCCCCCCACTTGCGGTTGCAAGACCCACATCTCGTTCCTTCTCTGTGTCTTTCATGGTTCATGAGAGAGGGAAATGATGATGAAAAAGAAAAAGAGAGAGTCAGAGGATTATTGTGAATTTATGCACATGAAAAGATTAACCTAAGAAGAGTTACACTTGTGGGGTCCACTAGCATCCTTGCTTGCGTGTAAGACAGAGCCAGGAGTGTGCATAGATTAGGTAAACTCCATAATCCAATCTGAAGTTATTGGATTTGAGTGGTTTGGTTTTGTCATTTTGATGAACTGGACCGGATTGAGATTTTGAAAATATGTTAAATTATGGATTGGAATGGATCGTTATCCAATCTGTTAATTTGTTAGTATTATATATGATAAATGTTAACATTTACAACTTTATTTCTTATCTTACTTATGAATTCCACCTACATCCTCCTTAATCAAATGGTACTTTAATTTCAATTTAACATGTAACATCACGCTACAAATTAAAAGAAAGACAACTTTAAGACTAAAATATAAAAAAACACTATCCTATTCTACTTCTCACAAGAAAATCTCACAAATTAACAATGCAAGCGTTTCGACCTTGCATCTCCTTCTCAAGAGGAGCTTACATAATGTGAAACCAATTACTAGTCTCCAATCGCAACTCCCTAGCGCCACCTTATTGGTTTTGTTCATTGTTCAAAGATGGGACACAACCCTCTTTCTCATCTCATTTCTAACCACAAAATGCAAAGCATGGTCCAGATATTGATATTGCTTCCTTATAGGTCAAGTTCTTCGCTAGTTGTATGCTACCTATCAATTATATTCTTTTCGAGTGAAAAGCAATAATGCAATAAATTTGTATGTTTATTTTACAAATTATTTATAATTATGCATTTGAGTTATTAATTAGGCTAAATTTATTGTAGTAAACTTTTTTATGTCAATTCAACATCGGCAACATCATCTAAATGTTAAGTTCTACTAACACGAGGATAGCCCATGAGTGGGAGAATATATAAGTATCAAAAATCTGATTTAATTTGATCCAATCCATAATCTGTTGGATCGTGGATTGGTTTTCATTTGAATATTTAATGAATTGGATTGGATCGAGAAAAAATATAATCTGTTAAGGTTAGATTGGACATTGATTAAGGTAAAATCCAATTGAATCTGATCCATGTTTGCAACCCTAGACAAAACATGTTTACAAGGGTTAAGATGTAAATGTGAAATATGTAAGGGTTTAGACATAACGATGAGTTACAAGAGCTGTTACTTTTTACTTGAACAAAATAATAGAAACAACTCTCCCATCAATTTACTTTTTACTCCTATTCAAAACTAAGTGAGGCCTTAATCAATCATGAATCAATTATTTTTAAAGTGTTCCTTTTGATCTATGCATCTAATTTGTAGTTGCGTGACCTTAAAGAAGTCAAAGGGAACATTTAGAACTCATAATCTACTTTGTATATGCTATGTAATAATAATTAACCGATGATTGGACTTCAGATTTTCATACTGTGGAAAGAACTAGGAATGCAGAAAAACAAAATTCACAAGCAAGAAGCAACCAAGATCACATAGTGACATACCCACAGGTAGAAAGGTATAATCAGCAATTCTCTTCTCTATGTCCCTAATGATTTTGTCCTGTCCTCTTTTAAGAAATGTCCCATAGCTAGTTCGCACCCTGAATGAGAAAGGCAACAGAAACAGTTACAAGAATGCTACCAAATTGCATCATTTGCATGATGGCTGAGAAATAGATACCTGCTATCTTTACTCTTGCCAGTTTCACGATCAACAACACTTGACTTCACCATATGGGGCTTGGCCAATTTAATCAAATAATCGCATTCCTTCTTAGACTACAATAAGAAATAACTCAATTACCATAAGAATTATGTATCTACCATGTGGAAGAGCATTAGTATGGAATCGGATATTCTTTACTGAAGAGTTTAAGATTTTTTACAACCGTGATACCCTAATGCTCGAAAGATGGGAAGTACATGAGAGTCCTCAACAATCACTACTACATATGAAAATGCTAGAAAAGGATAAAACAATGGCTCTAAATAAAAAATGTCAATAATCCGCCTCAAGTTGGAGCATATCTATCGATTATGCCCCAACTTGAAGGTCAACTGTAAACGTGTTCCTTCAAAAAAAGCTTTGGTGAAAATATCTGCTAGTTGTAATAGTGGAAAGAAATGAATAACTTATATATTCTGAGGTCATATGACTCCTATATGTAGAGGAGAAACCCTATAGAACATATAACTAATGGAAAAACTACATAAAAAGGAAATAAGAAATACGTAAATACTATTTTCTAGAACACTCCCTCCTCAAACGGGAGCATAGATATCTATCATGCTCATCTTAGAATAACATTTCTTGAATAGCTTTCTAGCTAAAACCTTGCTAAATATGTCTGTATTGTGTTCCCTTGAGCTGATATGGGGTGTAGAGCTGAAGCCTTTTGAATTTTCAAAGAGTGTGGAAGCGAAACGATAATCAAAACAATAAACATAAAAAATAAATTAGAACTTGGTCGAATCATTAATCAGCTTAATTAATATTGACTCGTTATAATATAGCCTATTATCGATGTAAAAGAATCAAGGTTAAAAATCCCGCTGAAGAGAACTTAATTTAATTTATCCCGGATATCCATGATCGAACACAAGGACACATGCTAATTAGTTTATTTAATTCGCGTCTGAATACTTTAATTAAGCTAATCAATAGTGCAACCTAGGTTAAGTATGCACACAAGATGGAATGCATTACTTTTCTAAATGTTTTATATACTATAACTTAATGAACAATGCAACAGAAAGTTAATGAAATGCACAAAAATAGACAATGCACAAAATAATAATAAAGACATAATAATGCTCCTGAAACTCAGTGATATGATTAATCATAAATTTGCATACGATCCTCATCATGGTGATTGTCTCAATCTGTGGCTGGTAGTCCCGTGCGTCGAGTCTTCCTGTGAACCCTAATTGACCTAATTAATCCACTGCACCCGCACCTTCGAGAGATGAGCACCGTACTCTTGTTATAGTTCAGCGAGAAAAAAGACACGCCCTTCGCGATAATAATTTTCAGACTAATAAAGTGCTCAATGTGTATGTTTGTACATGAATTACATACAATAAATGTTCTATAATTAATTACTTATTTATACGTCAAATCAAGAATGAATAGCATCAAATGATAAAGAATTTTATTAGCTTTCCAATGATACCAATTTTATAAAAAATGGATCTATAAATTGCAAGATATTAATGTATTATCACATGGGTGTAATTGCAATAAAAACTTAATTAAAAATATCACAAACATTACATTACAGGATTCAATGTAGCGAGGTTCATGGAGAAGCGGAATCAGAAGATGGCGATGTGCGCATGAATGATCGAAGAATGGTGATGGTGTTCAATCAATTAAAATGGAGTGCGAGTGTATGAATAATTGAGAATAAAATGGCAAAATTAAGAAGAAACGAAAAATGGGCAAACATGACGGACTTGATGGGGAATCAGGCAGGGGTGTCCACTGGCTCCGCTTCTCTTTGTCATTGTGGTTGATGCATTAGCTGTGATGATGAGGCTGGCAGTTGATGGGGAATGATGTTCTGGATATATGAGGGAGGACATATCCATACCAATTCTATAGTATGTTGATGATACAATGCTTTTCTTGGGGACTAAGGAGAAAACTCGAAGAGCGTCGCGTATCATGGATGTTTTTGGGGACATTTCCGGGTTATGAATCAATAGGGAGAAGTCGGTGGCAGTGCCTTTTGTAACGTCCCGGGCTTAGGTCCCCGGTCCGTTATCGAGGAAAACTGACCCTGACAACTTGTTGGATACATGTCCAAATGGATCCATTGACAACCACCCAAAATGCTTAAGCCCAAGTTGTCAAGTAGTAATCCCCACCACTTATATACCACACCCACACTTTGTGAGTTTTCCATGTGGTACTATGTTTGGGGTTAGGGTGTTACAACCTCCCCCACTTATATTCGCAACAGCCTCGTTGCGACATGGCCCATCACTAATTCCCAGTGATAGTGGCGGCAGCACGCCCCGGGTAGCCATTTCCTCCAACCTCTTTATAGGGGCGACTCCACCTCTCGGGTAGCCCTTTCCACTATCAGAGAGAATTTGGCTCTAATACCATTTATAACATCCCGGGCTTAGGTCCCCGATCCGTTATCAAGGAAAATTGGCCCTAACAACTTGTTGGATACGGGCCCAAATGGATCCGTTGACAACCACCCAAAATGCTTAAGCCCAAGTTGTCAAGTAGTAATCCCCACCACTTATATACCACACCCACACTTAGTGAGTTTTCCATGTGGTACTATGTTTGGGGTTAGAATGTTACACCTTTTGGGTTGACAGAGGATGAGTTACGGAGTATGACTGGGGTGCTGCGTTGCCCCATGACGGTCGTATCGATTCTTTACTTGGGCCTCCCGTTAGCGGCATAGAAGCTGAGGTTCATTGATTGGGGTGTTGCTGGTGAGATTGGAGGAAAGATTGTCAAGGTGGAAGGCGACGACGCTCTCAAAGGGAGGGAAGTTGGTTCTCTTGAAGTATGTTCTCTCAGCCATCCTGATATTTTTTTGTTCCACAAGATCGCTGCATGCTGGGGTGTGTGCTAGGATTGAGACATTGATGAGGAGATTTTTCTGGTCGGACGACCAGGAGTGTGAAAAGGGTATCCATCTGGTGGATTAGGGCAGGTGACATCGACCAAGAAGAAGGGCGATTTAGGGGTGATGCGGCTGGGGGAGATTAATAAGGTGTTTTTTGACGAAGTGGGTGGTACAAATTTAGGGGAACTCCCAGGACCTGGTGTGCTTTCTCAAGAAGATCTATGATGTTACCATGACGTTGGAGGCCAATCCGGGGCATCTTCCGTCATCTTTATGGAAAGGGATTGCGGCGGTTATTCCAGTGATTGCTATGAAGATGAGACCAGTGATGGGGGATAGCGCAACATTTCATTTTTAGAGAGATGACTGGGCGGGGGATGGGGATTTGGGGTGCGTTTTCCATGACTTACGAGGGCGGCGAAGGGCAGAGAGGTGCGAGTGCAACAGGTTTGGGACCGCAGGGCATGGTCTTCGAATTTTACGTCTACATTGTCGGATCAGAGGGTGTTGGAGTTCCTTTTGCTGCATACTGAGCTACTACATAGTGAGAGTATGTCATCGGGCAGAGATCACTTTGTGTGGGGAGATGGGAGATTTTCGATACGGAAGGCATACCGCTTTTTGGTAGAGTATGGGGCGGAGGTGCAGGAGGAGCTTCGTGGCAGGAGGAGCTTCGTGTGGACATAAGATTGATATGGCAGTGCAATGTGCATAACATTGTGAAGGTTATCCTCTGGCTCTTTAGATGTAGGAGGCTCCTCACCAAGGGTCAACGGGGACAGTTGTTGGGTTTGGAGGACGTGCTCCGCGATAGATGTGGATTGGCGACGGAGGATGCGGATCATTTATTCTTCTCTTGTCTGTTCTCTGCTCAAGTTTGGAGTCAGGCCAACATCGCATGGCTTGCACAATGCGACTGCCCCACCTTCTGGGGAGATGTTAGATTGGTCTGCAGTTTTAGGCATGAGGATAGTTCGTACCTGTTTGCGGTGGTGTGGTCGATTTGGTGTGCAAGGAACAAGGCCATTTTTGGAGGGGAGGGTTTTAATGTGGGAGGTGTATTGGGGTAGTGTAGGGCACTTTGTTCATCATGGCAAAGGCGATATGATGTAATACCGCTTTTATTTTACATATATATACATATACGCACTGTGGCGGGTCCTAAAAGGGGATGCCACCCTTTATCTCTTTCAAAAAAAAAGTTGAAGAATGTTTTTGGGATTAGGAGTTTCAAGGCCCCTAAGTCGTCGCTCAAAACCATGGCGATGTCTGAGCTCAAGCAGCAAGCCTCAAGGCGTTGCAATATGTCGAAAAAAGATGTGGATCTCGCCGACAATCAAAGCTTCTTTTTTGAACTATATATATAATATTCTATCACAAAGGGGAGTTGGAGGCTCAGAGGTGCCGCACACAAGGATGGATGATTGTTACCAAGGTTGGAGCATGGGTACTAGGTGGTGGTTGTGGTTTTCCAGGTAGTTGGGATGTTGGTTTCAACCACCGCTCTCGGCCGCACGTAAGGTCGAGGGGAGAAGTTAGAGGGATCGCGTGAGAGAGGAAGGTGTTGGCTTTCGATCAATACTGGACTCAAGGCGAGGGACCACATGGCGATGACTGGAGAATAGGTTGAACAATTAGTGTATGAACAGACGCGTCGATCCAATGGCTAACGTCCGAAGGTTGGAGGCAACTCATCAGCTGTTGGATCTCTTGATCCAACATTCATGAGTTGCGTGTTGATCAATGGTTTGATGTGCATCTGATCAGAAGATCATATGGCTCTCGAAGGCTACGGTGTGGAAGTGACGGCAACCATCTTATCCATCTTGATCAGATGGTGTAGAAAAGGGTGGTGGACTCAGAAGAACCGACTGAGGTGGCAGAACAAGATCGGGACACTTGAGAAAATCAGAAATCAAATTAAATCAATAAGAAATAAAAAAGAGGTCAAATGAAAAAAAATGTTCAACATGAAAGTTGTAGATCCTGAAAAGATCTACGACTTTCATGTAGAACTTGAAACTAAAATAAATCATATATACAATATAATATCTTTGCAAGCATTTTTAAAGAATTAAAAACACTTACTTTATTTTCTTTTCTTATTTTATTTTATTTATTTTATTTATGAATAATGTCAAATTAAATACATACAATATTATGCTAAATTTTATTTGATTTTTAATATTGAATAAATACATAAAATAAAGAGAACAGTAAACACAAATAGAGTGAGTTATTTGTATACACTAATTTACCTTGTTTATTTATAAATACTTTATTATTAATTTTAGTTAATTATTTATTAATTGAATTATTTAGTTTAAGATAGAGGGATAAATAAGTGAAATAATGATGATAAATTAAAGATTTATCAGAACTCTCAGATTTTATGTCGAAACCTATTCAGTGAGGAGCGGGATGAAACTACAGGAGAAGGCCTCTAGAGCCCAGATCGTCTATTGCAATCTCTCAACAAATACAGGAGGTGTGGGGCTCCTTATTTAGCTCCAAAGACAAACCGAAGTCCCACAGATAGATGTAGGACTAAAACATGAGGGGGATAACTGGATCTTGGAGAGAATTAATTACACATCTATTACATACTACATTCCCCCTCAAGCTAGAGCTAAGAAAGCTACAACTTGCAACAAAAGAACATATATACAACTCATCTTCACTCGATACATCTGAGAGAGACGAGAGGTGTAACATTCAAGTCCAAACCACCTGAACCCGAATCCGACCCGACTTGATTCCACTTGACCCGATAAAAATCCAATTAATGACAAGTAAACCCGAATCGATCCGCAGATCGTGGATCGGATCCCATTCAGGTGCGATTGACTAAAAATCGATCATCTTGTATCTCGTGTCGCAGAAAAAACCCATGATGCGATCCAGATAGCGATGTGAATGGAGACCATCACTAATTATGTCTCGACGAATCGGAACAAAGGAATCGATCGTTTATCGATCAAAGGTTGCTTGATCGGTTTTAATCACAAATTTTAATGAATAAATCGAACCCATATTTTGTCGAATTCTGGACTCAACTTATGTCAAAAAAATATGAATATTAGGCCTATTTTGATCGTCACTTCGAGACGGTCAAAATGAAGCCATTATACACTTGAATCGAAGATTCGGGGTGATATTGGTGATGAATTGAGTCATTCATCAAGAATAAGAAATGAAAAAAAAGAGAGAGGAGAAAGGCATTAAGCCCCCCCTTCCCCAAATTCTTCCACGATACCCTCTTTCCCTTATTTCTATCACCACCACCCCTTCTTCTTCATCAATCTTCTTCTCCTCTTCTTCCTGTTGGAGTATTTGATTGTACGCCTATTATGTTGTAGATGGGTAAACAGATCTCTCCGGGATCCATTTACCCCATCCAAAGTTTAGTCCCACATCTACCAGTTTGGAGATGTGGAGACTCTGTGGGTGTTATATATAGAGCCCCACACCCCTGTAGTCAGATAATAAAAAGGAATGCAATAACCGTCCCTTTGAAGGCTTCTCCTATGGTTTCATCACGCTCCTTAGGGAATATAATTCTACTGTAAAAAATCTCCGTGTTCTATGTTTATATTTCTAGATTATGCTCTGTTATCATTCCGCTTCCGCATTTTCTATTTTCTAACATGGTATCAAAGCGAGTCTCGAGAGTTTTTCTTGGAGATTTATTTTTGTAATATATTCGAGATTCAAGTTTCAGTTCTAGGGTTTCTCTTGAAACCCTAAGTAGGTTCTTAAAGATTTGTCGAAGATTATTGTATATGAAATTGTTCAAGTCTAAGATTTCTAGGGTTTTATGAAACCCTAGATCTACAATTCATTGAAGAAGAGATATTCGATCAAATCTTTGAAGGTGTTCGATGAAACAATCGTGTACTATCTCCCAGATCAGCCGCACAAAGAACAGTTTCCTTCCAGGTGATGTTCCTTGCAGAGTTTCTGGAATATCTCTTCCAGGCGATGCTCCTACACGGATGAGGGCTCCCTGGCGAGGATCTTCCCTCGATTGGCGGAGGCGACATCATCGGTTAAGCCGCAAGCAGCACATTACAGGCGTGCTCCGCATTTCCAGCATCCACATCCAGATCTGGGAGGCAATTCCAGCCTTTCTTCCATCTCCAGGCTCCACACAATCCCTGGCCATCTCGCTCCTGGCGACAAAGGCCCCATCGCGCCCTCCTCTTCTAGCCGCAACATCCAGACGGCGCAGCTCGCTGGCAGAACTCCAGGTCGTAAACTTTCTCGACAGCATCAGGCCGAGCCCCTCCCCCGCGGCAACTCAGGCGATACACAACCGCACCTTCTTCCACTCCCAGTCATTGCGTATCGCGGGCACAGGGCACGCAACCTAGGCAGGCGCGAACCCCCTTTCACCTCTCCTCCCTTTGGCGGCGAGACCCCAATTCGGATCGAGTCCAAGCGGTGCCTTAGCCGCATAAGGCGGCAGGCCATCCAGGACTTTCATCTCGGCTGCTGCTCCTGATCTTACGTGATGTGACCCCGAGCACCTCCTCGCTTATGCATGCGTGCAGGCGACGCGCAACCTTCCTCACGATCGCCAGGGCGGCACCGCCAACTGCTCCTCTTCCGGGCAACTGCGCAAGAGCAGGAGCCCCCCTTCGGGGCGGCACGTCTTCGAGAGAAGCGTTCCCCATTTGGGAACCCTAATAAGCCCAAGGGGGCGGCGTTGATTAAAAAAACTGTTTTAATGCATATTTGGGCCCGAGTGGGCCGTGGCCTAAAAAAAAGAGACAAAAATAAGAGAGGCTCGTATTGAAAAAACGTGTATTTCAAAAAAAAGGAAAGATCTATTTGAAAAGGCCCGCACAAAATGAAAAAAAAAAGCCGCATGCATTAAAAACTATAAAAAAAGATTTCAGGAAAAAATTTCAAAAATTGAAGGAAAAAACTGTAAAAAAGTGTCAACGGCTTATTTGAGAAAAATTTTGATGTCTTAAAAAAAAGAAATAGCTGGAGAAAAAATGAGTGAATGATTGATTGAGATAGACGAAAAAAAATATCAGCTTATTTGGTTATTCCCCATCATTGTTGTCTTCTCTTAACTTGGTCGACGTCCATGTTTTCCGACAAGTATGAGATAAAGGGGGAGTATCGTGTAGAGTCACAAACCAAGTTGTCAGATTTTCAAGATTCTCCATATTCAGATATTTCAGAGGCCATTCAGTTTTCAGACTCTACAACAGATATTCAGACTCGACATCAGATGTTTCCGAGTTCTCAGTTTCATACACGCACATGTATGCGGACTTCTTTCAGATGTGCACTTGTTTGCCATCTTTTGTCATGGTCTCCATCATTCTTGTTGTTTGGACCAGAGTTTTCATGTGAGCCATAGGGACTCCAGAGTAGAGGATCATTCCCTATGCCATGTTGGCAAGGGCTTTCATGCGGTATCATAGGTACTCTAGAGTAGAGTACCATTCTTTGTGCCAGATGGGAGAGACCCAATTCTCCGACGAAGAGACTTTTCTGACTCCATTCTCCAGTGACTGTGAACTCCGACGAGGATTGCACTTCCACAACCTCTTTCAGTTCGGCCCTTTTCAGTGATGGAGCAGTTGTCCACATTATTGTGACGGGCCAGAGTACTCTGACGAGGAGACTCATTTCAGTTGCAGTGGCTCTGACAGGCACAGTACAGAGCACATGCTCTCCGACGAGGAGATTCAGTTGACTCATACTCCGGTCCGTTCGTCCTCCTCACCTGCACAGCATGAGAAGCAACCTCCTCAACAGCAGCCGACAATTGTGCGCGTTGAGTTGATATTGTCTGTAGTGTCATGTAGCGTGAAATAAGTTTCTTTCTGTTTGTCCAAGTTGAGCATTGCATGCTCCAGTTTGAGAGAGTGTTGGAATATTTGTTGTGCGCCTATTATGTTGTAAATGGGTAAATAAATCTCTCCAGGATCCATTTATCATATCCAGAGTTTAGTCCCACATCTACCAGTTTGGAGATGAGGAGACTCCGTGGGTGCTATATATAGAGTCCTACACCCCTGTAGTCAGATGAGAAAAAGGAATGCAATATCCGCTCCTTTGAGGGCTTCTCCCGTGGTTTCATAACGCTCCTTAGGGACTAAGGTTCCACGTAAAAATCCTTCTTGTTCTTATTGTTATATCTTTATTTCTCTGATCCCGCGTCCGCTTTCTCTATTTTCTAACACTTTCCAATAGAGAACTCGACACCTCTTCCCTCCATCACACTCCTGCAAACTTGGTGGTGCTCCGGCAACGGCCAACAGAAGCACCCACTTTCCCCAACTCATCTTCCTCCATTTCTACATCTAAAGGTACAAGCTAAAAACCTCCTCTTGCTGCCTTGCATGTCATTTTTTACACATTTTGATCCTTACATTGTTTCCACCATGGTCAATAATTTTGGTCCTTGAAATAATGATAAGGCCTGCATTATTATGATCTTATGATAATCTAATAGTATCGTGTTGTTTCTATTTGTTGGTTTTCTTTGATCGGGACTTTTCTATTTCCGTTTGTGGGTACTTGAGGTGGTAGTCTGTATGCACTGAGAACGGCTTCGTCGGGTGCGTGAATTGCAGTCACTTTCTCGGAATCAAGTGGAAAATTGTGATCTGGATATCCATTTAACAGTTCCCTTCTAACACCTATTTGATCTCTTTATCATGCAAATCCAACTTCTCACACTTAAAATAAAGCCACTTTTTTTCGTCTCTCATTCAGAACTTTACAGTACTTGGAAAATATAGAAAAATAACTGTCATTAATTCAGACTATAAAGAAATACATACCTAAATTAGGTTGTCTGGTATGATCCAAGATTAGATCGGTGTGAAGCAACTAATCATGTAAACAATCCCACTTAAAGTAGAACAAACTCAGTTGTGGCTGTAGGATATGCAACGTATAGAAGGATCAAACAAGAACACAGATATGAGACTGAATCAGCTCTCACGCGACAGCAAATGAAAGCATAGAAAAATCACTAAACAAACTCCCCTGCTCAAACATGTCAATCTAATTATGTAGAACTGAGTTTCACAGAATGAACAACTACATCGCGTGTTTTTTTCCTTTGAGATTGGTAAGGCTTAAACCTTAATCTTCCAAGTAATCAGAATTGTGTGACTCCACAAGGTGTGTTCTTGACAGGACTGCTTGGTCAGGGATGGAGTTTAAATTTTTATGCCCACATCAGTATAGGTTCCTGATAGTCGTCCATTTGAGATTTGGGTTTGGCCGTGACCGATTGGCTTGTTCAGTATAGAAAGATAGCTAAATGACAAGAGAACCTCTTTTGAGGTTATGGGATATGAGGATATTAATTTTGATTTTTAACATTCTATTTGGGGGCACTCTAATTCTGGAGGGTATGAGATTGGGTATATTAATTTCCATTTAGACAGACATTCGTACTGCCAGACGCACAAAGATCAAGATCAATATATGGTAGAAATACAACAGCATCTTTGTTATTTCGTAGATAATCATGAGGTGATTGTTCACTGATCTCCCATTATCTTATTTAATTTCACTGCTAGATATGATGATCAGCAAAATGGGACCCTAGCTTAATCCATGATCAACAATAGCCCCATGGTGTGATCAACGTCATCTTTTCTGTGTTTAGAATTTAATATTAGAATTTAAGATTTTACAGTTGGAGAATAAATAAAACCCTCAAGCCAGAGATAGCGGATTGTTTCTTTCTTTACAACATGGAGTCAATAGTTTCTTGACATTTTATTATACCTTTAGGGACGTGCAAATTAACATAGGCAGTGCTCTAGGCCGTTAGGGAAAGGAGTCCAAAATTAGTGCTTGAATACAAGTTTAAACTTTAAAGCAGCCATCAATGCTGGTGAGAAGGCAATATAGAATTACATAAACGAATATTGTTTGTAGTGGTGGGTTGAATTCTAATGGACCCATAAAATCCGTAATCATACCATGTTTAGCTCTAATTATTTTGCTTTCTGTAATTGACGTTTCAGAATAACACGAGCTCTTGTTTTTAGTTAATATGTAATCAAGTGCATCCATAAAGTTGTGAATCAGTCATGACAGATATTTTGCCAATCGAGGTGCCCCCCCTTACACCTGATTGTGTGAGGTTGTGGTGGCCTCAACTGAGTTGGAGTTAAGATGCCCAGATTGAGCAGCGATTGCCTCGTGCTCGGGTCTAGGATCTCAGTCCTTCCCTAATTTTTATTGTGAACTCGTAATTTTTCTGCTTCCCTGGGATCCATGTATTTTCGCTTGACCAGTTCCGCTGGCCCTGAGTTTTGTTGGGGTTCCTAGGCTGGAGGACCCTCGGTTTTTCTTCAAGCTTCTTTAGCTCGCTCCTACACCAGTTTGGGCAGGAGTGGATGGACTCGGACCGAAAAATCTCTCACACCCCTCTTACGGCATAGTTCGAATTTTGCCTAGCTTCCCCCAGGACCGCCCTTTCATTGAGGAAGCAAGACAGATGAGTCCCTCAGGGGGCTTCTTCACCGCTTGAGTTTGGTTATTGTTCCGCCAGTAGGTTTTGGCGAGGAAAAATATCGTAACATGGAAATCATCATCAATCATTAATATCTCAACGAGATCTGTCATCACAAACACAATTTATATCTAGATCTTTTACTCTGATATCATCTTATTATTAGTAAATGAAATTGTGAAGCGTTGATCTTAATGAGAAAGCGGTTAGAGTGTTGAGTTCTTAGATAACCTCCTTTTCATCCAAGTAGTTAATTTTACATAAGTTGACATTGCCTATCTACCTACTTCTCTTATATTGTAATCACCTAAATTCCAATTAAATTTTAACATTTACTGTATGTACACAACATTTGTTGATTTCTCCTTGTCCATGACATGGATGGCAGGAAAGATACCTGCAGCAGACTAGCTTGGTTGACCAGGTTCTCAGTTTTTAGTGAACACTCGACGATTCTTTTGACGTAACATCTTGCATAGTCAATTGTATTTTTATTGTGCTTACTTTCTCTTCTATCATACTTTTGGAGATACATGTAAAAGACAATAAATTTTCTTTTGATACATGTATGTGGGAACTAATGCATCATTTCTTTGATGGCACGTGTCTTATTATGGCTTGTTATATTATTGTGAATGTCACTCAAATTGCGAAAAATTTTCCCTACATTTTCATAACTTGATGCGATCAATCGTGAATTAAATAATATAAATATCGTGTAAACGGGTAACTCAGATCCCGGGACACCACAAGAAGAGACACGATTGAACTAGTCGCTAATAGTAGAAAACCTCGCACGAAGACGGGTCTGCGACGATCAAGTCGTGCATGTAGTAGAGTCGCTACAACAATCAGGTCGTGCCTAAAGTAGAGTCATTGTAGAAGTCCAACGCGGAATAGAATTGTGTGATAGAAAGTTTAGAAGTAGCCAATGCTTGGTGATGATTGATAGCAGTAGTAATTTGGAGTATTGGTATGTCTTAGATGGGCAGTAGAAGTCTGAGATGATCTCACGTAGAGGTGTTCATTCTGATGCCAGGGATAGACACCCGATACCGTGGCCCTCCTTCTGATGTTGGGGATAGATACCCCGGTCAGGGATAAACACCCGATGTAAAGCCATCGGGTATAGGCATCCGACACTTTTGTTGAGGAGCCACGAGTATATGATAACGGACTTAATAATAGAAATCATGAGATGCATTGGTGTTCAGGAAAGCGGCCGAGTAAACCACATACTCGTTCGCATACTCGTACTCGGTATCATTGCCGCTCCGAGTATGGTGAAACGGCCATGTATGTAGATTGACCCGCATACTCGAGAGTATACCCCTTATGGGACGCCTACTTGGCCGCTTTCTAATAAACATTTTTTATTATCCGCATAATAACATAAAACCGCATACTCCCTGCATAAAACTGCATACTCTCTCGCATAAAACCGCATACTCTCCACATACTCTCCCGACTGAGGATATTAACATAATATTAAATTTTTTTATATTTTTAATAATAAAATTATAAAACTGCATACTCCTCGCATACTCTCCTGCATACCGCATACTTTCTATGCAGTGACCCCTCCAACGGAATATCGCATATCGCCTTCCTAAACAATGCGATACATCTCAACTAGGAGAATGTGCCCTCTCTCACTCCCCCTTTCTTCCATACTTATCGAAATAAAGAACACATATATCAAGTTGGGTGAAAATAAAACATGCATTTTTTGTGCTCTCTTTTTTTGCACAAAATATTTTTTTTGTAGCTGTCTTTTTTTTTGCTATTCTCTTTTTTTACAAACCATGCAACTTTTCCTTTTTTTTAACTTTGACCCGATCGGATCCAAAAAAGCTCATCCCCTCTCTCTTTTTCTACACCATTCAGAAGTGGGCCCATTTGGGCTCAAACAAAATTTTGAAAAAAGAACGATTGGGTGGGGGGGATAAAGGAGAAATTTTTAAAAACTGCAAACTACGCATGCCGAGTCTAAAGCAATCTCTTCCTCTTGTTTTTTATAACTAGATTCATAGCCCCAAAAGGAACAAGTACCAAGCCCCTCATGCTAGAGTTTTTTTAAGAAAGAACCCACGTCGCGGGTTGATCGCGACGATGATCTAAAGCCTAGAGAGGGCCTGTTTGGAGTTGAGCCATTGGAGAAGAGGTTGGGGCCACTGAAACATGCATGTAGGGTTGCACAATGGGAGAAGCTGCATGCGTAAGGTGATCAGAGAAGCACGGAGGGGTCCAGATCGCACGCCTGGAGGAGGTACCATCATCGCGAGGGGTTGGATGCCATTGCACCTTGAAGGAGTTGTCGTTGCTTGAAGGAGTTGGGCCTAGAGCAGCCATGGATTTACCTCTTCTCCATTGGTGTTCCTGTTGCCGAAACCCATACAGAGCGAAAACAGGTTTGGACCCATCGGATGGAGTGGTGCTTAACCGTATGGGTGGGTTCTTACGCAAGGGAGATGTGGCCAGGGAGGGGTTGTTGTAGTTCTTGGTCGGAGAAAGACTCCATGCGGTGAAGGAGAGACTCGTACATGGAAATTTCAAGGTTCCAAGACAGGAACCCTAGTCGTCGTAAGCATGTTGGAGAAGATCCGGGCACGCAAATTTCCAAAACATTACGAGGATAATTATAAAAATTGAAAATCGAAAAGCTTGAATCCAACCGCAGAAACGAACCGCTCTAATACCATGAGTGAGTCGATATTCAACAAACTAAACATAAAAATATAAATTTGGAACCCATATATTTTACGTGGAATCCTACTTCATAAGGAGCGGGATGAAACCATGAGAGAAGGCCTCTAGGGTCGGATCATCTATTGTAGTCTCTCAATGGGTACAGGGGGTGGGGGGCTCCTTATATAGCCTCACACATAGACCAGAGTCCCACAGATAGACGATGTGTGACTAAAACATGAGATGGGCATCTACTACATACTCCAACATTTTGTATCATGTCTCAATTGTAGTATCAATCTACCACGATATGTTTAATCCTCTCATAGAGTGTTGGATTGTTGGTATTGAATAACGCATCATAATTGTTACATTGCAGTTGCATGTGAAGAGGTGCATCAATAGCTAGGTCAGTCATAACATAACCCACATCATCGTTGTACTTTCGTGCACCATGTCTATGTACTCGGCACTCGATCTAACAACTGTTTGCTTATTACTTTTCCATGAAACCAATAAGCTCCTAATAAACACTGAAAATCCGGATGTTGACTTCCTATCTTTTGGGCATCTTGCATAGTCAGTATCTGCACATGCCATGATCTCAAGAGATGTACATTTGCTGAAAAGTAACCATATGTCTGGTGAAGACTTTAATTACCTTAGGATTATGGAGACTCTGTACATATGAGCCTGTCGTGATTGCTCTAGAAATTAGCTGATTTTGCTTACTGCAAATGAGATACATGGCCTGGTGATCAACACATATAGGAGCTTCCCAACAATCTCTCGGTATCTCCTCTTATCTACCTCATGTGTATCATCATTATAGAGCTTCATGCTAGGATCCATAGGAGTAGCAGCGGGTATGCAGTCCGTCATCCCAATCTTTAAAAGGAGATTAGTAATGCACTACCTCTAAGTCATCACAAGTCCTCTCTGATTCCCGGAGAATTTAAGACCAATGAAATATCATAGTTCACAAGGTCTTTGGTGATACATTGTTGTCTAAGGAATGCCTTAGCCTCAATGATCCCCAGTAAGTTGTTTCATGTAATATTAATTTCATCAATAGAGACCAGAATAGTAGCAATATCTCGTGATGTCTTGTGTACAAAGTGCGAGTGATCTACATTTGATCTCTCGAAGCCATGATGCCCTATCAGGTCGGAGAGCTTGATGTCTTTGGTGACAAATTGTTGTCTAAGGAATGCCTTAGCCACGATGATCCCCCATAAGTTATTTCATGTAATATTAATTTCATCAATAGAGACCAAAATAATGACAATATCTCGTGATGCCTTGAGTACAAAGTGCGAGTGATCTACATTTAATCTCTTGAAACCATGCTCTGGAACTCTGCTTAAGGTTATAAATAGCCTTATGAAGTCTGCATATCTTCTGGCACTCCCCCCAGCAATGAACCTGCATATAGACATCCTCATGCATATCTCGATACAAAAACGCATTCTTGACATCAAGTTGGGAGAGCAACCTGTCTCTCACCAGAGCAACAAAAAGGATGATATGTAGAGTGGAGTAATGTACCACAAAGAGAAAGTGACATGATAGTCCACCCCATGTGTCTTCGTGAAATATTGTGCCACAAGTCTAGCCTTGTAGTGGTTAACACTACCATCCACTCTCTACATCACTGTTAGACCTAGCTAATGGGCTGAGGGCCTACCCAATCCGCTAATGGGTTGATCTCAGACTAGGAGAATTGAGGTATGAGTCGGCACAACCTGGCCCGTAAAAAATAAAAAAAAATGTATATATACGCTACATAAGACATGTATTAATATTCTTTCAAAAAAAGACACGTATTAATATGGTATACTTCAAATTCATCATATGTGATGCTAGTTTTACATAAATTTTAATAGTTTACATGTCAAGTAACATGTAAACTACCTATATTAGTTGTATAAAGTATAAATGGTGGCAATATAATCATTTATACTTATTAAATAACATTATAAAATCAATGGATCTAGAAATAAAATGGACCCATGGGTCAGCCCATGGCGGGCTTTGGACAAAGGTGTTATAACCTCAGATTGACCCGCATTTTATCAAGTATAGTCACCGTAAAGACCCAGTTGCAGCCAACCATTGCTAGATAGTTAACAAGATTTATGTGCCTCGTGACTAGAGTGTAGCCATTTCTTCTTCCTTAGCAAGACACCACTAACTATCCTACATAACTTGTTGATATGTGGGTGGGATAGTAATAGATGACAATCCCACCACAAAGTTCTTGAAGCCCTCTGATAGACTCCCAAATGAAACATGTCGTGGGAGAGGATATGTAGCACATATGTGACTCCTCTTCCGAAGTGCGATGGGTTGGTCAATATACTCTGAATGATCTACCTCCTCCATAATAATCCCCTAACGAGCTGAAATCATTTTGTATGGTTTCTTGATGAACAGAAACGACAATGGTGATATCAGTGGAAACCAAGTGTCCATGATTTATGTAGAGAGCATTATTATTATTATGTTCTATGTACCTTTTCATAGTTTCTTATTTCATTCTGGACTACTATGTAATTTACCCATGAGGCCGCTCTCTATATAAGAGAGGCTAGGGTTCCCTTGAATAATAATTCGCTCATTTCTTCCAACATGGTATCAGAGCCTCAACCCTAGGCTCTCAACCCTAGCCGCCACCCACCCCCTCCTCCTCTCTCGGGTCGTCGCCGCCAGCCCCTCTCACTCGCCGCCAGCCCCTCCCACTCACCGTAGGGGCGCCACCAACCCCTATTCTCGCCGCCGCCAGCCCTAGCGGCACCCGACCCCAGCCCTAGCGGCACCCAATTGCCGCCACAAGCCCGTAGGGGCGCCGCCAGTGCGTAGAGGGGTCGCAGCCCTCATCTCCGATCGTGTCCTAGCCTTCCACGGCTAGGCTTCTTTCTCCGAATTTATGGATTTGAGTGCGTAACGTCTACATATGCACTCGAATCCTATGCAGTTTGTGTAGACGTCTGTCATCTTGTCTACAAACCCTAGTTCTTCTCAAGCGGTGATATGTCAGAATCCAAAGTTGATATGCCCTCCATAGGCACGTTTAAAGGTCCTGCGTCAATCGTCAAAATGGACGGGTCGAACTATGAGCTCTGGGCGATGCAATTCATAAGCCTCATGAAGTCGAATGGTAAGAAGCATATTCTTACCGAGGATGAGCCTGCTGAGAAGACATGGATATATGCCTCGTGGGAGGCTGATGATTCATATGCCAAGGTTTGGCTGTCAGGTACACTATCGATGGAGATTGCCAATGATGTCATCCATCAGCCCACTGCTAAGGCAATGTGGGACATTCTGGCTGCAACAAATTCACAAGTGCGGAATGAGACCAAGATGTTACAGCTTCAGCATGATATATTCACAATGAAGCAGAACGGCAGACTACTTCATTCATTGTACACGTCCCTGAGAGGGATGTTTAAGAAGGTATACAATATCATTCCACTTACAGCAACCCCTGAGCAGCAGAAGACGTTTAGGAACGCCACCATGGTGGGCGTTCTCCTTGCAGCCCTAGATCCTGAGTACGAGGCTGCTCGCTCTCAAATTTTGGCTGATGATGTTATTCCTCCAATGGAGGATGTCTACCGGAGGCTCAGTCGCATATCCGTGGCTTCCAGCTCATCTACTCCACCCCCATCAGCGATGGCAGTATCACGTGGGAGAGGTGGTCAGTCATCTGGTCGTGGAGGTGGTAGGGGTGGTCGTTTTCATCACCCTTGCTCGTACTGTCACCGCACAGGGCACTCGGAGGATACATGCTACTCTAAGCATGGGTTTCAAGCATCGGCACGTGTAGTGGAGCATGTTCTGCCCCAACCAACTTCCACTGCAGATAACCGTTTTGAGGAGCTTGTGGCACGTTTACGAGATATTATGCCACCATCCTCCGCAGACTCTTCTGATGGACCTTCTGATGTTGCTGCCTCTGCCTCTGCTAACTCCTCTGCTATCGCTAGTACCTCAGGTAGTGCTACTGCATTTACATCCTGTCATGATATATCTGATTGGATTATAGATTCTGGTGCCACACATGACATCTACCGCGATCGAGAGAGACTTGAGTCCTACAGGGACATTCCCCATGGTCGTTCAGTACAGATCGCAGATGGTACCCATTCCCCTCTTATTGGCCAGGGAGAGGTCGTTCTATCCTCTTCCATGCATCTACAGAATGTTCTGCATGCTCCCGAGTTCTCCATGAATCTGTTATCTATTAGTCAAATTACAAAGGATTTGCACTGTCGTGCCATATTTGACCCCTCTTCACTTATTTTTCAGGGCATACTAACGGGCAGGGTGATTGGTTGTGGCTCTTAGCAAAATGGTCTGTATCGGCTGGTCCGGAATTCTTATGTTGTCGCCTCTTCTTACTCTGCCGGACCAGTGTCTCCCTATATCTGGCATCTTCGCTTTGGTCATCTCCCGCTCCAGAAAATACGCCGCCTTCTGCCTCAGATATCTCCCAATTCTTCCTTTCGTTGTGAAGCATGTCAGTTGGGAAAGCATCATAGGTCCAGCTTCCCAGGTCGTCAGAGTCGGAGCAGTTGCTCCCCGTTCGAGTTGTTTCATATTGATATTTGGGGTCCTAGTCGTGTTCCCGATCATCAGGGATACAGGTTTTATCTAGTTGTCGTGGATGATTTCTCTCGTGTGTCTTCGGTCTTTCTTTTAAAGAATAAATCTGAAGCAGGAGATGTGATTAAAAATTTGATTAATGAAGTGCAGAATGTTTTTTCTTCTACTGTCAATATGTTCGTACAGATAATGCTCTTGAATTCTGTTGACGCATATGTTGACACATATGCTAACGCACAGTCTATTGTGTATCTCTTTGTTATTTTATTTTCTTGTTAGTCTTCTTGTGTAATTTACCCATAGGCTATTCTCCTATATAAGAGAGCCTAGGGCTGTGGAATAAAGTACCTCATTCGCGTTTTCCAACATGGTATCAGAGCGACGGTCCTAGACCGGAGTTCTCGAAACCGAACCCTAACCCTAACCCCACCCGCCGGCCTCTCTCCTCTCTCCTCCTCCTCGGATCGGCGCCGCCTAGCAGATCGGCGACCCTCTCCGATCGTCTCTCGCGCCTGTGCGCGCATCTCCTGTGCGCACAAGCGTCGATCCGATCGCCACCATTGCCTCTGCTGTGCGCATCTCCTCCGGTGAACCTCCGATCGCCATCACCGAGCGCCCTCTCCACGCGCTGGATCAGATCGCCTAGCGCCTCTCGCGCTACTCGCTGATCGCTGTGCTACATCGAGCACATCGTGTGCATCTTCCAGTGCACCTTGCGCTCTCCTGTTGTGCGGCCTAGTGCACCTCCTGTGCTGTGTGCTTAACGTGCACTAGGGCACCATCTCAAGCGTGTGTTAGGGTTTCTACAATAGAAACCTGTGCGTGTGCGGATCGTAGCACGCACAGATCTATGGGGATAGTTGCGTGAAGTCTACACATGCAACTAGTCCCGTCTATGTCAGTGTAGACAAATATTATCCAGTGTCATACGCTCCAGTCTTCAGTATGTCAGAAAGCAAGGCAGATACCCCATCTATGGGTGCTTTTCGTGGTCCAGCACCCATCGTCAAGATGGATGGTACGAACTATGAACTGTGGGCAATGCAGTTCATGAGTATGATGAAGTCCACGGGCAAGAAGCATATTCTCACAGAGCCCGAGCCTGCAGAGAAGACTGGAGTTCATGCCTCATGGGAGGCAGACGACGCATATGCCAAGGTGTGGCTGTCTGGCACATTGGCTATTGAAATCGCCAATGATATTCTGCATCAACCCACAGCCAAAGACATGTGGGACATCCTCGCTGCGACCTATTCTCAGGCAAAGAATGAGACGAAGATCCTGCAACTACAGCATGATATATTCACTATAAAGCAGAATGGACGCCCGTTACATTCCCTCTATACATCTTTGAGGGGAATGTTTGAGAAGCTTCACAGCTTCATGCCCCTTACCGCCACACCTGAGCAGCAGAAATCATACAGAAATGCAACAATGGTGGGCGTGTTTCTCGCAGCACTCGACCCAGAGTATGAGGCTGCACGCTCACAAATTCTGGCGGACTCGACTATTCCTCCCATGGAGGAGGCTTTTCATAGGTTGAGCAGGATCACTGTACCATCCGTAGCTACTAGTCAGAATCCATCAGCCATGGCAGCCAACAGGGGTCGTGGCTCTCATTATCAGGGCCGTGGGCGTATTCCCCGTGGAAGGGGTGGCCGCACTAGGCCAACATGCTCGTATTGTCACAGAATTGGCCATACTGAAGACACATGCTATTCAAAGCATGGATTTCCTGCATCTGCACGTGCCGCTGAGCAGATAGAGCCTCCTTCTCCTGCTTCACTGGATCAGCGCTTTGATGATCTGGTTGCCCGACTCAGGGGCATTATACCACCATCTGGCCCAGCACTGACGACAGAGAATCATACGGATGCTGCTGCTTCTGCATCTACGAGTGCTTCAGGTAGTACATTTGCACTACATAGTAGTAGACTGGATACTTTGCCATGGATCATGGACTCAGGCGCTACACATCATCTGTGTGGCGACCAGAGTCTACTCTCAGGATATACTCAGATTCCTCCAGGACGGACAGTAGTGATTGCCAATGGCACTCATTCTCCCATCGTGGGTCAAGGGGGGATTAGATTGACATCATCTATGGAGCTCAAGAACGTTTTACATGCACCGAATTTTTCTATGAATCTTTTGTCAATCAGCCAGATTACGAAGGATCTTAAATGTCGAGCTATTTTTGATTCATCTTCTTTGATTTTTCAGGACATCCATACGGGCAACGTGATTGGTCATGGCTATGAGCAAGGAGGCCTATATCGTCTGAACCAGACCCCTTTTGCTGGAATCACCTCTTCTCCCGTTGGACAAGCATCTCCTTTCCTGTGGCATCTGCGTCTAGGTCACCTACCGCTTCAGAAGTTGTGTCGTGTCTTACCTTATAGTCTTCCTCACGCATCTATCCAGTGTGAGGCATGTCAGTTGGGAAAACATCACAGGTCGTCGTTTCCCAGTAGTCAAGGTCGGAGTAGTAACTCCAAATTTGAGTTGTTTCATGTTGATGTATGGGGTCCAAGTCGTGTTCCTGATCATCAGGGACACAGGTATTATATTGTTTTTGTGGATGATTTCTCTAGAGCATCTTGGGTATTTTTAATGAAAAATAAGTCTGAAGCTGGAAATATTATTATTCAATTTCTAAATGAGATTCAGAATGTTTTTTCCACAACTGTAAAATTTTTGAGAAGTGATAATGCCTTAGAGTTATGCACCAAGAGTCTTGCCAACTACTACTCCTCTAAAGGAATTGTCCACCAAACATCCTGTGCCCATACGTCTCAACAAAATGGGGTGGCAGAAAGAAAACACCGTCACCTCCTTGATGTCACAAGGTCACTTCTCATTCAGAGTGATGTTCCGTATTCATACTGGGGTGATGCAGTCCTTACTGCATGTTATCTTATAAATCGTATGCCCTCGTCTGTCTTGAATGAACAGGTTCCTTTCTCACTGATTTATCCTGACAAGGATCTGTTCACTCTTACCCCTCGTGTGTTTGGGTCAGTGGCATTTGTCCATCAGTTGTCGCCCGGTTCTGACAAGCTCTCTCCTAGGGCTGTCAAGTGTGTCTTTGTGGGGTACTCCAGAACTCAAAAGGGGTACAAGTGTTTTGATCCCGTGCGTCGGCGGTATATGATTAGTGCAGATGTTACATTCTTTGAATCCATCATGTATTTTTCAGATTCTGGGAGGATGCAGTTGCCACCTATATCCCCTGACATTGTATTCATGTCACCACCAACATCTGATCCAACAACATCACAACAGCCACCTACATCTGATCAACAGTCCACTACATCTGATCCACCTCAATCATCGTCACCACCATCAATAGTACCTCCGTTACCCTTCCATTATACCCGAAGGCCGAATCAAGCTCATGGTCCTGACCAGTCAACTAGCTCGCCTATGGTATGTAATGAGAATATTAATGTTGATGGATCTGACGACATTTCTCAGCAGGGTGCTTTACAGGAGCATGGTGACACCACGGCGGACCTAAATGTTCCAATCGCTCTACGCAAGTCGAAGAGAAGCTGTGTTCAGTATCCAGTATCAGCAGTGGTGTCGTTTGAGAGGCTTTCTGGACCATTCAAGACATTTGCGTTAGCACTTTCAGCTACAGCCATTCCACGGAACCACCATGATGCTATGCAAGATGCTAGATGGCGACTAGCAATGGAAGAAGAGATGGAGGCACTTCAATCTAGAGGAACCTGGAGTTTGGTTCCTATACCTCCAGATGTTAGCCCGGTGAGTTGCAAATGGGTGTTTACAGTTAAACACAATGCAGATGGTTCCATTAACAGATACAAGGCACGCCTTGTTGCTCGGGGCTTCACGCAGACATAAGGACTTTTCCAGGGCCCCATATCTTTGACCCGCGAAAGTCATCTTTTTGAGACGCGATTAAATGACCAGAAGAAAGCACGCCAAGTGAAAGGTAGACTCATGGCCGGGCTGGAGCAAATAGAGGCATACTGATAGTTAGTAGGAAAGTGGCATTTGAAATTGCGGGGTACGAAGAACGGGACGAAGGAAGACACCTTCTCCCCTGTGGCACGACATTCCACTTTACGGGTTTTGTTATCTGTTGCGGTTGCTAAAGATTGGCCACTATATCAACTAGACGTAAAGAATGCATTTTTGTATGGAGACTTGCAGGAGGAAGTCTATATGCAACAGCCACCTGGTTTTGCTGTTGAGGGGGAGTGTTCCAAGGTTTGCAAGTTGCATAAGGCCATCTATGGTCTTAAGCAGAGCCCCAGAGCATGGTTTCAGAAGCTTTCAGACCTCTTTGAGAGACAAGGATATAAACGCTCCAATGCTGATCATTCCTTGTTCGTGCAGAAGACGGCGAGAGGTATCATTGTAATCATGGTTTATGTTGATGATATCTTGATTACAGGTGATGATGACCAAGGCATTAAGCAAGCAAAGGAAAGACTGGGAAACGAGTTTGTCACCAAGGACTTGGGAGTCCTTAGATACTTCCTGGGGCTGGAATTTGCGAGAAATCCATACGGATTAGTTATGACGCAGAGGAAGTATGTCACAGATCTACTGAGTGAGACAGGTATGCTAGGGTGTCGACCTGCTACGACACCAATGGACCCTAGCATGAAGCTGTATGATGATGACACAGAAGAGGTGGATCAGAGAAGATACAGAGAACTGGTAGGAAAATTACTGTATGTCACTATCACTAGACCTGATATACAGTTTGCAGTAAGTCGTGTGAGCCAGTTCATGGAGCAACCACGCCAGGTCCATATGGATGCCATACACATGATTCTGAGATATCTAAAATCATCTCCAGGTGCAGGCCTAATTTTTAAGAAAGGGAAGGAGATTTCTGTTACAGGATGTGCGGATGCAGACTATGCAGGATGCCCCAAGGACAGGAAGTCAACATCAGGGTTTGCAGTCTATGTTGGAGATGCTCTAGTCTCGTGGAAGAGCAAGAAGCAGACAGTAGTAGCTAGATCCAGTGCTGAATCAGAATATAGGGCTATGGCCCAGGCTTGCACAGAAATGATGTGGGTAAAATCCTTGCTTGCAGACCTATGTATTGAGATACCTCTTCCTATGATGCTGGAATGTGACAATCAGGCCGCCCTGTTCATTGCCAATAACCCAGCTTTTCATGAGAGGACCAAGCATATTGAGGTCGACTGTCACTACACACGTGACATGATTCAGAAGGGGTTTATTGCTACATCTCACGTTACATCAGAGAATCAGACTGCTGATATTTTCACCAAAGCATTGTCCAAAGGCCCATTTCAGAAGTGTGCGTCCAAGCTGAGCATGATTGATATCTATGCTCCATCTTGAGGGGGAGTGTTGACGCATATGTTGACACATATGCTAACGCACAGTCTATTGTGTATCTCTTTGTTATTTTATTTTCTTGTTAGTCTTCTTGTGTAATTTACCCATAGGCTATTCTCCTATATAAGAGAGCCTAGGGCTGTGGAATAAAGTACCTCATTCGCGTTTTCCAACAAATTCTGTACACGATCTCTCTCAGTTTCTTTCGTCAAAAGGCATTATTCATCAAACTACTTGTGCCTATACATCATAGCAAAATGGAGTGGCAGAAAGAAAACATCGACATCTCCTTGACAGTACTCGAACTCTTCTTATTCAGAGTTGTGCGCCTCTCTCTTTCTGGGGGGATGCTGTTCTTACAACTTGTTACCTGGTCAATCGTATGTCATCATCTGTCCTAGGTGAGAAAATCCCTATGTCTATCCTTTTTCCTGATAGGGATTTATTCTCACTTACACCTCGTGTCTTTGGTATTGTTGCATTTGTTCATATTCTCTCTCCAAGACTTGACAAACTCTCTCCTAGAACGGTCAAGTGTGTCTTTGTTGGTTACTCTCGGACTCAGAAAGGCTATCGTTGTTATGACCCTATAAACAAGAAATACTTTGTGAGTGCTGACGTCACATTCTATGAGTCTGTTATGTACTTCTCTCCTACAGGTGACAGGTTGGTACCATCCACTACCAATGATAATGTCTATGTCCCTCCACCTCCTAGGTGGGGTTCACCGGAGTCCACTACTGAACCAGGTATTACGTCTGCTTCACCACCATCACCTCCACAACAACCACCACCTCCGCAACCTCCTATTCCACCGTTACCAAAATTTTATACACGTCAGTCAGGTCCTGCTCAGGCTACACGTCCAACATCCATTACGCCTCAGGTATGTTCTGATAGCATTTCAACTGACGGGTCGGATATGGTACATATGCATGATTCTCCATTACAGGAGGACACTACACCTTCCAGTACACTGGACGATGACCTGGACATTCCTATTGCTATCCGGAAGCAAAAGAGGATGTGTGCATCTTATCCCTTTGCTTCTCATGTATCTTTTCATCGTCTCACAGGAGATTTTCAGATATTTGCTACAGCTTTGTCATCCGTGGAGATACCACGGAACTATCAGGATGCTATGCAAAGTGATGTCTGGCGAATGGCTATGGAAGAAGAGATGAGGGCATTACAGTCTCGTGGCACATGGAGCTTGGTTACTCCTCCTCTTGATGCATCTATTGTTAGATGTAAATGGGTATTCACAGTTAAATACCATGCAGATGGCAGTCTAGATCGATACAAGGCTCGGTTGGTGGCTCGAGGTTTCACACAAACCTATGGTGTGGATTATATGGATACATTCTCTCCAGTGGCTCGGCATTCTACCCTCCGTATACTTCTTTCAGTTGCAGTGGTACGTGACTGGACTATATACCAGCTTGATGTCAAGAATGCATTCTTGTATGGCGATCTGCAGGAGGAAGTCTACATGCAGCAGCCACCTGGGTTTACTGCTGAGAGGGAGAAGCATATGGTCTGTAGACTTCACAAGGCAATTTATGGCCTTAAACAGAGCCCAAGGGCATGGTTTCAGAAACTCTCTTACCTGATTGAACGACAGGGGTTCAAGAGATCGAATGCAGATCACTCATTGTTTATTCAGAAGTCTTCTACAGGTACGGTTGTCATCATGGTTTATGCTGATGATATCCTTATTACAGGAGATGATGTTCGGGGAATAGAGAAGGCAAAAGCATTCCTAGGCCATCAGTTCGTCACGAAGGATCTTGGAATCCTAAGATACTTTCTGGGGTTGGAATTTGCCAGGAATGCACAGGGTATAGTGATGACCCAAAGGAAGTATATTTCAGATTTCCTACTTGAAACAGGCATGGCTGAATGCAAACCTTCGAGTATTCCTATGGATCCAAGCATGAGGCTATATGATGATGACATTGTTGAAGTAGACAAGAGGAGATATAGAGAAATGGTGGGTAAGCTCCTTTATATTACTATAACTCGACCTGATATTGCTTTTGTAGTAAATCGGGTGAGTCAGTTTGTGGAGCAACCAAGACAAGTTCATATGGATGCCATACACATGATACTAAGGTATCTAAAGTCCTCTCCAGGTTCAGGGTTGCTATTCCAAAAGGGCACATATCTATCTATTTCAGCATGTGCAGATGCCGATTATGCAGGATGCCCTAAGGATAGAAAGTCAATCTCAGGATATGTCGTGTTCGTTGGGAGCTCTTTAGTCTCTTGGAAAAGCAAGAAGCAAATCGTTGTGGCAAGGTCTAGCGCAGAATCCGAATACAGGGCCATGGCACAAGCAAGCACGGAGATGATGTGGGTCCGATCTGTACTAGAGGATCTACATGTAGCCGTACCTTTACCTATGCAGCTTCAGTGTGACAATCAGGCAGCATTGTTTATTGCTAACAATCCAGTTTTCCATGAGAGAACCAAACATATAGAAGTTGATTGTCACTATACTAGAGATTTGATTCAGAGAGGCTTGATATCTACATCACATGTGAGATCAGGGGTCCAGACTGCCGACATTCTCACCAAGCCGTTGCTCAGAGGACCCTTCCAGAAATGTTCTTCCATGCTGAGCATGATCGATATCTATGCTCCACCTTGAGGGGGAGTGTAGAGAGTGTTATTATTATTATGTTCTATGTACCTTTTCATAGTTTCTTATTTCTTTCTGGACTACTATGTAATTTACCCATGAGGCCTCTCTCTATATAAGAGAGGCTAGGGTTCCCTTGAATAATAACTCGCTCATTTACATAGGGTGTGCAGGATGATGGATAGGTACAAGAATAGGGGGTCTTGTAGTCAGTACGCGGCAAACAATGAACCAGAGGAGGTATAATAGGAGTTGGAGGCAAAGGAGGTGGAATGTAAACCTCCTCATCAGACTCGGCAGGTGTCACCATGTCACCAATGGGAGAAAATTTCATAACAAACGTAAAGAATATAATGTCACTGGCATATTACTTTCGCCTAAGAAAATCAAAGCACCGGAACTTTTTTGTGGTCTAGGAATAGTCAACAATTAAAGGAGCATTTGACAGATCTGGGCTGGGAGAGAGCTTTTCACAGACAGGAGTCAGATGATGTCCAAAGGCCATAAAACCAATTGCGCGAGGTGTTGGAGAAAAGATTTTCTTTTCAAAAAGGGATTTTATCACTTGTGCCCCTCCGAGATATCGCAGTATCAGTTATGCCCCTATCTTTTTGGTAATATCATTTGTGCCCCTCATTTCTTTCACTGTTATCACTTGTGCCCTTCCGTCAGATTGACCGTCAATGAGTTGACTTAACCATGGTTTTTTCAAACTTTGGTGCAGTTAAGAGGGGTATTATTGTCCAGGAGGAGGAGGACGTGGGCGTCTCCGACGAGCCCCTCACCGTTAGACAACCTATTGGCGAGGATCATCCTGACACCGCCGACCTTCTTAACGACGACCCCCTACGCCATGCGGGGGCCGCTCCCTCTCTCACATATGATGATGGCGCTGGAGACGACCTTCGGATCGAGGGAGTTGTCCATGCACGACGACATGCACCCACAGTCGTCGGTAACGTGCGTCGGGAAGCGAGTATGTCGGAGTCGAGGTAGCCGGAGCCCTTCCAGTAGACTCGAGGGTATCGTTAATGGTAGGGCCGACGGCGGTGGAGGCGGTATGACTTCTGTGGCCGTCAGCGTCGCGAGGGGAGCCGTACTCGAGCGGCTGGTGGGGGGAGGTCAGGGCAGGGGGCGACGAAGGTCTGGGAGGAGGGAGGTTGGGGTAGAGGGAGGCGGGGGCAGGGGGCGAGGGGAGGTCAGGGCGGAGGGGCGGGCTAGGGAAGGAGATGCGGGCTGGGACGGGGGCGCGGGGAGCAGAGGGACGGGCGGGCTGGGGGAGGAGATGCGTGCTGGGGCGGGGGCGCGGGGGGGAGGGGGAGGTGCGGGATGGGGGAGGAGATGCGGCCTGGGCGCGGGGGGTGGCGGGGGCATGAGGAGGCATGGGCGAGGAGAAGGTGCGGGGAGGAGAGGGGAGGCGAGGGTGGAGGGGCGCAGGGAATGATGGGAGGTCAGGGCGGCCTGGAGGCTGGAGCGGAGGGGCGGCAGGGGGTGGGGGGAGGTCGAGGTGGCAGGGAGGTCAGGGCGGAGGGGCGACAGGGGGTGGAGGGAGGTCGGGTCGACAGGGAGGTCGGGGCGGAGGAGCGACAGGGGGTGGAGGGAGGTCGGGGCGAAGGAGGGAGGTCGGGGCGGAGGGGTGGAGGGAGGTCTGGGTAGCAACATATGGGAGAGGAAGAAGATAGGAGAGGAGGAGAAGGGAGGAAGAAGACAGAGGAGGAAGAGGAGGAGGGAGGAAGATGACATTTCAATCCATTTTTTAAATTTAATTCCTGATGTGTCCCTAAAGATAACGTCCATTTGCGTTTGGGATGGACGGAAACTAACCCGAGGGGTACAAGTGATAGATTTGGAAGAAGTTATGGGCATAACTGATATTAACAAAAAGATAGGGGCATAACTGATATTGCGATATCTCGGAGGGGCACAAGTGATAAAATCCCTTTCAAAAAATGTGATCGAATAAGGAACACTTTCTTGTAACAAGGAAGATGACATATAGTTGATGAAGTAGCAAGCGGTGAGGACATCTCTCGAAGATGAATGGGGAGCATGACTCTATATCAGGAGACTCCTGGTAATATTTAAGATATGAAAGTGTTTGCAGTCAACATCATCACTCTGTCGGGAAGTATAGACGCATGCAGTTCGATGGAAAATCCCAAGAGACTCAAAGAACTAAGAGAACTGACCAGTACAAAACTCCAAAGCATCGTCACATCAACATACTTACTGTTAGAGTATTTGGTTGTGCGCCCTTTATGTTGTAGCAGGGTAAATGGATCCTGGAGAAGATCCATTTACCCCCATCCAGTGTTTAGTCCCACACCGCCTGTGGGTGGGACTTGGAGGCTCTGGGAAGGCTATATAAGGAGCCCCAGACCTCCCGTACTCATTGAGAGAAAGTGCAATGAAAAACACGCCCTAGTTGAGGGCTTCTCCCGTGGTTTCATCCCGCTCCTCACAGAGTAGGGTTCCACGTAAAATCCCGTTGTTCTTTGTTCATGTTTATTTTTTCCATGTTCTTGCTTCCGCTTCATATTTTATAACATGGTATCAGAGCGGGTTCGATTCTCGAGGGTTTTTCACGTTCTTCATTTTTTTCTCTCAAGATTCGATTGTAATGTTGTTCGTTCTCGAAGATTATTATTCAGTCATGTTCGTGTGTGGTTCAAAGTTTTTTTTAAGATCTCACGAAGTTCTGGAAGTTCTAGGGTTTCTAAAACCCTAGATCTGATGTTCTACATGCTATCTGGTTCCTTTTCGATGCTCCAAAGAACTCAGCCTCTTCTCAGTTCATGGCTGTCTTCTCAGTTCAAGGTTGTGGATGTGCAGCCCTTCAAGCATACGCCAGGCAGTCTTCCTTCAGGCAGTGCCTCCTCCAGCACATCTCCAGGCGCGATCCCACTCTCCAGCCTTCATGTACCGCTCGTGCAAGGCCCTTCAGAAGAGCATCTCCTACACACGAGCTCCTATCAGGCGACATGCCCCAGCGGCGTGCAATCCTCCTCGCGCAGAAGGCGCAGTCCAGAAGTCCACACGAGCTCCACGCGCAGCCCCCAGGAGGGAGGCTGCACCATCGGGTGGTGGCAACAGCCTTCGGGCGGAGACACTATCAGCGAGAAGAATCGCCTAAGCCCGCGTGTTCCTCTTCTACGCGCGCTCCAGCAGTATCGATCTGGCGACGTTGTACCCAGGCGGAGGTGGCAGCAGCCTCCAGCAGAGGCCTCCCCATCCATGCGATCCCACAAAGTCTGCTCCTGCGACGCTCGAGCTCTCCTCTCTTCTTCGATGACGGCTATCTGCCCTGGAGAAACCCTCCGCGATACCGCATCACAGGCGGTGGCGCCCCCCTTGGCGATGGCCTTGCGTTCCCGCTCTAGTTTGCTCGCGCAGGAGGCGAGCTCGCTGCCGATCCTCCTTGCGCGGACCAATCCCTTCCAGGCGGCTGTGGGTTCACGCGGAACCCTAGCCTCCACAGTGAGGCGGCATATGAGGGGCTCCCGATGGGAACCCTAAAAGGGTGTCCTATTTTGTCTAGCCCTGTTAAATAAAAAAAAGGGACCCGCGTTTATAAAAAAAAACAAAGGGGCGCTGCTTATTTAAGCCCAGTAGGCTGATGTTAGAAAAATAAAAAGGAGGGTCCGTTAAAAAATGAAAGAAGCCACTGTTTGGGATGGAAAAAAGAAAGAGGGAGAAAAGAGGCTATAACAAAAAAAAAGTGTGCCTCATTTGCAAAAAAAAAAAAAAGTTGCGTACACGTAAAAGAAAAAGTCGTACGCTATTATGCAAAAAAAAAAGGAAGAGCCGTATAAAAAAATGAAACGGCCAAAGGTTATTCATGATTTGAGAAGCCGAACAATTTATCAACGGCTTATAAAAAAAGGGGATGATGGCTTAAAAAAATGTTGAAAAGCCGCAAGTATGTTTTCCCCATTTATATTGTCTTCTCCCAACTTTGTCGACGTCCATGTTTTCTGACAAGTATGGGAGAAAGGGGGAGTATATGTAGAGTCACAGGTCTGTTCTATTCTTCCAGATCCAGATGCCAGTCTCCAGACCAGCCATATTTTCAGACTCTACAAGTTGTTCAGATGAAGAGATTTCATGCGCAGTTCCAGACTCGACGTTCAGATTCCGAGTCCCAGTTTGATGCGCAGTTGTTCAGACTCGACGATTGTCTTCCGAGTCTCCAGTTTCAGACACGCACGAGTGTGCAGTCATTGTCAGATGTGCATAAGTTGCCATCATTTGTTTCGGACACGCACGAGTGTGCGGTCATTGTCAGATGAGCATATGTTGCCATCTTCAGTTCGAGGTCCCCATCATTCTTGTTGTTGTTCGGCCAGAGTTTTCATGTGAGCCATAGGGACTCCAGAGCAGAGGACCATTCCCTTGAGGGCAAGGGTTTTCATGTGGTATCATAGGTACACCAGAGCAGTGCACCATTCTCTGAGCCAGATGGGAGAGACCTAGTTCTCCGACGAGGAGACCTCAGGCGCAGTTCAGACTCGATGGTCAGATTCCGAGTCTTCAGTTGACTCACACTCCAGCCCTTCGTCCTCCTCACCTGCACGGCATGAGAAGCAACGTCCTCGACTGCAGCAATGTGTGCGTTGGGTTGATATTGTCCGTAGTGTCCTGTAGAGTTGAGTTGAATTTCTTTCTGTTTGTCCAAGCTGAGCATTGCATGCTCCAGCTTGAGGGGGAGTGTTAGAGTATTTGGTTGTGCGCCCTTTATGTTGTAGCAGGGTAAATGGATCCTGGAGAAGATCCATTTACCCCCATCCAGTGTTTAGTCCCACACCGCCTGTGGGTGGGACTTGGAGGCTCTGGGAAGGCTATATAAGGAGCCCCAGACCTCCTGTACTCATTGAGAGAAAGTGCAATGAAAAACACGCCCTAGTTGAGGGCTTCTCCCGTGGTTTCATCCCGCTCCTCACAGAGTAGGGTTCCACGTAAAATCCTGTTGTTCTTTGTTCATGTTTATTTTTTCCATGTTCTTGCTTCCGCTTCATATTTTATAACACTTACAATATTAGAAAAGAGATTCTATATTTCAATGATAAAAGTTTGCATAATAGAACTGACCTCAAACTTGTTTTTCGTCGGAATGACTTAAGAAAATCAAGGAATATCATCAACGACAACAAGATAGAATACGTGCCCTTACCGTGGAGATCAAGAACACAAATGGGAACCAAAATATCTAAATGCAACAACTCAAATAAAGAACTACTACTATGACTCAAACGACCTTGAAAACTAACACAATGATGCTTCCCAAGCCGGCAAACCTCACACTGGAAATTCAACCAAGACAAGATCGGAGGGAGGACTCTCACGCGGGACAGGTGTGAGAGGTTGCTCTCAGGGGTTGATTCTCTGGGATGTGTTTTGTGCGATGGCGCTAGGGAAACTTTACAGCACCTCTTCTTCGGCTGTCCGACTTCCGCCTCGGTCTGGGAGGGCATCGGCGTCGGCTGGGTTAACGCTTCCTCGTCTGAATCGTTTTGGGATTCTGTTCGCTCAAATGCTGACCGTCCAAGGAGGGAACTGCTTCGGCCCTTCGCTTTTCTCTGGGCGCTTTGGCTTGCGAGGAACGCGAAGATTTTCAAGGGCCAAAGATTCTACAAGGAAAATGTCTTAGTCCATGTGGATTTGCTGTTGAGTGACTGGCTCCTGCTGTAATGTTGTGGCCATGTTTTGTCTGTTTTTACTTTTGTGTTTTGGGTTTGGGATCTTCTCGATCCTTGCTACTTGTATCTCTTCCTACTCGCCTTCTTCGCTGTTTTTGTTAATAAAAGTTTGGGGCGAACACCTTGATGTGCTTCCCCCGAAGTGTTTTGATTTCAAAAAAAAAAAAACTTTTGCAGAGGAAGATGACCGAACCAAAGGTGCCACAACTATGGAGAGACTATTCCACTAGGAACAAAAGATCTACAAGCATATGGAGGTGGATCGGTCAGTATAGACCCCATTGCTCATGGTCACATCTAATCACCATGCCCAGTATATCATGAAATGTAAAAGAAGAGGGGACAAAAATGGCACGACAGTTGTGATCCTTGATAATCTGACTACAACAACAACAACAAAGCCTTTTCCCACAATTAAGTAGGGTCGGCTACAAGGATTCTCCGCCTCCATTCAGATCTATCTTGGGCTAATCCTGGGCTTACATCCACAAATCTAAGATCCCTTCATATGGTCTCTTTCCAACACTTCTTGGGCCGTCCTCGCCCTCTCTTCGCCGGCTCAACATCCCAACACTCACATCTCCTAACCGGTGCATCAGTTGATCTTCTTTGCAAATGTCCAAACCATCTTAAGCGATTTTCTCGCATCTTATCCTCGATCAAAGCTACGCCAACTTTCTTTCTGATTGCATCATTCCGAATCCGATCTTTACGTGTGTGTCCACACATCCACCTTAGCATTTTCATTTCTGCTACATTCATTCTCTGCACATGTCTATGGTCCACATGCCAACATTCAGATCCATAAAGCATAGCAGGTCTCACAGCTGCTTTGTAAAACTTTCCTTTAATCTTTAAAGGAATTTTCTTGTCACAGAGAATTGCAGAGGCTCCTCTCCACTTTAACCAGCCGGCATTTATTCTATTAGTAACATCTCCATCAATTTCCCCATCATGTTGCAGAATAGATCCCAGATATCTAAAGGAATCTCTCTTCTGAATGTTATCGTCACCAATCTTCACCTCGGTTCCTTCACCATTGCTTCCATCAAAGGTGCACTCCATATATTCCGCCTTAGCCCTACTTATACGAAATCCTTTAGTCTCCAACTCATGTCTCCAGACCTCAAGCTTCTCATTTACTCCGTCTCTAGTATCGTCAATTAACACAATATCATCAGCAAATAACATACACCAAGGTAACTCATCCTGAATGTGACTGGTCAACTCGTCCATAATCAAAGTAAAAAGAATGGACTCAAAGCAGAACCTTGATGTAAACCACTGTTGATGTCAAAATATCTAGTCTTCCCAGATGGGGTCCTTACACAAGATAAAGCCCTATCATACATGTCCTTTATGAGGTTAATGTATAGGACAGGTATTTGTCTCTTCTCCAACACTCTCCACAATATCTCTCGTGGGACAGAATCATAAGCCTTCTCCAAATCAATAAAGATCATGTGGAGGTTCTTCCTTTTAGCTCTATAAATCTCCATTGTTCTCCTCAGTAAATGGATGACTTCAGTCGTTGAGCGACCTGGCATGAATCCGAATTGATTTTCTTTTACATTGGAAATTTGCCTCAACCTTCTTTCGATCACACGTTCCCAAATTTTCATAGTGTGACACATCAGCTTGATACCTCTATAATTTGAACAATTTTGAATGTCTCCTTTATTCTTATAAAGAGGCACCACGATACTCCTCCAATCTTCAGGCATTTTCTTGCTTCGCCAAATAACATTGAATAGATTCGTAAGCCAAGTCAAACCACGCTCACCTAAAACTCTCCATACTTCTACAAGGATGTCATTCGGTCCTACACCTTTTCCAGGTCTCATAACCTTCAAAGCCTCTGCTACTTCCTTTCTTTGTATCCGTCTATAGCATGCATGATTCAAGTAACTTTCACTACAAGCTAGATCACCCAAAGTGATATCTCTATTTCCTTCTCCAATGAAAAGTTTATGGAAGTACTGCTCCCATCTAGTCTTTATATCCTTCTAAGTAACAAGCACATGACCTTCCTCATCTTTAATGCATCTCACTTGAGAAAGGTTTTGGTTTTCTTTCTCTTGCTTTGGCCAACCTGAATATATCCTTTTGTCCCTCCTTAGAGTCGAGATTTTTATACAAAACCTCATAAGCTTTTGACTTAGCTTCGCTTACGGCCTTCTTTGCTTCTTTCTTTGCTATTTTGTAGTTTGTGACAGTTTCCTCTGTTCTATCCTTAGACATAGCTTTAAAGCAAGCTCTTTTTATTTTTAGCTTCTCTTGCACCCCTTCACTCCACCACCAAGCCTCCTTTTGGCATGGAGCTCCTCCCTTTGACTCGTCTAGCATCTCTTTAGCTACCTTTCGGATACAAGATGCTACTGCCTCCCACATCTCGTTTGCACTACTGCTACAATCCCAAGATAAGTCTTCTAAAACCTTCTCCCTGAAGCTCGCTTGCTTCAGTGGAAGATTCCACCATCTAGTTCTAGTTATCTTGGAAACCATTCTTTTCTTTACCAACCCTTTCATTTGTACATCCAAGACTAACAAACGATGTTGAGTTGTCAAACTCTCTCTTGGGATTACTTTGCAGTCTTTACAACACAGCCTATCTCTTCTCCTCAACGTAAAATAATCTATATGTGTTCTAGTTGGCCCACTCTTATAAGTAATTAAATGTTCCTCCCTCTTCTTGAAGAGAGTGTTTGCTATGAAAAGATCATATGTTGTTGTAAAATCCAGGATGGTTTTTCCCTCTTCATTTCTATCCTCAAAACCATGTCCTCCATGAACACTAGCATACCCAGAAACATCTTTTCCCACATGTCCATTAAGATCTCCACCGATGCAAATCACCTCTCTTTGTGGGATTCCTTGTATACTCGTATCCAAATCCTCCTAAAAAGCTTGTTTAGTCCTTTCATCTAAACCAATTTGCGATGCATAAACTGAGATGATATTCAGAATTTCTTCTTCAAGCACCAATTTTAGCAAAATAATTCGATCCCCGAATTCTTTCACCTCAACCACACAATCCTTCAAATCCTTATGAACAACCACTCCAACATTGTTTCTACCCTTATCTTTACCTGAATACCAAAGTTTAAAGCCTGTCTTCTCAATCTTCCTTGCTTTCTCTCCAACCCATTTAGTCTCTTGAAGGCATAGTATATGAATCTTCCTTCTTTCCATCGTATCCACTATCTCCATCAACTTTCCACTTAAAGTACCAATATTCCAACTACCAATCCGCAACTTCCGTTGTAATCTCTTTTGGACTAACTTCTTTACTCGCATGCATCCATTATCTTGATAATCTGACTGATGGACAATAAATTCAGAAAAAATCAAGTGCATGTAGCACATTCTATAGAAGGAATCAATAGGATCTCTACATATCTTGTAATGAGAGAATGCTCCTGTCAACGATGACTAAAGATCCATCATGATGAACGGTGTTGTAAGATATGAAATGTTCTCTGTCACTTCAGAGCAAATGAAGGGCAACCATACTTCTAATAGCATGTATTCTCCAAGTGACCTATACGGTTGCAATATGTACACTACGGACGAGGATGACCACTTCCTCTGTCACGAAGATCATGTCCTTTGAATTGTGTTTAACCTCCTATACCGCAAGTTGTCGTAGAAGAAGAGGCTTGAGTAGCAAAAGCAAGAGGAATTGTAATCCATCTCAAACGGCTATAGGCCTCCTCAAGGCAAGGATAGAGGCACTTGAGCAAAATGGATGCGAGCAGCATCATACTGCAAGAAAAACACCGACCATCATGGTGTTCATGTAGGCCACTAGCTGCTCGGGACTAGCGCTTGGAAGTAGTAGCTATGAAGCTTCTCGAACATGCCTCACAGTAAGGAGTAAAAAGCATGAAGAGGGTGACCATCTTGCTTTGTCATGAAGATATCATACTAGAGCTAGAGGATCTTCATCACATTCTTCGCTTGGAAGTATGTGGTGGAGAATATAGTCATTGCGTTTTTCTCTTAATCAGACTATGTGTTCCGCAAAAGTGCCCCACTGAAAAAGAAATGTCTTCAACCCCTAATCGAGGAATGATCGGGTACTTACATACTCTGTGAATTGCAAGTGAATGGGTGTGTGGTGAACTAAATAAGCCATTTTCCCCACCACCCTTGAAGGAATAATTCCTTCAAACCTGACTGCATGTTAACTTATGTCCACTTCGTCAAGCATGGTCTGCATATGTCCACTTCGTCAAGCATGGTCTTGATCTCACCATCGTGAAGGCCTTTTCCCAATACGCAGTGCCCCACCCCAAAGAGGAAGTTGTTAATACAAGCTTTCTCATATAATGTAGGCAGAGGGACACTATGAGGAGAATGTTACTGAGCATGACAAGGCTCTCTTTGATTATCAATCCTTGTAACTATGCCTGTATTTTAAATAATTTAATGATATGTACATTAGATGTGCACACATGGGCGTACACTTTTTGTCATCAAAAAACACACCCACTCAAGTTGGACAAACTGAAATGTCTCACTCATACATCGAATATAAGACAATACATGCCAATCTCGACTCAACAAATACTCTTCTGGTTTGTGATGACGGCAACAATATGTCTCGATCACACTAACGAGTTATAGGAATTAGGAGATAGAGTACGGAATAACGACCAGTCGAACAATTGAGTAGAAATGAATGTTTATGTTCTATGCATCTACATCAATCAAAGTCGTCAACACTGTAATGGCTCTCTCTCTATATATATAGAGATTTTTGGTTCACAACTTGCTACCTTTATAGAAGATTATTCCATCTCCCACAAGGATAAAAAAGTCATGGGAATGATCTTATGAAGATATCAAAATGGATCTCTCCTAGAAACCTCGAAGCATATTCTCTTTCATAGGAACCTCAAAGAAATGATCTCATCTTGAAGTCTATAAAGAAATGAGGATGGAGTATGAGTCTCGTCCCTTTCACACATTGGACACGAGCCTTGGCCAATCTAAAGGGATGGACTTAATTCTCTATATAAAGAACTTGAACAATTATATAATATAAAACTACACTATTATATGTATCATTTCCCCCGTACTTTCAGGAATCGCATAGGCATCAGAATAAGTTAGGAGAAAAAACAAACAAGGTCATACATAAGCATATTTTCTCTTTTTCTTTCCTCTTTTATCTCGATCTTTTTACAATCTTTTTTTCTTCTCTTCTCTTTTTTTGAGATGTCCTTTCTTTCTTTCTTCTTTGTGTGTATATATATATATATATATATATATATATATATCCCTTCCTTTCTTTTTTCTTGTTTGATTTTTTTATTTCTGAAACATAGTTATGGCCTACCATGTTGATACTGAAAAAAACAAGAAAGACACAAGTCTAAAGCCCAAGAGAAACCAAAGGGTACAAGAATCGTCCCCCTCCCCTTTCAATGCTTCTTAGGGAACCCGTAATGAATACAGACCATTATTGTCACTACAAGCCTCATATCACCTCTTCATGAATATTATCATGTGTTATTTCATCCAGAGTTTTTCACCATTACCATCAATGCATGTGCCCCTAGGTGTCGCATACAACACCTTTGTAGCAACCCTCTGATTGAACCATCGCCATGTTCTCTCCGCTTTTCTTTTGCCACCTTGTACGGCATGCTTCTTTATGCAGACATCTCCATGCACTGCATCATAATGTTTCATGAGCACCTCATGCCTCCGTACACTAATATCCTCGCCACGCCTTCATCGTGCCCCCTTTATAGTGGCCATCACCTTTTGCATCAAGCATTGTTTCAAGACTCAGCCTTGCATCATTGATCTTCACTCAAGATTTTTGCCACCTTGAATATTGTTGCGCAGCCATACACAATATGGCACCTCAAGCGGTTGCTACCACTGCAGATTCTACCTCATGTAGTATTGATCTAACCACCACGGTTGCCAAATCGTGTGTACTGCCATTTTTCTTTGTTATGCAAGGTTCCAAATAAGGTTGTGTCATGCACGTGGATTGGATAAATGCACCAATCCACTTCGAACCAGTATAATGGGGTTGTATCGAATTTTTATAAATAATGGAACAAGTTGTGCTATGAATTTTTTTTATGTAAAAGAGGGAGATCTCCCGAGGCGGGAGTCACCACAGCAACGTTTTCATTAAATAAAGGTAGAGTACATTAACGAGAAGTCCAAAAATTGTAAAGAGCATTACAATGCGATACAATATTCTCTGAATAAAACCTCTGATTTTTAAATATCAACTCATTATGATCAGTCCATATGGCCCAAAGCATTGTAAACGATTTAGAATAGTCATCCGTCGAACCCATGGCCACTACGCGAACTAGTCTCCAAAACGCCTCTAACCCGCTGACATCCACCCAATGGATCTCCGTCGCTCCAGACCTGAGCCAATGTCGTGCACCCGAAGAAAAGGTGGTCTGCATCTTCCACAACGCCCTCACACCTGTCAAGCATGTGCCTGCCAAGCCGAATAGTCTCCCCCTCCTCTCTTTATCATACAAGCAGTCTCTTCTCAAACACCAGAGGAAAATCTTCACTCTGCACTGGATCCTGGCAGCTCAAATAACCTTCATGTATGCGCACAGCTCCTCGTCTCGCGCCACTACCGACCTTCTCATCGCATAGTAAGGTTTCTTAACCGAGAATCTCGCCCCTTCCCATTCAAAATGGTCAGCTTCATTAGACAACTCCCACGATGGAGGAATCTCCGCCAGCAACCTCAAGAAGTCCTCCATGCGTTGATCCGACAGATCCGAGATGAACCGCGGTACCCACGAGCCGGAGTCCGCCACCTCAGCAAGAAGTACATCCTTAATAGCCGCCAGAGCCAACAGTCTAGGGAAATGCTACCCAAGACCGCCCTCTCTCGTCTAGTCGTCGAGCCAAAATCTAAACAACTGGCAGTTCCTCATCCTCGGACGCAAACTAGGAACAAGATTCGGCAAAAGGGCACGGATCCCAACCCATAGCGGTGATTCGAATCTCCTTCTATCCGCCACCAACGCCCTATTGACACCATAAATACTCCTCAAGACTCTGGTCGCCAGCAAGGTCGAAGTTCCCCAAATCTGAATCACCCACTTGGCCAACAAAGCTTTGTTCAAGAGCTCTACATCACGGACACCAAGGCCTCCATGGCAAATCCCCTTCGTAGCATCCTCCCAACACACCAGACTTAACCTTCCTTCTGACCCCAACCGGCATCAACCGAGTGGAATACAAGAAGATCGGGATGGCAGCGAGAACGTGTTTAAGGAGGGTCAACTTCCCTCCCCTAGACAGAGTGACCGCCTTCCATCCAGCCAACCTCTCCTCCATTCTACGCACAGCGTTGTCCCAATCCGACTTCTTAAGTCTGCCATCCACCAGCAGCAATCCCAGGTAGGAGATCGGGAGGCCCCCCAGGGGCACCCCGCCCTTTGAGGCGACATCATCGCCCACCTAGCAACCCTGTCACGCTTCGAAACGTCCATCCCGAAGCTAATCACCACCGACTTCTGCATGTTGATCTGAAACCCAGATAGGCTGCAAAAGATATCCACCAGAAGCATTGCGTTGCGGTTGTGCTCTTCCGAACTCCGAAGAAAAATCAGCATATCATCAGCATACTTAAGCAACGGGACAGAAATATCCCCCAGCCGGAAGCCCTCGCACCACTCACCCTCCATCGCACGCCTGAACAAAACCACCAAACAATCTGCTATAATGACAAAGAGCATAGGAACCGGCGGGTAACCCTGACGGACACCCCGCTGGGGCTAGAAAAAACCTCCCTCCGGCTTGCCATTCACCAAAATCGAACAGGAGGATGTAGTGACATATCTCTTCATCCATTGAACCCAAATCTCAGGGAAACCCCTCCGCCGCAGGGAGGTCTACAAGAACTTCCAGTTGACACAGTCATATGCTTTGGCATGATCAATCTTGCATAACGCCCCCTTCTTCTTCGAATGCTTCCATTCGAGGCAGATTTTCGACGCGACGATAAGACTATCCGCCATCTGATGACCCAGAATGAAAGCGGACTGCCCCTGAAGCACCATCGAGTCCATAACCACATTGAGCTTGTTCTTCAACACCTTTGCCACTACCAAGTAGAGAGCGTTGGAAATCGAAATCGACCTGAAGTCCCCCACCCTCAACGGATTCTCCTTCTTTGGAAGAAGAAAGATCAATGCTCGTTTGACTTTCTCGAAGCCTTTGATGCCATCCCTGAATTCACGGAGCACCTCCAGAACCTCCGCCTTCAAAAGATCCCAAAACTTGCGGTAGAACAGGACAAGAAATCCATCAGGACCCGGAGCGCCGTCTGCATTCAAGCCTCATACTGTCTGCCTCACTTCCTCAGAGAAATCAGCTAACAACAACTCCGCTTTCCTGTCATTCACCGATTCCACCCCCACTCCCATCCACCCCCAGCCTTCCCCTTCCCCCTACGCGAGGACTCCACGAAGTGGCTCCGCAAAGCCCCGCCAATCTGCTCCCCCCCCCCACTCTGACACCCCCAATCTCAGTCTCATGCAAAAAGTTCCTTCTCCTCCGACCGGACGCCATCAAGTGAAAGAACCTCGTATTGGCATCGCCTTCTTTCAACCACTTCTGCCTCGATCTCTGCCTCCATTCAACCTCCTCTTTTCCGTCCTTCAGCATCAGCTCCTCAAGCAAACCCATTATCTCCGCCATCTCCTCCTGATCCAAACCCCTCTTGTCATCCAGGCCATCCAACCTCACCACCCCCGCCTCGGCTTCACCTCACCTAGCCCTACGTCGAGCCCTAACCTCCTTGCCGTATGTCGTAAGGAAATATCTGAGGGACTTCAATTTAGCCGCAAACCGAGAGACCGTCGAGCCCACCGAAGCACAACTTCTCCATTGCTCAGCAACCAACTCCCTAAAACCGTCTTTGAAGAGCCAGCTCTGCTCGAAACGGAAAACAAACCTACTTCCTCTTTTCTCGTCGGATGACCAAAGGATAGGAGTGTGATCAGAGTATGCCCGCAGCAAAGCCCACGTCCGAGCAAGAGGAAACACCTCTGCCGCCTACGTGGACAACAAAAAACGATCGAGTCTAGAACGCGACCTCGCATTCCGCCAGCTATAAGTGCAGTCGACCGTGTCGATAACGGATAAGCCCAAGGATTGGACCATCCCTCTGAAGGCCTCCGAACCCGAATCCCTCCCACCGCCCATGCGCGGTTTGTCCTCAGGGAGCAATGTAATATTCAGGTCTCCACCAATGATCCAGATCCCAACCACGGGGTCCACGTCCAGAACCTCTAGTTCCACCGGGAGCCTCTCTCGTGTCCAATCGGTCCATAGATGTTCGTGACCAAGAAGTTGATACCATCTGCCCTCCTTCTCAAGTTCACCGACAAGCAGAAAGAGGACATAGAGACCCCCAACAAGTCAAACCTATCAGACAACTGGCCAGTAAGGATACCAACCGAGGCCCCCTGGGCCTCCAAATCAGCCAGCTCAAAACGATTTCCACCTCATACTCATGCCCCGCATCCACCAGCTCCACGAGCACATAAATCCCCTCGGAGAGAACCTCCCACCAACCAAGATTCTCCGGCCCAAGCCGACGAACCCGGAGGATCGCATCCATCGAGTCACCAGGCCGACAACCGTCACTCTCGATCCTAACCACCTCGGCGATGTCGCGCATCAGCTCCCTACACCTTTGCAAGTTCCGCACAATGAAAGGCAAACCCCCCACACGGACCCGCTCCAGAGGCCTAGGCTTCATCGTGCCATCACAGGACCTCACTCTGCGCCACCGCAGCAATGTCGAACCATCCCTCAACCCACAAAGCAGGGTGGCCGCCTCAAAGCCGCTAAGGCCCCTTGCCAGCACGCGCCAGGGGTCACCTGAGCAATATCCCCTGCGAAACGAGCCTCCAAAACCAACCCACGTCGGACGAAACCAAGAAGAGCGCCTCCGACCCTCCCCCTCGCTGATGAGCATCGCACTTCCCTTCTCCCTCAACGGGCAAGATCTGCTCGTACACGCGAAACGCCCATAGCGGGAGCACCTAATCGGTTCTCGATATTGGCACGCCCAGTGGTCCAGTCCACCGTAACGAAAACACCACCGACCGAATGGATTCATCATCAGCCTCCGACCTCCGAACCCCGGCTCCTTTACATGACGTTCGCGTCTCTGAGATCGGGGCACCAACCACCCCTCGTCATCCTGAGTGCCCATCCTGTTAGTCGTCCTTTAATTAGAGTAGTGAGGCAAACTTTGATCTGTTATGGAATCTTGTTCTTCCATATCAGCCTGCGGCCTTAGCGCAAATATTTAAGTGTCCCTTCTAGAATGATGAATTTTACACTCTGAGTAGAACGGGTCGGATTAGGTTCGAGGGCCAACCTGATCCAATCCTTCTAGAAACCAATCAGATCATACTTATGTTATTCTGACGTGCATAATATTACAAAAAAAAGGTTCTTGTCCAGTTTTAATTATGTAAACTCTTATTTTTCCTGAAAATCTAGTCCATTTCAACATTTATCAACAAAAAAAGAGAGGCCCTTCCGTTTAACTCTACAGACAATACGTCTCCACCGTCAACTTCTTGATTGCACTCCGAACACCTTCATATTTTTCCGATGGCATATGACTAGATAAGGTGTGGACCATTGAAGTAAATTTGATGGTGATATTTGTTCTCCATGTCAACCACGCACTTACATGTATCCTTTGCACAGATCTTAAATTTAATTTCATTCTGTGGTTCCTATAACATATTTCTAAATGAGGAAAATGGGTGTACGTCAATCTACGAGACACCACATGCGTTCCAAGTGGGAAAATTTGGTATGAGATGAGGTTAAGGAAGTCAAGGGAGAGGCCCCGAGGGAGCTTGTTGGAAGGTTAGCAATGATAGGAAAGGCATGGAAGGTCTAGAAGGTGACAGCGGCAGGCACAGGTGAATTCTACGCCCCTACAATGAAGAAGGGGGAGAAGGCAAAAATGAAGGGGAAGAATTGGGTAAGACAAAGAATCAGAGAGAAGGGTATAACGATTAAAAATAAATGTTAACCATTACTCTGACGGAAAAAATAATGGAAGTGCCAAATCGAAATGCATTCAGAAATCTTTGACTACATGGTGACCTCAAAGTTCGGGGTAATTGAATTTGAATGTAAAGATAAGAAACTTTTATGTAAATTGCTCCACCAAATGTTATGCAATTTACTCAACAATCATACATCTTTTTTTCTTCTAGTTTTCTTATGTTCATTTTACTGCAGTTGATAGCTAGCTTTTTACTTCTTAATTTCCTTCCAGAAAATGTCATGTACTTCACCTGCTGAAAATGATATACAAGTACTACCAGTGACTTCTATGGGAATGCATCACTCGACTTCTCTCGAGCTTACTCAAAATAAACTCTCCGATGACATTAGTACAGCATACAATCTCAAAATCTATCATGGCAACGCACTTGAAGAGAACAAGAAAGTGCCAAATTCTGAACTCTCCAGCTCCAAAAAAGTGAACTTCCAAACTCAAGCAAATCGCAATGCAAACTAGTGAAAACCTAATCCGTCACAGAGTGGTTTAGAGAAACTTCCTTCCAAGAAAATATCAACTTATTAATTTTCTTCCATAAAAACTCAAATTAAAAACTACACCAATAAGAGTGATGCTTAGATATCATTTTCATCTCAATGACTTGTTGCCGATGTTGACACCGTTCTTGGGTGTATCAAATCTTTCTCTAAAGGGACTTCATGTGGTAGAGACGATTTGCAAGCCCAACACCTCCTTGATGTTGTGTGGAGAGGGGTTTGTCGTGACCATGGACCTTTTACATGCCACCACCCTTGTGGTTAATTTATGGTTAGGATGGAGATGTCCCTTGTATTTGTCAGAATTTATAGCGTCTGCACCGCTTACACCATTGTTTAAGCCAGACAATAGTATTCGTTCTATTGCAGTCGGTACTATTTGTAGGCAGCTTGTGTCTAAAGTTGCTATGGCAGAAGTAAGTAAAGATGTGGTCAAATATCTTAATGACTTCCAGTTTGGAGTGGGTGTTTCGGGCGGAGATGAGGCTATTCTACACAGTATCAAGAGAGTGTTGGACGCTCGTCATAGCGATGGTTCTCTTTCCATGTTCACAATGAATTTTTCTAATGCCTTCAATATGGTTGATAGAACTGTTTTATTACGACAGGTGAGAGTGAGATGTCCATTTATCTCTGTGGGTGGAGTTCTTATATAGACAAATAGCAAGATTATACCTTGGAGACAGACATATGGTATTCTATTAGAGTGCAACAAGGTGATCCTTTAGGACCACTCCTTTTTTCTATCGTATTACACCTACTTATCCATTATATCAGGAATAATTGCAAGTTACTTCTTTATGCATGGTATCTTGATGATGGTTATTGGGGATACAGATGAGGTGGCCAATGTTTTGGGTATCATTCAGCAGTGCGGGCCAGACTTGGGTCTAGTTTTAAACATTCATAAATCTGAACTCTTTTGGCCTACATGTGATGATAGGAAGCTTCACAAAGAGGTGTTCCCAATAGGTATTGGAAGACCTTTATCAGACGTGAAGTTGCTTGGAGGGGTGGTTAGTAGGAATAAAAATTTTATTAAAGGTTTGTCTTTGGAGAGGGTTGCTAAAGCTGTGAAGTTAATGCATCTTCTTCCTCAGTTGGGTGACCCTCAGAGTGAGCTTCTTTTACTCCGTTCGTGTATGGGTATTGCAAAACTTTTATTTGGCTTGAGGATTTGTCAACCTATGTAAATGAAGGAGGCAGCAATATTATTTGATAAAGACTTACGTGAGTCTGTAGAGGATATTGTTGTTTGTGGAGACCATTTTTTTAAAGACCTTCAATGGAGGGTGGCTTCGTTGCCCGTTCTACTTGGCAGTTTGAGGCTACTTTCAGCAGTTGAGGCTTCTTCGTATGCCTTTGTGGCTTACAGAGCGTAGTCTTGAGAGCTCAATGATCCTATCTTGCGAGACAGTGAGTTTACAATATGTCTCTGATTATGTTCTTCATTGATTTCATGGCACGATTCCCTCATTTGACCTCAGTTGTTTCTCTAAAAATGGCATCGTCCCCCAAAAGACCTAAAATATTTTGACTAGTACTCTTTTCAGCACAATAACTGAGGATATGGATGTGGAATTTGACATGACCGTTAGACAAAAGATAATTTTTTGGTGTCTTCAAGCTGATCATGCTCAAGATTTTCTCCTTTCTATTCCTATTAACGGACTTGGTCTACACATGTTATTGGCAGAGTATCGCAGTATCCTCAGATAGCCTCATGATTCCTTTATTTCCAGTTGATGAGATATGCCCAGTTTGCCGTAAGGCATGCTTAGACACTTTTGAAGATCATGCAGTTCATTGCAGGGAACTTCTCTGTTTTAAGTATAGATATGATCTTGTTAGAGACGTTTTATTTGATGTACTCAGACATACATGTGTTGCTGCGAAGAAAGGGATGCATGTGAACTTTTTAACTGATTCGCAGAAAGGAAGATCCGCACTTAAACCTGCTGATATTTTGATTTTTGGATGGGTCAGAGGAAAACATGCTTGTGTAGATTTGACAAAAGTTTCTCCGTTGGTGGGGTTGGAGAGTGGGACCTTTACGGCGGGACATGCTGCCCTTAAAGTTGTTGCAGTAAAAGTGGTGAAACACAAGAAAGGTGCATTAAGAATCACTATACCTTCATCCATTTTGGTTTTGATACATTTGGATTCTCAGCATCAGAAGCTGTTGAGCATTTGAAGAGGGTCCAAAAAGTCATGAACAGTAATGTTATGGTTCCTAGGTTCATGGGTGTAGATTGGTTTTAAAATTCAAAAAGGACCAACGACGCATCTTGTTGCTCGCTTGTCTCCTATTTCGATATAATTTCATTTTTTTAATATAATTCAAATAATTTGGGGAGGATAATTTATCACATCCACTCAAGTCAATGATCCTACATGCAACAACCCGAATCAACCTCTGGAACCCCTTCAAGAAAACTGTAAAAAAAAAGTTATGATATTTCCAGCTCAAGAGAAGGATGATTTCCAATCTTTCCATAAAATCACAGCACGAATATCTCATAGAAGTCCAGTCTCTCACCAAGTAGGACACCTTTACAAAATGCACACAGAGCAAGCAACTCATAATAATAGTGTGATCCCTCACCAAGAAGTGACTTGCTTCTAGTATAGTTGATCTCTTCCAAACAAAGGCCCAACTAAACAAGGTCTAATCATTGCAATGTCAATTATATTGAATATCTATCATCCAACATGCAAGTCGAAAGCAATCTCAAGAACGCCCTCCAAAACTAACACAAAAAAAGGATCAAGCTCCAAACTTTCCAGCTCTCAACTTCCCAAAATTAGAAGAAGACGGATTGCTTCCTCTAAAAGATTTCAGTCCCCCACCAGGAAGCCGACTTGCTTCCTTTCGGCAATCTCCCCAGAAAAAAAGGTCAAGTTCCAATATTTTCATCGAACCACATCTTGAACAGCTCAAAGAAAAGGAGGATCCAAATAACTCCCCAAAAAGTAAAAAAAAAGAAAGATTAAATTCCATTTCCATCAAACCACATCGAACAACAGAAAAAAAATTAGTCCAAATTCCTCACCAAGAAGGTGGCTTGTCTCCCCTTACAATCAATTCCTTCCCAAAAAAAGGCTATGTTCCAATCTCTTCCATCAAATCACAACAGAAAAAAGGGGTCCAGATCCCTCGTCCCTTCCAAAGAAAAAGGGTCAATTTCCAATCTTTCAAATTAAATTATCGCTTAAACAACTAAAAGAACACCAGATCCCTCAACTATAACTGTTTCCTTAAAAAGAAAAAACTCAGGCTCCTATCTGTCCATCTAATCGCAGCTTCAAAAACCCGATGCTTCTGCTTGCAACCAATTCCCTCCATACAAAACCAAAGTTCCAATTTTTCCATCAAAGCAAAGCTTAAATAACTCAAAAAAATTGTATGATCCAAATCCCTCACCAGGAAATTGTGGACAACGAAGGCCCTCGGCTCCCACGAGATCACCTCCGTCCATCTCTCCCCATTCTCCTCCGGATCCCTGAAATCGCCCACAACCCAATCACATACCCGAATTACATTAAGTCAAACACTCGGGTCTTAAAATATCTACCTCTCGGCCAAAGATCTGGACTGGGCAGCGGGATTGGGCGATCGGGAGCTGACGGGGAGAGAAACGATGCCGAGGGAGAGGAGGACGAGAAAACCGACGGAGACAGCTAGGAAGGCGGCGAGGACGACCGTCCCCGACGGCAGCGACGGCGACTTCCTCGCCGGGAACGCGCGGCCGCGCTTTGCTGGAGCGCTCCGGTGCATTGCCCGAGGAATGCGGCGGATGGGGGCGCGAACGACGAGGTTACCGGAGTTGGTAGGGGAGTGGGGAAGGGAGTGCCGAGTGGTGGTAAACAAAGGATGCGAGATGATGTTGGTTGGAGGGAAATTGGAGGGAAGACCAAGGGTAATATGGTCAGTGGAGTAGTTGGATTTTGTTTCCATTTTTTATAACATACAGGCTAGAATGTGGGCTCCACTGTACCTTATTTGAACAACTTATTTCATAGATGACCAAAAAAACAGCACAATTTTTATTTTGGGGAAAGAATTTATAGAGCACATGTAAAAAAAATAGGGACACAATATTATAGGGAAATTTATATAATGTTTGAATTTGTATATTTTTAGTGATGGAAATACAACTGAACTGCTGAACATTTAAGTAACATTATGAGGCTATTTTCTTCTTTGTAGTTTATCAGGGAGGATGGTGGGTTCTGATAAAAATTTAGAGACTAAACTAATACCTTCCCAATCTACAGATCATATAGGAATTTGATGAAAGATTGGAGGCTTTTTGTGTAAATCTTGATGGATTTTTCTTTAAAATGAATATAAATTTTACATGAGCAAACATGAGCAATGAAAAAAATCGAAAATATACAAAAAAACGATACTTGAAGTGCAAGTTTGGTCGGAATTCTCCGTTTTTAGGTCACTTTGGTGTATGAGCCCGCGCTTCGTGGCAGGTTAGAGGAAATACATCCATTTGTAATATTTTCAAAATTATGAAAATTAAGCAAGATATCAAATCAATCAGTGATATTTAGGACTCAAACATGGATCTCAAACAATTTTTTACATTGTATCAGAGCCTCGAGTGGTAGTACCCACACTATGATGTGACCCAAGTATGCAGCTGTGATGAGTTGGTAGACAAAATATGGAAATATAGAAGAAAATGGTAAAGATATATATTCTGAAAAAATATAGATAAAATAGTAATAGACCAAAATGGATTTGAGTATCGAAGTTCTATGATTGAAACATGCGAAAGTACAACATGTTTCTACAAACCTTTTTAATCGTTAGTGGTGTTTGAAACGAAGATGTGTAACATTTTCATAGAAATATGATTGAAGTCTGAATGTAGCTAGAACATAAAATTCACGGGACTTAATTTTAGTTTTATTGAAACTTAATTTCAGTTGATCAGCCACGATTATGTTGCCGACACATGTTGTACCAAACCTGATTTAATGGCATCAAAATGCATTCTTTGGACTATACTTGCTTTATTCCAATATTTAGTAATATTTAGTAGATAAAAGTGAACACATGCTTGCTGCTCCGTGCTACAATGCATCCAAACGGACTTTAACATAAGCCAGTAATTCAGGTCTGGCAAGCATTTGACAATATAAGTCCAAAGGAAGCTCCCTTTCTTCATGAAATTTTTACCTCACGAATCTTATAATTATTGTAAATTACTTTCTCAATCTTCCAAGTATTGTTTTTACTTTCTCGACCCTGAAAAATTGCTAACCCTTACCCCCATAGACTTTATTGTTAATAGACTTCCATTTGTCCGTCAAAGGTAAACGAAATCTATCGAAAATAAGACCCTTTTACCTATCGTATGTATATAATTTACATTCATATCCTTCTTCTTCCTCCCCTAACTCCTCCCTACTCTACCCCCCCCCTCTTCCCACCACTCCTGCCCGCACCCATACCCTTCATGCTCTGTAGTGGCCTCACTCGGCTCAACTCTCCCGGACGTCGTTCAGGGATGCAAAGCACCACCCTCCTTGCCGGTTTCAACACCAAGCTTCGGTCCATCTGCCAGAAGATCGTGGAACAATCAAAGAAGCATGACAAGCCGATCGAGTCGCGTGTTTTGTCGAAATCCGAGTTGAGATCCGGATGGCGATTCATTGCTGCTATCGGATATGGACATGTCAGCGTTAACCATGAAATATTTGTGTTGGACCATTCATGCTCTAATTCTCTTAATATGCGGGTTAGGGTGGGTTAAACTGTGGGAGGGTAAACCATTTTGTATTTTGGTATTTGTATAGAGGGTTAAACTGAGGATGGGTTTGTTGTGATGTGATTGTATTGAAGTTAGGAAAAGTGAGTAGTTATTGTGATGTGATTGTATTAAAATTTGAAAAAGTAAGTAGAAGTTGAGTAGTTTATAATTTTTATATGATATGATGATATAATATATATTTTTGATGGAATTTATGAAAGAAAATTGATTTATTTAATGTATTAAAAAAGAGAAAGAGTGGGGCCCACATGGGAGAGATAAAGAATGGACTGGGGGGTTTAACCCCCTAACCGAACAGACTCTTAGGGCCTGTTTGATTAGATGGTACACCGGGATACCTTGGCATACCCCTAGCTTCAACCCGACATTCTTGGATTGGGATTGCTTGTATTGACCTTACAATTTCTTTGGTATAATGATTTTAACCATATTCAAACACACTTATTAACATAAAAAAATATTATAATCATTAAAAAGTTAATATAATACATATCATTGTCACATCACATTACAATTATCATTCCAATTCTCTCAACCCTCCAAACAGCTACTATTCACAGGAGGATACCCCAACCCAGCACAATCCAGTAACCAAACATGCCATTAATGTTTAGGATGTTAGTTATGTGTTTAGTGATTGCTTGATGTTGTGTAGACTGTAGTGGGAGCCCATGTGCAAAGAGAAATAGAAGGAGGTACTAGTAACTCCTTTAATGGTAGAAGGATCTTCGCTCTGGTCAATTTGTGTGGTCGGCGGTGGTGGGGTTTTACATTGGATTAAAAAAGGGAAGCAGAGGAGAACAAAGGGGTGCTTAGAGAAGAAGAAAACATAAAGAAACGGTCGCCAAGCCCTCCGCATGCACCTCCCTATGACAATCATGTTGGGGATAAAGGGGCACAATCAACCCAGGATATATCCCCTAATACTGTCCTGCAGCAAAGATGGCACAACAAGAATATATGTTCCCCACACGGGAACTCAAATGGCAACAATCACAAGCACACAAGCAACCACAATAGACAAGGATTTTACGTGGAAACAATTACTCAATGTAAGCAAGGGAAAAACCACGGAGCAAGACCGGCAACGATTCCACTACGGTCAAAGCAAGCCAAAGTTCTTCCCGGTTTTGTTGCCCACAAAACCGAGGTACAATCCACACACAATGGATAGTTGTCCAACAAGTATCAAACTATCCCTAGGCATCTAACTATACCAATATTGTGCTCAAAACAAGGAGGACAAAGTAACTCTCCTTGTGGGCTCCCGGATGGAGACCCAAACTTGGCTTCTTGGGGTCGTCCGCAACGACCTCAACGGCTGCTCCCAAACCCGAGCTCGTCCAACCGCTGCTCTTCCCAAATCCAACACCGCAGCCCTAGTCGTTGCTCCTCACGAACCCGGCTGCTGCTGTTCTCGAGCACGGATGCTCGGTACTCACTCGCTCTCCTACACGCGTGGAGGAAGACGAACAAAACAGGGTCAAAACCCTTGCTGCTGCTATCGCCGAAATGGGGAAAAAGGACGTCGTTCTCTGTTCTGAAAAATGGAATGGGCGGCTCCTGGAATGGGTTCACCGATTGGGGTTCCCTGGAGTGGAATCAAAAGATGGGCAAATATCAAGGATGCCCTTCCAAGTTGGAGCTGGACATTTTTGCAAGTAAACCCAACAACCTCCCCCTCCAGCCCCAACGGGGAGGTGTTGTCCTGTGATGGAGATCAAGAAGAGGTGACACCGCTCAGCTCTCTACAGAGCTGAAGCTTGTCACGAGTGACTGCCTTTGTCAACATGTCTGAGGGGTTCTCATCGGTGTGAACCTTCTTCGACATGAGCTGCTTCTGTTCAATTGCATCCCTCAGCCAATGATATCTCACATCAATGTGCTTTGTGCGAGCATGGTGCATGATACTCTTGCTCAAATCTATAGCGCTCTGGCTATCACAAAACACAACCGGCTCACTGTCATCCAATCCAAACTCATCAAGAAAGCATTGTAGCCACAACACTTCTTTCCCAGCCTCTGCTACTGCAATGTATTCTGCCTCGGTAGTAGAGAGAGCAACACATTTCTGTAGCTTGGATTGCCATGATATGGCTCCCCCTGCAAATGTGAAAATGTAGCCTGAGGTGGACTTTCTTTGGTCCATGTCGCATGCCATATCTGCATCAGTGTAACCACAAAGTTTGGGATCTGACCTTCCAAACACAAGACACATACTTGAGGTCCCTCTCAAGTATCTCAAGATCCACTTCACTGCCTCCCAATGGTCCTTCTCTGGATTTGACATGAATCTGCTCACCACGCCCACTGCATGGGCTATGTCGGGTCTAGTGCAAATCATTGCATACATGAGGCTCCCAACTGCTGACTGGTATGGGATCTTGGACATCTCTGCTTTCTCCTCAGAAGTAGAAGGACATGACTCTTTGGTAAGCTTGAAATGAGAGGCTAAAGGCGTGCTGACAGGTTTGGCATTCTTCATGTTGAACCGCTCCAACACGCGTTCAACATAGCTCTCTTGTGACAACCACAACATGTGTTCCTTCCTGTCCCTTGTAATCTGCATCCCAAGGATGTTACTGGCCTTTCCCAAATCTTTCATCTCAAACTCCTTGGAGAGTTCCCTCTTGAGCTTAGCAATGAGGTTGGAATCATGACCTACAATCAACATGTCATCCACGTAGATCAAAAGAATGACGAACCTGTCATTGGGAAGACGACGAACATATACGCATGGGTCGGTTGTAGTCCTCTTGAAGCCCTGCTTTCCCATGAAAGCATCAAACTTCAAGTACCATTGTCTCGGGGCTTGCTTCAAGCCATATAGACTCTTCCTCAACCTGCAAACCATGTGCTCTTTCCCTTTCTCTTGAAAACCTTGTGGCTGCTCCATGTAGATCTCTTCCTTCAAATCGCCGTGAAGAAACGTCGTCTTCACATCCATCTGTTCTAGCTCAAGGTCCATGCTAGCAACAAGTCCTAGCACCATTCTCACTGAGTTCATCTTCACCACTGGGGAGAAGATCTCATCATAATCCACTCATTCCTTCTGGCTGAATCCTTTCACTACCAACCTGGCCTTGTACTTCACCTGCTTGCCGCTGTCATCTGACTTCAGCTTGTAAACCCACTTGTTCTTCAAGACTCTCTTCCCTTTAGGAAGCTCAACAAGGTCATACGTGTGATTTTCTTGAGAGATAACATCTCTTCATTCATGCATTTCGCCAATGACCCTTATCCTTGTGCTCCTGTGCCTCCTCAAAGGTGTATGGCTCACCTGCATCTGTGAGCATCACGTACCTAGAAGTGGGGTAACGAGATGATGGCTGGCGTACCCTCTCAGATCTCTTGACCTGAGGCTGTGTGGAGTCACATGATAGGAAGCGGCCGTGTCAACGACCCACTCCAAATCACTCCCTGCATGTAAGCACTGGTCCTGGATAGTGAGAATCATCTCTTCTGCACTGTCATCTGCCACAACTGCAGCTACATTGCCATCTTCCTTTTTCTGATCCTTCTTGGCTTCAGCTTGTTCTCTCTTCCAAACCCTGCAATCTCTCTTCCAGTGACCGGGTTTCTGGCAATGGTGACACTTTCCTCTGCCCTTGGACTTGTCCCTGGATTTCTGCCTCTCCTGTGACGCTCCTCTGCTGCTGGATCTTCCTCTCCTCTCAACTGCATACACATGTGAAGAGGAAGATGCCTCTCCCGAAGAGCGACGTCTAATCTCCTCATTGAGGAGACTGCTCTTGACCATAGCCATGGTCAACTTGCTATCCTTCGCAGAGTTGCTCACGGTGACAACTAAGGTATCCCAACTGTCTGGCACAGAACCCAATAGGATAAGTGCCTGCAGCTCATCATCAAGTGTCAAACTCATGGACGTCAACTGGTTGATTATGCTTTGGAAGTCATTCAAGTGCTCAGCCACTTTGCATCCATCCTTGTACTTCAGGTTCACAAGCTTTCTAATCAAGAAAACCTTGTTGGTAGCGGTCTTCTGGTCATAGAGCTCGGACAGCTTGTCCCACAGCTCATTGGCATTCGTCTCCTCAGCAACATGGTGGAAAACCGACATGTCAAGCCACTTCCTAATGGTGCCAATGGCCTTTCGGTTCAATTTTATCCACTCACGTGCGGACATGTTCTCCGGCTTGGCGCTCTCACCCTCCACGGGATCGTGGAGGTCCTTGTAATACAAGATGTCTTCCATCTTGGCCATCCAAATCTGCCAGTTGCTACTTGTGAGCTTGATCATTGTGCCTTCATCATCTTTCACATTGCTCAAACTTGAGCTCTGATACCACTTGTTGGGGATAAAGGGGCACAATCAACCCAGGATATATCCTCTAATACTGTCCTGCAGCAAAGATGGCACAACAAGAATATATGTTCCCCACACGGGAACTCAAATGGCAACAATCACAAGCACACAAGTAACCACAATAGACAAGGATTTTACGTGGAAACCCTAACTCAATGTGAGCAAGGGAAAAACCACGGGGCAAGACCGGCAACGATTCCACTACGGTCAAAGCAAGCCAAAGTTCTTTCCGGTTGTGTTGCCCACAAAACCAAGGTACAATCCACACACAATGGATAGTTGTCCAACAAGTATCAAACTATCCCTAGGTATCTAACTATACCAATATTGTGTTCAAAACAAGGAGGACAAAGTAACTCCCCTTGTGGGCTCCCGGATGGAGACCCAAACTTGGCTTCTTGGGGTCGTCCGCAACGACCTCAACGGCTGCTCCCAAACCCGAGCTCGTCCAACCGCTGCTCTTCCCAAATCCAACACCGCAGCCCTAGCCGCTGCTCCTCACGAACCCGGTTGCTGCTGTTCTCGAGCACGGATGCTCGGCACTCACTCGCTCTCCTACACGCGTGGAGGAAGATGAACAAAACAGGGTTGAAACCCTTGCTGCTGCTGTCGCCGAAATGGGGAAAAAGGGCGTCGTTCTCTGTTCTGAAAAATGGAATGGGCGGCTCCTGGAATGGGTTCCCCGATTGGGGTTCCCTGGAATGGAATCAAAAGATGGGCAAATATCAAGGATGCCCTTCCAAGTTGGGGCTGGACATTTTTGTAAGTAAACCCAACAACCTCCCCCTCCAGCCCCAACGGGGAGGTGTTGTCCTGTGATGGAGATCAATGAGAGGTGACACCGCTCAGCTCTCTATAGAGCTGAAGCTTGTCACGAGTGACTGCCTTTGTTAACATGTCTGAGGGGTTCTCATCGGTGTGAACCTTCTTCGACATGAGCTGCTTCTGTTCAATTGCATCCCTCAGCCAATGATATCTCACATCAATGTGCTTTGTGCGAGCATGGTGCATGATACTCTTGCTCAAATCTATAGCGCTCTGGCTATCACAAAACACAACCGGCTCACTGTCATCCAATCCAAACTCACCAAGAAAGCATTGTAGCCACAACACTTCTTTCCCAGCCTCTGCTGCTGCAATGTATTCTGCCTCGGTAGTAGAGAGAGCAACACATTTCTGTAGCTTGGATTGCCATGATATGGCTCCCCGTGCAAATGTGAAAATGTAGCCTGAGGTGGACTTTCTCTGGTCCATGTCGCCTGCCATATCTGCATCAGTGTAACCACAAAGTTTGGGATCTGACCTTCCAAACACAAGAAACATACTTGAGGTCCCTCTCAAGTATCTCAAGATCCACTTCACTATCTCCCAATGGTCCTTCTCCGGATTTGACATGAATCTGCTTACCACGCCCACTGCATGGGCTATGTCGGGTCTAGTGCAAACTATTGCATACATGAGGCTCCCAACTGTTGTCTGGTATGGGATCTTGGACATCTCTGCTTTCTCCTCAGAAGTAGAAGGACGTGACTCTTTGGTAAGCTTGAAATGAGAGGCTAAAGGCGTGCTGACAGGTTTGGCATTCTTCATGTTGAACCGCTCCAACACGCGTTCAACATAGCTCTCTTGTGACAACCACAACATGTGTTCCTTCCTGTCCCTTGTAATCTGCATCCCAAGGATGTTACTGGCCTTTCCCAAATCTTTCATCTCAAACTCCTTGGAGAGTTCCCTCTTGAGCTTTGCAATGAGGTTGGAATCATGACCTACAATCAACATGTCATCCACGTAGATCAAAAGAATGACGAACCTGTCATTGGGAAGACAACGAACATATACGCATGGGTCGGTTGTAGTCCTCTTGAAGCCCTGCTTTCCCATGAAAGCATCAAACTTCAAGTACCATTGTCTCGAGGCTTGCTTCAAGCCATAGAGACTCTTCCTCAACCTGCAAACCATGTGCTCTTTCCCTTTCTCTTGAAAACCCTGTGGCTGCTCCATGTAGATCTCTTCCTTCAAATCGCCGTGAAGAAACGCCGTCTTCACATCCATCTGCTCTAGCTCAAGGTCCATGCTAGCAACAAGTCCTAGCACCATTCTCACTGAGTTCATCTTCACCACTGGGGAGAAGATCTCATCATAATCCACTCCTTCCTTCTGGCTGAATCCTTTCACTACCAACCTGGCCTTGTACTTCACCTGCTTGCCGCTGTCATCTGACTTCAGCTTGTAAACCCACTTGTTCTTCAAGACTCTCTTCCCTTTAGGAATCTCAACAAGGTCATACGTGTGATTTTTCTTGAGAGATAACATCTCTTCATTCATGCATTTCGCCAATGACCCTTATCCTTGTGCTTCTGTGCCTCCTCAAAGGTGTATGGCTCACCTGCATCTGTGAGCATCACGTACCTGGAAGTGGGGTAACGGGATGATGGCTGGCGTACCCTCTCAGATCTCCTGACCTGAGGCTCTGCTGCATCTGCATGTAGATGAGGCTGCTCCCTCTCCCCTATGTCCCCTGGACCTGCATCAATGGGGTCTGCGTCTGGCTCATGCTGCTCTAGCTGCCCATCCTCTCCACATGTACCATGTACTGGAGAGGGCTCCGTGTCCTCATCACTGTCATCATCCATGGAAAATTCATCCGCATCACCACTCTCAGTGGTGTCCTCATCCAATTTCTGGTTCTCATAAAAGATCGCATCCATGTGCCTGGTGACTGTCTTCTTCCTTGGATCCCAAAGACGGTATCCAAACTCCTGATCTCCATAGCCAGGAAAAATACAAGGCACTGCCTTGTCATCCAACTTCTTCCGCTACTCCTTGGGTACCAATGCATAAGCCTTGCATCCAAACACCCTCAAATGAGCATATGAGGGGTCTTTCCCTGTCCAAACACACTCTGGAATCTTGAAGCTAAAAGGAACTGATGGAAATCGGTTTACCAAGTAACATGCGGTGCGAACCGCCTCAGCCCAAAAGGTCTTGGGCAACTTCGTTGTCTTCAGCATGCAGCGAACTCTCTCAACAATGGTCATGTTCATCCTCTCAGCTAGACCATTGTGTTGGGGTGTCCCTGGCTCTGTCCTCTCATGCCTGATATCGTGCTCTGCACAATAGTCCTGAAAGCTATGGGAGGTGTACTCTCCCCCATTGTCTGTGCGTAGACACTTCAACAATTTTCCTATCTCACGCTCAACCATGGCATGGAATTTCTTGAAACAATCAAAGACTTGATCTTTCATTCTCAGCATATACACCCACACCTTCCTAGATGCATCATCAATGAAGGTGACAAAATACATGTTGCCTCCCAATGAGACCGTGTCCATAGGACCACAAACGTCTGAGTGAACCAGCTGTAGAAGGTCTCCCTTCACCTTGGATCTCGCTCTGTACGGTGCACTCCTCCTCTTCCCAACCTCACATGCATCACAAGGAGACAAAGTGATGTCATTGTGGTAGGGGATCAATTCTTTCTTGATCAGTAGCTGCAAGCCCTTTTGGCTCATGTGCCCAAGCCGACGGTGCCACAAATCTGAATTATCTACTTCACTAGCATGCAAACTGTCATCCATGACCTTCACTCTAGTCAAGTAAAGCGTGTGACACAACCTGCCTCTCGCCATGATGAGAGAACCCTTGCTAATCTTGCATTTGTTGTCGCCGAACTTCAGATGGTAGCCTTCACTATCTAGCTGTGAGCCAGATATAAGGCTAAGCCGCACATCAGGAACATGCCTCACATTCTGGAGTATCATTGAGCACCCAACATCCGTCTGAATCGAGATGGTGCCCATACCAATGATCTTTGAGTAACTTTCGTTACCCATCAAGACTCTCCCATAGTCACCACAGGTGTAGGAGGTGAAGAACTCCCTGTGTGAGTCACATGATAGGAGGCGGCCGTGTCAACGACCCACTCCAAATCACTCCCTGCGTGTAAGCACTGGTCCTGGATAGTGAGAATCATCTCTTCTGCACTGTCATCTGCCACAACTGCAGCTACATTGCCATCTTCCTTTTTCTGATCCTTCTTGGCTTCAGCTTGTTCTCTCTTCCAAACCCTGCAATCTCTCTTCCAGTGACCGGGTTTTTGGAAATGGTGACACTTTCCTCTGCCCTTGGACTTGTCCCTGGATTTCTGCCTCTCCTGTGACGCTCCTCTGCTGCTGGATCTTCCTCTCCTCTCAACTGCATACACATGTGAAGAGGAGGATGCCTCTCCCGAAGAGCGACGTCTAATCTCCTCATTGAGGAGACTGCCCTTGACCATAGTCATGGTCAACTTGCTATCCTTCGCAGAGTTGCTCACAGTGACAATTAAGGTCTCCTAACTGTCTGGCAAAGAACCCAATAGGAGAAGTGCCTGCAGCTCATCATCAAGTGTCAAACTCATGGACGTCAACTGGTTGATTATGCTTTGGAAGTCATTCAAGTGTTCAGCCACTTTGCATCAATCCTTGTACTTCAGGTTCACAAGCTTTCTAATCAAGAAAACCTTGTTGGTAGCGGTCTTCTGGTCATAGAGCTCGGACAGCTTGTCCCACAGCTCATTGGCATTCGTCTCCTCAGCAACATGGTGGAAAACCGACATGTCAAGCCACTTCCGAATGGTGCCAATGGCCTTTCGGTTCAATTTTGTCCACTCACTTGCGGACATGTTCTCCGGCTTGACGCTCTCACCCTCCACGGGATCGTGGAGGTCCTTGTAATACAAGATGTCTTCCATCTTGGCCTTCCAAATCTGCCAGTTGCTACTTGTGAGCTTGATCATTGTGCCTTCATCATCTTTTCCATTGCTCAAACTTGAGCTCTGATACCACTTGTTGGGGATAAAGGGGCACAATCAACCCAGGATATATCCCCTAATACTGTCCTGCAGCAAAGATGGCACAACAAGAATATATGTTCCCCACACGGGAACTCAAATGGCAACAATCACAAGCATACAAGTAACCACAATAGACAAGGATTTTACGTGGAAACCCTAACTCAATGTCAGCAAGGGAAAAACCACGGGGCAAGACCGGCAACGATTCCACTACAATCAAAGCAAGCCAAAGTTCTTCCCGATTTTGTTGCCCACGAAACCGGGGTACAATCCACACACAATGGATAGTTGTCAACAAGTATCAAACTATCCCTAGGTATCTAACTATACCAATATTGTGCTCAAAACAAGGAGGACAAAGTAACTCCCCTTGTGGGCTCCCGGATGGAGACCCAAACTTGGCTTCTTGGGGTCGTCCGCAACGACCTCAACGGCTGCTCCCAAACCCGAGCTCGTCCAACCGCTGCTCTTCCCAAATCCAACACCGCAGCCCTAGCCGCTGCTCCTCACGAACCCGGCTGCTGCTGTTCTCGAGCACGGATGCTCGGCACTCACTCGCTCTCCTACACGCGTGGAGGAAGACAAACAAAACAGGGTCGAAACCCTTGCTGCTGCTGTCGCCGAAATGGGGAAAAAGGGCATCGTTCTCTGTTCTGAAAAATGGAATGGGCGGCTCCTGGAATGTGTTCCCCGATTGGGGTTCCCTGGAATGGAATCAAAAGATGGGCAAATATCAAGGATGCCCTTCCAAGTTGGGGCTGGACATTTTTGCAAGTAAACCCAACAAATCCGACCTCCCAGCTCCTCTGCCCATGCCTTCTTGCACCACCCCGACCTCTCAACCCTTCCCCACATCGCTTTGAGTCTTGCTCGACCTGTGATTTGAGGGATATAGAAGAAGAAGAGGGCTGGAAAAGAAGGTTCATAAGTATAGAAGTTGCAATGTATTTGTTTAGCAACCACAAATATTGATTAGTTGGTCCAAGAAATCGTCCCGAAAAAAATGAAAAAAAATCATATTTGTGATTAGAAGTGACGTTTTATCCATGAAATAATTTTTTTGGGTGATTTGGTGGACAGATGGAGATGGATGAAGAGAGCGAAATTAAATAAGAGGTGGAGGAAGAAGAAGAAGAAGAATGAAGGAAGAAGGAGAAGAAGAAGAAGAAGATGATGATGATGACGATGATTATGATGATGATGATGATGATGATGATGAAAGAGATGAGGATGTGGGAGATCCACCATAAATTTCTCCTCTGATTAGATTAACCCATGTTATTCGCTCAAGTAAAAGTAAAATTAACGGTGGGATCTATGAGATAAGATGGAACAAGTTTACGGATCGATGGAGTTATAACAAGATTTAGAAGGCCGAGAAGGTAATTTACAATGATTCTAGGATTATGGATAAAAATCTCTTTATTCATTTCTAAGGAGAACACACAATCTTTAAACCAAATGGTATACTGTGTTTCTACTAAGATAAAGGTGGGAGAAGGAAAAACATATTCCTTTATAATGTTAGATTTTCACAGCAAGCATTACTAAGTCATAAAAACTCCAACCTTCATTTTTACCCATAAACAACACAACCACCATCTCAACCAAATACATCACATTTATGCAATTAGAAGACACGCCATTCTCCCATTAGAAATATACCTAATTCTCCCTATCTAATATCATATAATAAGCGGGGTTCTTTTGCTATAATTACATTCCTATCCCCTTCCATACATCATTACATTGACATCCTAAACGCTCCAGTGATCATTTCGATTTTGCCTCTGCTTTATTACTTAATTCTCGGCATATCCAGCTCTTGAGACAACACTGGATTCTACCGCCACAGCATTCCCTTCCCTCCCTTGTCACCTCCACAACTATGTATGCAAATATATGTATATGGATACGGATGTATGTATTATTATATTCATAGTCATTTTAGACATGAATATGTATGTGGATACGTATATTGACAGATAGGAAAATTACATTACCATGTCTTTAAAAAACATATATGTACGGATGTAAAATGGATATTGATCCCATACGAATAATGTTAGATGTACTATATATAAGCTTAAATATACATGTATTGGGTTGAACTCACATGATATAAATATATTATATGTGCTTATACTGCTTTAATTATATCAAATATGACGAAAGAACGTATAAAATTATGTTATATATGATTAAAAATAATTATACACCAATATTTACGTATAAAAAACGGTATACAGATGTTTGCGGATATCGAAGTGATATCCTGTATCCATTTTAAAACAGATACGAATGCAGATGTCAAAATCTCTGTTTGGATGGAATTAAGACAGTATCCTTATCAGTTATTGACGATGCATTCGATCCTCCACGTGACTTTGATGGCCATAGTCCTCTTCACCGCAACCATGTGCTCCCCTTGCTTCCCCTCCTACATCAACCCTGCGGGACAAAAATACCACCAGCATCAAGGCCCTCACCCATCATCCCTCCTTACTACTAGGATCAAGGTTGACGAGAAAGATAAACCCTTTGTTGTCTCTATCTTACCTTTTCGCATATCCTTGTGCCCCACCGCCTCTCGACCCCACGGCAGATGCCACACCCCTTCCTCCTCCGAAGAGCCATCGGGCGAGAGCGAAGCATGAAAGGTTAGACTACCCCTCCCCCCACCTCCCCAACCATTTAACTTCCCTTCCTTGCATGGTGGCAACCTTCACATAGACGGTGATTTACAACACCACACCACCTAAGACTCGTGCCACCGATGAGGAGGACAGGAAGAAGAACAACCTTATGCGAGGGCATGTGACGAGTTCGCCCAAAGCAGAGCTCCTCCATACTCATGAGTACGATGCCACTCTCAACCCTTTTATCTGCATGCAGCTTGGTGGTATTTGATAACTCAGAAGCCTTACTCCATCAGGTGACAAGCGGAATCTCTATTAGAGCCATAGACAAGCAGAATCTCTATAGAGTCATAAGATATATGGAACGAGAGGGATGGTAGGAGTGAGACATCATGTGGCGTTTCTAAGGGTGCGTTTGGTTGACGGGTTAAGGCGGGTTAAACTGGTAGAGGGTAACCCGTTTTTGGATTTTGGTGTTTGGATAGAGGGTTAAACTGGGGGTGGGTTAGAAGTGGGTTTGGGGTGATATGATTGTATTGAAGTTTGAAAAAGTGAGTAGTTATTGCGATGTGATTGTATTGAAGTTTGGAAAAGTGAGTAGAAGTGGAGTAGTTTATAATTTTTATATGATATGATGGTATAATATATTATTTTTTGATAGGATTGATGATGTAAAATTGATTTATTTAATTTTTTAAAAAGAGAATAAAGTGGGGCCCACGGGGAGAGAGGGGGATGTGGGTTAAGGAGGGTAAACTCCCCCAAGAGGAGGGTAACCTGGTAGCCAAACGCTACCTAAATGTTTTGCTCATTACTGGAGTTCCAGCAATGACGTGCCACCAAACCACAAGGACAATGTGCCAATGTGGAGGGGATTTATATGGTTGTTAACGGAGAGAAGGAAATTAATTAAAGATAGCGAAATGTGTTTAAGGCTTGATGATAGAGATGAGGTCCGATCTTACTTGATGAGATTTCTACAATGGAACGGACTAAATGTACATGGAAGCTAAAAATCACTCGAAAAGTATTAGGAGATGTTGTTGCAATAACACCATTGATTAATTAAACATACATTGTTATAGTAGTAATATGCATTGATAACGATAATGCAATTATCAAAGTATCATTTTTTAAAAGTTATATCGAACAATAGAGTTGGATTATAAAAAATATTAATAGTAGAAATACAACAACCTACGTCAACGAATAGTTTAATATTCGTGTATAATCATGAATAATATTTGGTGCATGCTTCCTAAATTCATAATACGTATCATATTTATTTTGTATTATTAATGGTGAAACAAATTATAAATGGTTGTCTATTCACTTTCTTCAAATTATGATTAAATTAGCAATGATTAATAAATTATCAATGCAGAAGCTGGTGAATAATCATTAGTATATAAAAGTTTAGCAATGATTATGACATTTTTTTGTGAATCACAAAATTGAAATATAACTTTGCAATGAATATTATTCAATGTGATATATTTACCATTCGAAGATGCATTAATGAATATTCCACTTATCATTCTTATAATTTTCTGATAGTCAAAATTTAATGACTCATTAATATTGATCTATATCGATTACAATAATTACATGATTCATTGTTATATTTTCCGATGTATAAAAGACAAAACTCACTGGATAAATATCATGTCAACTCTTGTTGTTAATACCAAGTATGGAAGATAATTTTTCAAAGACTAATTTCACCCTTTCAAATGTGTGATCGGTAATATGATTCTTTTCACTCGTGTAAAGCACATGCGTGCATTAGTTGGTATGTATCCGTGTCCAAAAACACACCATATCTGAATCTCTCAATCGTCTAAGTATCATGTTCCTAAATTTTGATTAAACTATTCTAATGTCCATATGCATTCCTCCACATAGAGCTCTCTTAGTCCTAAATCACTCAGACTAACAGAAAGATCAATTCCACACAATGCGTTATACATAATTTACTAAAGCATATTAGATCAATATTTTAATATGATGGCTCTTCAGCCTCCTTTATTATGAAAATATTTTCTAGATTACAGACAAACTTAGGCTATAATCCCAAATTGTTAAACTTGTAGTTCTGAAGTAAATTGTTCCATAAAGCAAAAAAAAAAAACTTAAATCAGCTATGCAACTTGGAAATTATTCCCATCATTTTAGTATCATGCAAATACTTGACCCCAATTTCAATAAAAATGTGTTTCACTTTAGGAAGATTGAAATTTGATCTTAATTATTTTATGGATTGAGGTGATAAATATTTCTATAGCAATTAACAATGGTAAAATATATTTTAAAACATTAATTTTATGCGTAAGATTTTTTCGATGGCTATCAAATTGTATTTGAATATCATTATATATTGAGATTCTTGAATTTAATGTAAGAAGATGCCGAAAAATATATTCATCTTTTGAAGGAAATGTTATTATTATATCTAAATCGATATATTTAAAAAATGGACATGATTTTTTACTTTAAACGAAGTAGACTCGTTGAATACCAAATTGATAGTCTCATTTTGACATCCGACTTCCAATTGTAACAACATGACAACGTTTCTAATAATAAAAATCTTTCTATAAATGTCTACTATTTTTGGACCTTGTCTTAAAAATAGTCACCATATTACTTTTGATATATTTCATAGATAATTGATATCCTCCAAAAATTTACTTTTTATTTTATTTATATATTATAGGTATGTATATGTATGTGATGAGAATGATTTATGGATCATTTATCTTTTATTTCATAATTATCATAGAATAAAAGTCCACATTTCATTTATTTTGCATTAGAAACCATATATATGGTCGAATTAATGCTTAGAAATCAATACCTAATGTAATTTCTTATGTAATATATATTATAGGTATATGCATGCATCTGATGAGAAGGAAGTTTGGACCACGTATCTTTTATTTCATAATTATCAGATGACTAATTGTTCATAAACATTTATTTTACATAAAAAATATGTATATCTAATCGAAGCAATGCTATTGAATTCAAATTTTAAGATAAGATTTTTAAAATATGTACTACAAATTAGTAAAGGTAAAATAGATGTTGAAAACTGGCGTATACACACTCTTTTTATTCCCTCTTTTCATAATTGAAAATGCATATCTATTTATAGATAAAAATGGATTATATAAAAAAACATATTTATACGTCAACAATCATCAATATTAAGAATACAAACAGTAGGATTCGCATAATTAATTTTTTTATACAAACTTAAAATTTATATGATAAAAGAATATTTTTATGATATATATAATTTTCAAGATTATATCTAAAATAATCAATTGATGATATGACATAAGTTAAAATGATATGGACAAAATCTTATTTTTTTTAACAAAATCGTATTTCAATAGGTGATATGTCTAATTCTAAATATAGAATATAATTATACAAGAGAGAGAGGGTGAAGAAGTAAGTGGAAAAAGAAAGAAAGCATGAAGAATGGAGAGTGTGTGTGTGTGGGGGGGGGAGCAGAGTTGAGGGGAAAGATGGGAGCACTGGAGAGCAAAGGGAAGAGCGGGAATGTACAGGAGAATGGGTGCATGGACGCCACAAGCCCGCCTGAGGAAGAAACTAGAAAAAAAATAAAAAAACCCAATAGTATGGGTTATAGATAGATATAGTTACCATATTGTATATAAATCAGAATAGAATGCGACGATTCATTATTTCAATCATGTTGATCACTGCTTTGTTAAGATAATTATACAATACATAAGTTTCCTCGCAAAATGAGTTTTTTTTTGTTTTAAAAAATAGATTTGAAAATATATAATGATAAATAATTATCTGAAAACTATGGTATTTGAACCAAAAAGTCTTTTGTTATTAATATATTATGAATGAATACTAAGCTATGAACAAGGGTTTAATAGAGCTATCTTGGGGGGGGGGCAACTTGACTACCAACATCTTTTTTTTATTTTTTTAGGTATTCCTTAAAACACCCAAGAGATTTAGTCTACTAGATGACAACATGATTGTTAGTTTTTCATGGGCTTGATGGATTGGATAAAAGTCTCAAGTTGAGTTGAAATTTGAATGTAAATATGGTGTTATGTAGTGATTTGAACCACCAAGTATCTTTGGAACTACCTTAAGAAATTAAAAAAATAAAGGTAGAGATAGCCAAGTTGGTTCCCCTAGAGGTAGCTCTATTAAACTCTACGAATAAACTCACTTAAGTAATACATTATACCTCATGTACTTTTTATAAATTTTGAACCAAACTAAACTACGATTGGATAAATAGAATACCAATCGCAATGAAATACATATTTTAAAAATCTTACAAGAAAATGATGTATTGTACATTTAGCTTAATGATTATAGCTGTATCAACTTTTTAAACATTGAAAAAATATATCGAAATTTAAGTATAACAATTACGAAAAACAAGTTACACATCAATATTTTTGAAGTTTGGGGAGAAACAACTACTTTTGTAAGAAATTTAAGCAAGATTAATCAATATTTTTAGAAATTCTCTACATGTAATTAAGTATTTATTTTTTTGTGAGGTAAAGGTATTTCCTATATTTGCACAAAAAATAAGAGAGGGCTATAGGCCATTACAGAATGTTTCGTATAGGTTCATGTGGCAAGCGAGAAGCCAAGGGATTGAACAAGAAATCAACAAAAAAATTTAGGGGAAAAACAACAAGTTGTAATCTCAACCCCCAACAGCCTAAAAGATTAGGCCAACTACATCCGACGATATGAGGCCAATGATTCGATAGCAGAGATGGCAGCAGGGCCCTTCCACTTACGGTTCCTTTCCATCCAAAGACTCTAGACCGTCACAGCGAGTGCACTACTCAAGCTCCTAGCGTATGCAAAATTGATTTTCCGGATGAGCTGCAGTCAACTGAGCGAGTCCGCCAGATGCAAATCATTGTGAGGGAATTGAAGCAAGTCACATATCCCAGTCCAAACCTTTGAAGCATAAGGGCAATCCCAAAAAATGTGATCAACAGATTCCAAGGGGCCATCGCATAATAGACATCCTCCCGTATTAATTAGCCCCCGTCTAGCCAAACGATCCCAGGTTGGGAGCTTTCTGCGTACCACTCTGTAGAGGCAACAAGAATGCTTTGGAGCCGCATTGCTATACCAGACATCCGTCCACCAAGACACAATCGATACCTTTTACCTGACCAAGTCATAGGCTGAGCGGAAGGAGAAGACCTTATTCCCAAGACTCCACGAGTATGGCGGAGAGGACCCCACGATGCCATGATGGGTCATACTCCTAAGCTGCAACATCCGCCTCCAAATAGGGGAGCTGATGAATCCACGATTCATCATCTCAATATCTTGATCTTAGCAAAAACCCTGAGTAAAGTCCCAAATAAATGTCCATAAAATCGATAAATTAACAAAATGATTCTTGTAAATAAAACACACTAATTATTGTATATTAGATTGTACAAAATAAATTAGCAATAAAAAGCCGCAAAATTAAAGGAGTTTTTCACCTGTAAATAGCCCAAAACTTCATGTATTTTTAATAATTTTATTTCAACTCCTTTTTTGGCTAATTATTTGTCTAACTTATTCATAATAATGTATATACAAATATAAAAATACAAAATAAATTTCACCTCAAATAAATGCTCCTAGATCTCAAAGAGAAAAAACCGTAAAGTCCAACTTTCTAGCCAAATTCCCGCTCCGTATGAACTCCAAATTCACCAAACTCATTTTCAAAGTTCAAGTTAGAAAATTATCTATGCAATGGAAATGGTTTCATTAAAATTGGAGCTCATTTGCAAAAGTTGGGTTTTGAGACCTAGATGTACATTGTATATTATGTATATATTCATTCTTTTTTCATTTTTTATTTTATCTTTTTTAATTACTAAAAAATCATCGTTGTATTGTATTTTGATTCTAGTATTTTATTGTATTTTTCTGTTATAAATATCTCTTATTAAAAAGATAAAATATATATATTAGAAAAGCAAATAAAAAATGTACATGTTGTATGTCTTCCTTTATAAATTCTCCATTATTTTTCTTCTTTATATTTTATTGTATTTTAGTAGCCTACTTTATCTTATTATTTATTTTATTATTTAATTTCCTTTCTCTATAATAACGACCATTCAACTCCATCATTCCACCAAATTTTCTAACTTCTAATTCAAACCCATTATTTTATTAACCTCCCATCCACCACTTTAATAACTTCTCATGTTTTCTCTTTATATACATCTCATCCTCCTCATTTTTGTACTTGATCCATCTTTATGTGAGGAGAGCCTAGTTCCCAGAGTTGAATCGGTGACAGTGACGCAATCGCGGTCGAGCGATGACAGCCCTCTCTCCGGTGAGATCCGTTGGCTTATTGACCAACATCTCAGCCGCACCCACGCGCTGTTCAAGCTCATCGCTCATCGACGATTCGAGCGAAGATTGTGCTTCTCGAGAGCATACCATAGGCGGTTGTCTCCATCGTAGGTAATTTTTCTTCTCATTTTGTCATCATTGTTATTTTACAATTTTCTTATATCACATCACCACCATAGTATTTTTCTACCACATCATCACAATCACCACCATCGTCATCTTCTTAACCATTCTCCCTCTACCAATTTTTCCTTTTTTTGTATATATTCTTATTTCCTCACTATTTAAAAGAAAAAAATAACAAAATTAAAACAAAAATATATACACATCAAAAAAATAAAAAATAATAAAAAATAGATAACAACAGGTGGCCGGCTCCCCCAACCGCCGCCGACCACCCGCTGCCGCCACCATCCCCACACCGCCGCTGGTGGCGGCGCACTTCCAGCCCGCAGGCCTCCGTCCAAGCGCGGTCGCCGCCGCGGGACCCTCCCAGCCACCGCGCGCAGCTCCGCCTGGTCGCCGATCGCTCCGCGCCCACGCGCGGCCCGGCAGGCCTTCTCCTCCGCCGCTGCGCCGCGACATCCTTCATGCCACCGGCGCGCAGATGCACAACGGCCATGCCGCCAGCGCTTCTCCAACGCACGACCGTCTTCGCCGTCGCCCCGGCCCCGAAGCCCCATCGTGACCGAGCCGTCCTGGAGAAGAAGGGTATTATTTTTTTTATTAATTTTTGCGAAAATTGCATTTTTATTTTATTATGTTTTTGTAATTACAAAACAGTCCCCGTATATATTTGTTTGTATGTTTTGTTTGTTCTCTGTATTTGCATGGATAACCTTGTATTTGCATTTTAATTTAGATCTCTATATTGCATCATTTCTTTCAATGAAAAATAGCATGATATTGAGCATCTTTTCCATCTGGATATTTATTTGTATTTTTGTGAGTTATGATGAATTAATTAAAATTATTTCACTGCAAAATTCTACATTTTACCCATTCAATGATCTTATATTCATATCTAACTCAGGGTTGCTCCAAAATTTTTTTAAAAATCAGGAATGATGCCTTAACATATGCTTAACTTACTATCTAAATTTCATCTCAATTGGACTTATCTTGTGCCTTAAATAAATGGTAGAGTATTTTTAGTAAATGGTTTTAATTAAATCCATACATCATATTTTTGAGAAATTTCAACTCTTTTGGATTGTTCATCTAAATATCTTTTTGAGATAATTTGCATTTTGTCTAATTTGATAACGTAGATTTATTAAGAATTAATTACTCACCGTCACTCTGCTTTCATTGAAACAATATTTAAAAATTCGTATTTTGTCAGAAAAATAAAAAAAAATAATGTACCTTCCTTGCATCATGTTTTAATTCTATAAAATTTTCATAAATTTTTGCATTCTGTTTGTGTGAAAAATTACCAAAAATCAATAAAAACTGTGCATTTTTAATTGTTGCATTTTAACCCATAAAATTCCAAAAAAAGTGTCTTGCATTCGTCATTGAATTTGGATACTAGTGAAAATATAATTTGACTAAATTGGACTTATTTTCTAATAAAATTAATTTGGCTAAGTTATGTATTTTCTTAGTAACTTAATTCACTTGCATTGTGCATTTTTTATTTGTTTTTGCATTAAAAATATAAAAAAATACGCATTGAAAATCTAGATCTTAATTTTTGAATTAACCTGGTGTTCCTTTACCTCCCTGTGTTTGATCCTGGACTTATCCGGGATATAAATTAAAGCTGAGACACTCTTCACGGAGATCTTCTCTCGGTTCTGACCGATTCGCTAAATACACATACAACAACGTGTGTAAATTATTTATCGTATTCAGCGACTCATCAGGAGCCAACAGTTTTGGTTGGGGCGTCCCCAGAAATTACATGAATGGAGATACTTGGACCTCATGTAGGAAGCCCAGAGTGATTGGTCAGAGGAGAGAAGTCTCCAAGTCGCGCAGTGTTCGCGGCCTTGGTAATGTCCCTGAAAGCCCGAAGCCCAACGCCCCCTCCTCTTTTGGAAGGCACATTTTGTCCCACACAATCTCATATCTCTTGTATACCCAAAGGAAGTTCACACACATGGAGGAGATGCGTGTAATAGTGGCTTTGGGGATAACGGTACCATCTGCCCAATGCAGGAGGATGCCATTAATCATCGGGTTTAGGAGTTGTATACGACCCACCATGGAAAGAATCTGTGATTTCCAACCTGTTAATTGGTCCCTAATCTTATCTTCAAGGGCGCGTACGACTCTGCACCGCCCAAACGAGTGCGTCAGTGGGAGCCCCAGATAGGTGGTGGGTAGGGAATGCCTCATGAGCCCCGCGGTCAGGTTGAAGGCAAAGTCTCCTTGTGCTCGTTTTGAGCAGAAAAGGCGACTCTTTCTAGCGTTCATCTTAAGGCAGAAGCTTCATGGAATCGATCTAACACCCTTTGGATGGATCTCAGGGACTTAATAGAGCAGCGAAAGAACAACAACAAATCATCAGCATACACGAGGTGCGTTGGCGCAACTTTGGTGCCCCTGCTCATGGGCTGAAGGGCTTTCCTTTCTACCTCTTTTTCAACCATCCCAGTAAATGCTTCCATGGCTATAGTGAAGAGGAGAGGGCTCAAGGGGTCACCCTGACGGAGCCCCCTTACCCTTTGAACATGCCATATGGAACCCCGTTAACCAGCATAGAGAACGAGGTTGTAGTTATACAATTACGAATCCAGTTAATCCAAGTAGTTATACAATCATGTATTTATTCAGTAATAAACAGTCTCACGAAAAAAAATTTATCTTGTAATGCAATTGCATAATTAAAGAATGAATAATATGTACGTAGTCTTTAGGGTGAATTATGCAAAAGTCTACGGACTATAGATGTGATTCTAATGTAATAACCTTAAAGGGTAAAATTTTAGAAAGTGATCTTTGAGATTTATTTCAATGTAATTAAGGTTGGCAAGATAACGGGGTTAATCCAATTACCATAGAGATCAGTTACTAAATTAAAATTTATTCTATACTTCAGGGCCTTTTAAATACGTTACACTATTCTTTATTTAAGAGGCAACTTTGCGAACAAGTTGGAGAGAAACATTCCCACGCGGATTTCAAAGAAAAGCTAACTTGTTTTCCTTTCTAAAGAAAAGAAGAGTAAGAATTAGGGTAAATTAGAAAAAGACCCCGGCTATACCCTGTTCTCCAAGTAGAGACCTCATTTTTGAAACGTTGCAAGGAAGATACAAAATTTTCAACTTCATGATTTAATGTGACAACGAAGTAAGGTCCTTGAAAACGAATAATAATGTATTCGTGGAATATTTACACCAATAATCCTAAATAATTTTGTATTTATGTACATAGTCTTCGATAATCATGAATTATTTCCAAACTCCCAGTAGTGCTTAATTCCTAAATGATATAATTCTGTGTTAAATTCCATCCATTCACTCTGTTAACTTTGATTAAATTTCATTTTTTACAAATTTACCCCTTGAACAAAATTACATATGCAAAAGATGCCCACATGCTCTTCTTCAGCTTGGACAATTGGAGCACAGCTTTCCTGTTGTCTTCCTTTTTCGATCTTGCGCATATCAGAGCTTGTCAAGGATGTGCGAGGACGTGGCTGAAGGAGGAGGCTGGGGTGACATAAATACGAAACTCCTTAGGATTATGGGTGCATATATCCCCATATTCATATCGGATCTGTTGTCATATTTTTTATTAATATTGATATTCTTATCTTTTTAAACGGATTAGAATATCAATATCACTTTGACATTCTTATGTATCCTTATTCGATCATCTGTTTTTATATAAATATAGTTATAGATTTATATATAATGGCAAAAAAAATTCGTGACCTTTTCATTTCTTTATTCATTATTTTTTATATAACTGTTATCAAGTAAATGTATTTGCTATATTTATTTTATGTGTAAATCATCTTAAACAAGTATATTTAAGTTAACTTACAAAACATTTTGGTTATAATTCCTACTTGATTAATATTTGTTTTTAAGTATATGGTAATACATCTTTCATGATCATCAATATCCATATCGATACTCATATTTTAAAGGGACAATTACACCTATAACTCGAGTAATTTCGTAATTACCCTAGAAACCTTCTATAATCACGAATTAGACTCATGACCTTCAATAGTGCTTAACTCTTACATTCAACATCATGTGTTAACTTCCATCGCATTTTCTGCTAACTATAACAATATATGTTAAATATTTTACACTATATACGCTTTAATTCCCATTATTTACAAATGGCCATGTCAATTCTTCCTCCAACCAGAGCCTCCTCCTCATCTTCCAGCCAAGCAACCCCCATCGACCTCTGCCGCCGCCGACCACCTCCTCCTCTCTCGTCGACCATCCTCCCCTCTGCCAAAATCGTTGAAGCCCCCCTCCCCCCCCCCTCCCCCCCCAAACAACCCCACCGGCCCAACCTCCACCATCTGCAATGAACCCACCCTCATGGACTGCAAGAAAAAATTTCCCTTTTCTTTTTTTTATGTTGATTAATCATAGCCGTTAGATAGTAGGTTGGTTAGATTAACTCACCCATGGTTGAGTTTTGAACTAAACTAACGGAAGGTTATGGGTGTAAAACGAAGCATTATTGGAGATCATGAGTGAAATTTGTGATTATAGAGAGTTTCTGGGGGTAATTATAAAATTACTCAAGATCATAGGTATAAATATCCCTATTTTAAAATAGATATGGACACATGGCTTATGTAAGTTTGCATACGGGAAAAAAATAAGATCAACCCTCTCTTTATTACATTGAAATGATAAGGTCCGTAAGTAGGAATCGAGCAATATCTGTGCCTTTTTTCACAGTTTACCCAAATAATTATATTAAAAGAATAGAAGAGTTCACAGGAGGAAAATAGGACCAACGTTCCCATTTCTTTGGTGGAAAGGAGAAGACGAGTACCTATTCAAATGATTGAACAAATAAACGATTTTATATTGATATTATTTCACTCTGATATGAAGATTCGATTACCCGTGTTTTTAATCTATAATCAACGTATCCTAATTCGAGTTGACCGTGTGTGTATAGAGGTGACGTCGTTCCAATTCCGACAAAGATCGTTGACTTGTTCCGAATTCTTACCGATTCCATAGCAAAAAGGTTAACCATAATCACACTCCAACGACCATATTTATCCATCCCAATCGGTTTCTTCTCCTCCTCCAAAGATCCGAAGCTCTCCCTCATGGAGGAGAAGACCGCGCCGACTTCCATCTCCTTCCGATCGAAGGTCATGAAGATCATCAAGTACCTCCCCAGAGCTGCCGCCTTCTCCGTCCCCTCGCCCCACCACCACCGCAAGCTACCGGACAAGAAGACGTCCATGTTCCCGACGCAGAAGCCGATAAGCAATGGAGGTACCTTCGCCGCGGAACCCACGTCCCCGAAGGTGTCTTGTATCGGCAAGGTCAAGTACAAGAAGGTGGCCGTGGTCTGCAAGTCGAGGAGGTGGAACGCACCCCCTCGCGGGGTTGAGTTGAAGAGGCTTGCCGATGAGAGATTCGACTGGCAAGAAAGCATCATGAACGACGACGATAAGGACGGTGGCGACGGAGGAGAGGTGATTGTCTTGGAGGCGAGGAAGGAGTTGAACCTGTGGAAGAGGAGGATGGTGGCACCGCCGATGCGGTTGACATTGGACTCGCACTGAATCGAAGATCTCCTGTTGTTAACCGCACCTGATTTAATACAAAAATATAGATGTTATGCAATTTTTTTGCTCACGCTTTTTTTGTCCATTCTATCTCCTTGTAAACATTGTTTGATTATTGATATAGAATCAAAATAAATTCATTGATCATTACATATAATTCAATTAAGATATTGTATGAAAGTATAATTCTTTGTATTTTCGTTTGAAAATGGAAGGATTTTTTATTTGAGGGAATTGAAAGAAAAATAAGTATTTTTCACCTCCCTTCTTTCTTCACTTTCTCCTTTCCTTATATCAATAACTCAATAACATTTATCTGCAAAACTATTTGTTATGCTTAATATCTTTAGTTTCATATGTATCTGTCTTAATTCTACCCCTTATTCGGGTAGTTTTTTCTTTACCAAATTGCCAGAAGCTTATGCCATTTTCAATTCAATTGTACATGTTATGCCCGTCATACCTCTATTTTTCTTTCTTTTAGCCTTTGTTTGGCAAGTTGTTGTAAGTTTTCGATGAACTTTTTAAACACTTGTTTATTCCATATTTTGGACTTTACCTCATGGAACAATATGCTACTACTGAAACATGGCAGAATTGAAATATTAGATCAAAACACTATGATGAATTGCCTAAACGAGAATTTTTGAATGACAAACAACCACATCCTATTACTCACTATATCAAACAATTCCCATTAAATGAAACCATGTAAATCCATCGGAAATTAAAAAATACGTATGTCTGATGAAATGATTGTTGCTATCTACTCCAATGACGAATCATCGATTTAACTGAATAATTAAAGAAAGGGTTTTTATCACTTGTGCCCCTCCGAGATATCGCAATATCAGTTATGCCCCTATCTTTTTGGTAATATCAGTTGTTCCCCCAACTTCTTGCCAATATTTCACTTGTGCCCCTCGGAGGGGCATAACTGATAAAAGATTTTTATCAGTTATGCCCCTCCGAAGGGCACAAGTGAAATATTGGCAAGAAGTCGGAGGCACAACTGATATTACCAAAAAGATAGGGGCATAACTGATATTGCGATATCTCAGAGGGGCACAACTGATAAAATCCCTTAAAGAAAATAGGTAGACCTTTCTCTTCGTCTTAGGTGGATGAGTACATGCGACCATTTTTGTTTACCATCAGTATGTTTCATTAGATTCATTAGATATTCGAGGTAATGCGATAAATTTTACGATGATAATAATAGCTACGACGATTATAATGAAAACAAAAATAGCTTCCGGCTTATCTTTATCATCTAAAAGAACACAATCAAACGAAGCTTTCTTATGGTCGATGGATTTTTACCTTCATTCTGTTTGGTTGCTGGGTTGGACTGGGTTGGGTTGGGCTGGGTTGGGATGAGTGAATAGTAATATGTGAGGAGAAAGTACCCTTATGAATAGTAACCAGGGTTGGGTCAATCCTGTCCAACCCTGCAACCAAACAGGCCCTTACGGTCTAACTAAAATCTACCTTTCCCCTCGAGCTGTAAACTTTTTATTTACTTTAGGAAATATCAATGTGCTCGTGCGTGTAAATTTTGCATCTCATCGAGATTAATGGAACAAAGCTCGTGTCCATTTTGTAAAATCGACCCATTACACTAGACCCGATACGGGATCCAGGTTGGTCAAGCAGGGCTTTTTCGTAATTTCATCAGCACTTGGTGCCCGTTTAGTCAAATCCGAAACCCTAAAAACCCTCTGGAAGCCAAGATTCGTCCGCCCCTCTTCGTCCGCCGGTAGCCCTTCGCGCGCCCCTTCGATCTCCCGTCTAACCTGTACGTGCAATCTCCTGTACTTAGATCACATCTTTGCCTGGAATTTGTAGTTTCTATTGATATCCTTTAGATAAATCGGTGTTCCCTCGTTCAAGTCGTCTTTGTTTGGGAGAAATTTCCCTGGGGTGTCTTTTTAAGATGGGCATGCCGGGATATGCGATATCTGCTAATCCTGATTGAATAATGCCTTTTTTAAGTCAATAAAGAAGAGATTCTTGTAGTTTTCCTGGATTTTATTATTAAAGATGTTATCTTGGAGCTCATTTGCACAAAATGCATGTTCAATGATAAGTTATGATTTTTGTTTGATTTTACTTTGCTTTGGCTCATGTACATCCTACCCGTGGATTGCTAGACAGATCTTTGGGCTTATAGTTGAAGTAAATTGGGAAATTTGTTTTTTTTGTACATCGAGTATGCAACAGATGTATGTGCGTAGGTATCCGTGGTCTATTCTCGTGAGAAATCTGAGTCAAGTTGGTTTTGTGGTTTTTTCTCTCTGCAGATTTCCATCCAGAATGGTGAGAGTTAGTGTTCTAAATGATGCTCTTAAGAGCATGTATAATGCAGAGAAGAGAGGAAAGCGTCAGGTCATGATCAGACCATCCTCAAAAGTCATTATCAAGTTTCTTCTTGTCATGCAAAAGCATGGTTAGCCTTCGGTTCTTCTTCTTTGATGTTCCATATAAAACTATGTTGCAGTTGTGTTCTAAACTATTTGTTTTATCACAGGTTACATTGGTGAATTTGAGTATGTTGATGACCACAGATCTGGTAAGATTGTGGTTGAACTGAATGGAAGATTGAACAAGTGTGGGGTTATTAGTCCCAGGTTTGATGTTGGCGTCAAGGAAATTGAGCCCTGGACTGCCAGGTTGCTCCCATCACGTCAGGTGAGCTATAATAATTATTGCATTTGTTATTTTGTTTTACAACAGCTTTCTCAGTATCAATGTTCTCTACTGCCAATGGAAAATAGCATTTCACCAGCAGTTTCTTGTTCCATTTTGTGGTTTTATTTTCATCTCATTCTAAAAAACAACATTGGTAACACTGTTTGCTTGTTAAAAATGTGCAGTTTGGCTACATTGTGTTGACGACTTCTGCCGGTATCATGGACCATGAGGAGGCTAGGAGGAAGAATGTTGGCGGTAAAGTGCTAGGGTTCTTCTACTAGTATGGAACCTCTGAGAGCTGTTACTTAGGTCTGGATATGATAAAGGACTATTGTCTTTTTCCTATTTTTGTTCCTTCTAGTGGTAAATGAGTTGTTGAAGATTATATTTCTTTTTCATGCTAGTGTTTTTTGGAAAGGAAAGTTTTGAGTTTCGACATTCATTAATGCATTGCAAGATGTTTTGATAATTCATATTGTTATTATCTGGGTTTCTTTAAATTATCAGTGTGTTAATTGTGCATGTGCTTTATGTCAAATACATATATGAGGTTGCTTTTTCGAAGAGCAGAACTTGTATGTTCTCCACAACTTACTGATACAATAGGCAAACAGGGGGTATATATTGGTTTAAATCTGCCCTCCCGCCCTTTTAGATATTCATTTATAATCTTATATGAATTTTTATAGATTTCACTGTTCCAGTTTGCACTTGGAACTCTTAATGAGAAGAAATCTGCCTCAGCACATTTCCTTTTCACAAAACTGGTTTCTACCACCAGCTTTTCTCTTTGTACGGATTGTGGTTTTCGAGTAAAATGCACCAGGTATCTTTTATTGCACATGCTCTTTTGCATCTAGACTGTAGTTATTTGTCAGTTAGAATAAAGGGTCCTAAACATTTGGTTTCACATTCCAACATTATGTTCCTAGTGTCCTTGCAGAATTTAACATAAATATACAATATGAGGATCTGATCCTGTTTCACTCTTAGGTGTGTATTATTTTTGTAATTTTGTAGGACCGTAACACAGCGTCAGAACTTAGAAACATAAAGGATTGCAAAATTTCATCTGTTGCTAAATGAACAGAACTCTTACTCCCAGATGACTACTAAATTTTAAAAGAAAATTGTTGATCAATAATTAAATGAGTTGTCTGAAAGATTGTAATGGTCACCTCAGTGGCAAACTACATATGCAAAAGTATGATGTATCAGTTATAAACAGGACACAGACCCACGCTCACTGTATGGAAAGTTGTGCATATCCTCTCATGTTCCTTTGTATTTGGTTGAGTTATGCAGATTATAAACAGGACACCGGCCCACGCTCTCCCCTGAAGCAATTAAACAGTTCTCATGGTATGATAAAATTTCCAGTTAATACAAATGTACAAACCACACCCATTTAAATATGGTTCTCCTGAAGACTGCAATAACCAATTATATATATTATAAAATGCAGATAAAAACAATCAAATTGTTATCTTACATCAAGTCTACTTGTGATCTAGAAGTAGAACATTAACTCAGTTGCATCTTTTGTAGCATTTCTGAATGTCAACATAATGCAGGTAGCCGGTTGGTGGGATTAAATTTCTGGACAACCATGTAAGTTGGCACCTTTGGTATCATTAGTAGAGCTTTTGGCTTCTTTACTTGCAAGTTGCTCCCTAGAATCTAGACTCGTAAGGGTAGATTGACTTCGGCGTCTCGTTCTGTCACCAGCAAAAACCTGTTGAAATCACGTCATAAGGCGGTAAATTTAGTTGGGAGATCAGGGGTATCGTTTTTGGGTAGAATACAGACCTTTTCTAGGCGGAGTAGCTACTTGGGGCCCGATGTTAACACTTGGAAGGAGGGCAAATGACTTGTGCCTTGTTACTGCTGTGTACATGTTGGGCGATGAGGGGGAGAACTAAGGGAGGCTCAGTTGATCTATGCACCACCCTTGATGATTGTCGAATTGACCCACTTACTCGATAGTGGAACCGATCAAAGTTTGCTTCACATACATATATGCGCACACACCACACCTGCCTACCTGCGGAAGCTTGCAAGGCCTTAAATGTCGGTTTCGGTCACCATTTCGGTATCGACCAAAACAGAATTTCGATGGAATTTCGGTGGAATTTTGACCGAAATTTCGGTCGTTTCGGTCATTTTTTGTGCTATGACCCCCATATTTTGGTCATTTCGGTCGAATTTCGGTTTCGATTGGATATCGATATTCGACAGAAATTCGTCCGAATTTCGCTGAAATTTGAGGCCATGGAAGCTTGTCACTTGTGCATGGATATTTTAATGATAAAAAATTGTGTTGCAATAGCTTGTGTTTAGGCGTGTAAATCGATAGACAATGTCAACAACAAATGATACAAAAGATGAAAGGTCAAAGATCATGCCAAGACTATTACAAAATATGATCAAGTTGATGAAGCAATTATAAGAAGATACATCAATATCAAGATTTAATGAATCATGTTAATGACGAAACTAAGATCGAAAGGAAAAAGAATGCTAAAGAGTTTCAAGTGTTCTTGTAATTTGTTTTAAAAAGAAGTTTTGCAGAATAATCCTTATGCATAGCATTTATCTCTCCAGTGACACTCAAGCTCTAGCTATATTTCCAGTTTACTGATATTAAATTTTTAATCGACTGATTTTCTCATTCAACTGACCAACTGGATTCAGACGAGTGATTTTCTCTACAGCTGATGGGTGACACTGATTATTCGGCTACTTTTCCATTAAGCAATTATTTTACTAATACTTTCTGACAATTGATGGTCTAGTGGTAGTACAGTGTGTCTACCAAACAAGAGACCAGGGTTCAAATCCCACTCTTGCAGTGGTTGCGTTAGATAGTCGATGGCCAGCGTAAAAAATAGTCGAATCTTTCAACATGGATTCCCTACTTGTAGTGGGAGAAGGCTTAGTACATTTTTTCTGACAATTAAATAATCATGAATTTCGTTAGCTCATTAATTACTGTTGTCAAAACATTTATTTTTCCTTTCTAAACTCCAATCAACTGATGAGATTTTAAATCATCCCATTATTATTTCAGTACACTGTTTTGAATGGAAGTTGCTTATCATTTGTGGAGAGATGTGGCTTTCAATGAAAGGATATGGTATTGTGACGTTCAAGCATTCAAAAAACAAAAGGGTTCTTTTTCTCCAGACTTATTTCATATATACTTATTTCATGAAAGACAAAGATGATGAATTTCTTCTAATCATGTGACTTTGGAGTATAGGGTGAGGAAGTCCTTTACATATATCGAGGATAAAGAAGGGTGCATTTATGCAAAAATTAAGAAGATAGCACTTAACTAGGGAAGCGATTGTATACAGATACAATTGCCATCACAATTGTTTTGATGAGCTATTTTTGCGGATACATATATGAATATGGATATCATTTTTATTTTTTGGGGTTATGGATACTGATATAGGTACAAATTTTAGCGAATATATATATCCATATTCTATTTCTGTGAGTATATCATAGACACATAAATGTGTATAAACAATTTTCAATATATTATAGGGTTAGATGTAAGATAATGTGATTTAGATAAAGAAGAAATATATAGAGTAAATTACAAGTAGCATCCCAACTATATCCACATTCCCAATTACAACCTTGTTATTGAAAAGTAACAAAGATGGGTTCTGTCTTATTTTTTTCATCTCAAATACATGCTTGACATCAACGTTGATCTGCATCAAGGTTGAGTTTTGAATCCTTTCCATTTTATTTCAAGTATACCGTGGTGTGGGTTAATTGTCGATGATATAGTGTTGGTTGATGAAACTAAAGATAAACTAAATAAGAAGCTTGAGTTTCGAAAATACATCTTAGAGACTAAAAGATTCTGTAAAAGATTATATGGAGTGTACAATTGATGGAAGCATGGGTGAATGAATCGAGGTAAAGATATGAAAATATAACATATAAAAGAAAGATTTTTTTTAAATACGTGGGATCTATTATACAACATGATGAGAAAATCGATAGAAATGTTACTCATAGAACAAAAGCATGTTGGCTAAAGTGGAGAAGAGTCTTGATTATTCTTTGTGATTAGAAAATTTCTTTTAAAATCAAAGAAAAGTATTGGAAAACAACTGTGAGACATGGTATATTCTGCGATTCTAAATGTTAGCTTGTGAACCATAGACATGCTCAGAGAATGACAGTAGTAGAAATGAAAATGCTACTGTAGATGTGTTGTCAAACATGAAAAGACTGGTTTTAGAACGATGTAATAAGAATGAAAGTTTGTGTAGTTTTATTGAGGATAAAATGGGAGAGAACCACTTAAGATGGTTTCATCTTTTGCAAAATATGGCCTGCTAACGAACCTGTTAGAAAATGCAGGTTCTGGGATGTTGAGCCGCTTAAGAGAGAAAAAAGGAAAGCCAAGAACAAGACCTATTAGAAGGGATTATATGAAGGGATCTTAATTGTTTAGATATTCGAGAATGATCAAAAATATATTTGTATATAGGTAAAGAATCCAGGTAGTCAACCCTACATAATGTAGGAGAAGGTTGTTGTTATTATTGAAATACATGCTTCTGTAAGCTTATGCGATTCTTCTATGTCGATGTTAAAGCATCAAGTTGAAAGCTTAGTACCCACTATAGAATTTGAAAAATGAGGTTCCTAATTAAGGATCGAGACATAGTTGGGGGGTTATTTTGGTAATTTATTTAAATATATATCTTATGTTGTTTGATATTAAGGTTACTTAGTTTAACATAGTACCTTCTTTTCTTTTTAATTTTATTGTATTTTTTGTTATATAACTTTGATTTAATTAACTATTAATCTTAACTTTTCAAAGATATTTATATTGAATTTAACTGTTGAGATATATTTATTACCCATAGGATATCTATCCATTTGTGAAATATTCTTATTAGAATTATGATAATCACTTTTCACATCTGAATTTATATTTAACGATATGATTTGTGAATGTCATTATCACAAGATATCTATTTCTGTATCTCTATTTAGATTTTAAACATGAAAAGGAATTGGTATTACCTATATGTGTATATGTATCTGTCTGTTTGCATCCCTACACTTAACTTCAAAGTGATGAATATCGTATATTGTGCACTTTTTGAAAAGAGTTTGGTAGTGTATTGCACTTCAAGACAACTCACAAGATATGGTAGTGTCTTGAGATTACCCATTAAGACACAAACAAGGTTAAAGACTCTCAGAAATCGCATGTGTTCAATGGAATACAAGGTGTTTAAGATGCATCAGAGGAAGAATCGAGGACATGGATGTATGATGAACAGTGATAGATAGTAGCTACAAGATCTTGGATGTAATCATCTACCTGAATGACTACCAGTGAAAGTCTTGTACTCGCTATCGGTCGAGTAGGAGTAGATTGACAATCAAGGAGTTTTGCTAATTCAAGATAACTACTGATGATATGGTAAGTAATCGGCTCTCTTGTAAATCAAAAAGATCAATAAGATGAAAAAAGAGGAAGAAAAATGTAAGAAAAGGACACTACACAACCTAAAGAATCAAGGGTCGGTTTCGAGGAGGAAGATGATGAAAAATTTCAAGCAATTCCTTAAGAAGAAAAAAGTGGTCTCCTGATAACGGAAAATGCCACAGAAACGATAAGTCCGAATGCTTTGAGTACAAGAAATCATGACATATCGAGGTAAAATGTCCCTTGCTAAAATGAGAGCCAATCTATGATGAAAAAGGCAAGAAAAATGCGTGAAAGCTTCTTGAGACGATTCACGATGACAAATGCGCATGCCTTGGACTATCCTGTTAAGGACCAACCATTACTAGGACTTGTAGGCAATATCAAATTGGAGGCGGAGGGGTGAGAGGGAGTGGGAGGGTATCAGGGAGGAGGCAGAGGGCAGCAACCTGGAGGAGGAGGGTGGAGGGCGGCAGCCTGGAGGAGGAGGGCGGAGGCGGAGGGGTAGGAGGGAGGGGAGGGCGTTCGGCTTTGGAGAAGGAAGGGGGATGGGATTAGGGGTTTTTTTTATTTTTTTTGAATTTTTTAATAACTGTTAGATAGACCATGGATTAGATTAACCCAATGAAATGGTTGAGTTAACGGGAAAAACTAAATGAGTCATGGGTGTGAGACGAAATGACTTCTCGGAGTTTCTTATATAATTCAAGATTATGCGGAGCTATGACTGCAATTACAAAATTACTCGAAGTTATGGATGTAAATATCTCAAAAATCATTAGCATATACTTTGGTTCAAGGAACCAAGATGAGAACTCATAAAAAACCAATGGGCAAACTAGGCCTTGAGATGTAATCCATACCAGTCACATGATCATTCAACCCATGGACATGGATGGATGCAACTGCAAAGGATCTAGAAGCCTACAATGCTCGGAGAAGTTCACCTCTCTCAACAACACTAGGTGACTCATAATAATTTAGATAGTTCATGTATACCATGGTGGCAATGATCCATCCACTCCTATCCTTCGTATAAAATAAAAATGGAGTTATAGACAAAAGAAAGAAGGGGAACTCTAAAGATAAAAAAAAGAAATATATTCATTTGATATCAAGATAGTAATTAAATATTAAAGGATATTCTTAATAATAGACTTATGAATTTATAATCTTCCCTTTTTATTTATGTCAAAAAGGAGTAGAAGTATTTTTCAAGAAAATTAAGTTTTCTAAATAATAAGGGAGAGCTAGTAAAAAGGTTCAAGAATAAAAACTTCATGCATATTTCGATGATGACAAAAATATGTTTTTTTTGTATTAGCTACGTTGGCAATAACAATAGATGCAAAAGGATGAAAAGATGAAGATCAAATCGAAGCTATCACGTGCTGTAATCAAGATAAGGGGAATTGAGGGTTTAAGTTTTATTTATACATTTATGTTCCATTCAGTTAAATGAAATTTTGATTTCCATGTAAAACTGCACGTTTAGTACCGTAGTTTAACTAATTAAAATTCTAACTTTTTTATTGTTTAGCCCTTGGTATTAAGTTACATTTAAATTAACCATTTCCTTCGTTTTTATTGCATTAAAACTTTGTAGGTTACGACTCCCTCGCTGGATAGTTTTTGTAAAACTTTAAAACTTTCTCTTCACTCTAGGATAATAATTAATAAAAATCCTCTTGTTTCTACATATTTAGAGATTCTAAAGTATATTAGAAATTACCCAATAAATTCACATATTATGTGGAATTTATTGGTTTATCTGCATTTCATCTGACATGCAGTGCTAATGAAACTCTACTCATTGCCTCATGGACTTTGAGGAGGAAGAAGATTGGCTGTAAACTGTTTGGGTTCTTCCACATTTGCTACTAAACTTCTAATAATAGTTGCGTTATCCTTTTGTATTTTTTGTTTTCCCTCAGAAAATAGGATTCTGGATACGATAATGGCGTGCATTAGAAAGTGGATGTTAAATTGCAAGTTTGAATGTCACTGGTGAACTTCAGCAATCATGTGAAATGGAGAAATTAATGTTAAAATCATACATGAATGATGCGTCGACTGGTTCAAAACTGGTTCCTGACAGTACACACTAAGGATGAAAACGAATCTGAATATATTCGTATCCGATCCGCTATTGTATCCATTTTATACATATTTTGACATTCGTATTCGTATTCATTTTAAAATAGATGTGGATATGGATATCACTTTGACATTGCTAATACTCGCATTCGTATATTCAATTTCGTACATAAAAATAGTGATAAATTTATTTCTAGCGATGCGTAACAACATTTTATGATTGCATTCACCATAGTTGATATAAGTGTTATGAAATTAATACATTTGCTATATCTATTTTATGTGCAAACCATCCTAAACATGTATATTTTAGTTAATTTATTAAGTATTTTTGTAATTATTCATATCTGATTCGTATTCTTTTTACATTCATATTCGTTTTAAGAATATAGTAACACATTTTTCACATTCGTCAATATTACTATCCGCATTCGTATTTTAAAATAGATAAGGCATTACGGTGAAAAGAGGATCTGCATGTTGGAGCCGGTGTACGATATCAAATGACCATTTCAGCACTAAATGATGAACACCATATGCATTGAGCACTCTCATTAAAGGATAATAAAAAAATCCTCTGATTTAAACATCATTTCAACAGTGTCGGAAATTAGATAGGAAAAAATAAGATTGCAAAACCTCATCTGTTGCTGAATCAACAGAAATGCATCCAGACCAACAGCTGATTTTAGAGCGAAACTGCGAACCAAAAATTAAACGGTACCCATCTTCACGTAGAAATCATGCAGATGCATCGATCAACACGACACTACTCTTGACCTCCTTGTTCTTCCTTCTCAATCTTGATCATGTCATCTATCCGAAGGATCGTAATGGCCGCCTCAGTGGCAAACTGCAGTTACAAAATCAAGACAGATCAACTACCATGCTACAGTATTCAATCGTTCCAACTGCGTAACATAAAACCCATATAGGGGCTGGTAATTAGTAGATAGAAACATGAGTGAAGTGAAGGCTTGACACGGATAGCAAGGAGAATGTTATAACCGCGGATATCTCATCTATACCAATAGCCGGACAACTACCAATCGACATCATTATCCTACGACATGGAGCAGATGCGAACGGAACGATATATTTAGTCTCGTGCATAAAAAGGGAGATTTACACCAAGACCCATGTGAACTTTTACAATTAATATTTACCCGACCTCTAAAAAAATCCAGCCATCGAACATATATACATGTCGTCAACCTACTCCACTAACCTGACAATCTTAAGTAAATCTGACCAGACCCGTTTTCTAAAAGCAATCTAACAATTCATATACACTCACTTCAATGGTTTGGTGACAGTGCATTGTGCTTACCACCCAAAAAAGATCAGGATTCAATTCCCCTTATGAGGGAATTGCATTAGGTAGTTGACAACCAGCTAAAAAATATCCAGATCTTTCAACATGGCTTTGAATAAGAATCTATATTAGCTAAAAGTGGGAGAAGGCTTTGCCGTTTTAATCTAACAATTCATATAAGTTTGATTTTTTTTCATTGCTTCTTCCTTCTCACCCCCTCTCTCATCAATGTGCTTCACCCAATTCATTGTACAGGGGCGACGCAGGCCACGAGTTTGCAAGCGTCAGGGAGGTGTCACGTGCAGATGCAGCAATTAAGGAGGCAGAGGGGCACCATTGTCATGTTAAAGGAGGGCTTTGGAAAAGAGCAAGCAGATGGCTGGGCATTGGCAAATGGCGAGAGATAACCATCGGCAATGAGGGTTCTCCATTGCCTTCCTGAGCTTGAGAAAGCGGGGATGACAAAGTGGGTGATTGACCAGAGGGTGGCTGCGAAGGTGCTGTGATGGGGAAGGAGCTCCCACATCCTCTGTCGTCATAACGCGAACGAGATGCAGCACTGCCTTAACTGGTGGAATCTCGTTGGTGTGGGTTCGACAGCATTGTTGGTGACAGCAAATTTGTGCTCACAAGCCTCAAGGTAAGGAACGACACCAGCCCCACCATCATTCTCAACCATGTTGTCGTTGGGTTCTCTGCTCTCCTCTCAGTCATCTGCCACATCGAATTCATCATGGAGCTCGGCGTGGAGCTCAGCAAATTAATGGCATTAATCACTAATATGAAGATTTTATTGGAGGTAGTCATCATGACGACAGGTTTCAGGAGGTCGTGGCTTTTATTTCTCCACTTTCATGTACTGTGATAGCCTCCACAGCCTCGCTAGCGGTTTCAATTATCTGGATTTCATCGCCATCTTTATCATGGTGACGTCATTGACAATTATGATGCTTGGAGCCTGGCAGACATCCATCCTCACCACTGATTCCATCCTATCCATCATGGTTGATGGTTTCCTCCATGTAAATCAGACAAGTCTCCACTGCCCGTTTCAGGCACAAGGGTTTGCCAAGGCAAGGTTGTGGTTTCTAATGGATCTCGAGGCCCTCAAGGAGAGATAACCGTGAGGATTCTAGTGGGCACATTACTTGGTTGCTCTCAAGGCCCTCAAGGGGATGACCACGAGGAAGCAGATGGGGTTGTTCCACATTACTTGGTGACTCTTCATACTTTGCATCACACCCCTCCAACAGCATCATGCTTCTCACCCCTTACTATCCATCTGAATATACTTTCTTTCAACTCTGATACCAATTAATGCGGATTAAATTTATAAAAGACTGTTTGACGGGTGAGAAAAAAAGAAATTAGGATAAGTGGATAGGGAGGAGCACGCCAAGCTACATGGGAAGAGAGAAGATAAGAGAGGATAAACTGGATTGGAGGATTTGAGAGAAGAAAAAGATTCAAAGAGGTAAGGAGGATAATGCAAATGACTAATTAACATTTACTTCATTTCATGTTCCTATTACAAATGAGTATATTGCTTTATATAGAGAATTATCTCATTAAAAGATACAACCTTTCACCTAAAAGACATCCAAAAAAATGCACTTCCAAAGGTTGTGACCCTCGGTTTTCACAAAATTTAAAAAGCAATAAAATTGTAACAAAAAATAAAAATTTTAAATTGCATCAAGGTTTTAAAAAGCGTGAGGCAGTCCGAGGTATTTTCTCCGAAAATGAGGAGATGCATAAACCTCGAGGCGGTCAAGGTGTATGCTTCTATTTTTGGAAAAAAAATAAAATTAAAGCAAAATACATTGAAAAAAGTAAATAACATTATTAAGCTTTACCAAAAACACATTCAAGGATAATTTAAAACTATTACATAAGCGAGGCATTGAAATTCAAAAAAAAATAATACTAAGCCAATATTATATGGAATATCAAGTTCCAACTCCAACTTCAATGATTTTATGAGTATTGAACTAAAGTCTATACTTAATACTAAAGTACTACAGAAACCATAATTTTTTTACTAACGGTTCTAATTCTATTTGGCTATTCACTAATAATTATTTTACTTCGCGTTAATTTTTTCAACCTCGCTTCTTTATATATGTGATAACTATTCTAAGATTCTCAACTCATACAACCAAATAACAACATTAAGTTGCAAAATTGAACTAATATAAAATACTTATTACAATTCAAACTCAAATATATGCAATAAACTAGTATGTGTAGATGTATGGTAAATTGAACATGATGTATACAAGATCATTGAGCTTCTTTTGTTTGGGACGATATTTTCTTTTTTTGCATGGATCTATATATATAAATATGCAACTAAGCAAGGTTTAACATGAAAACATAAACACAAACATAAAAAATAAATGCTTAGGTAAAAATAGGGTCGACTGCAAAGCAAATAATCAAAAAGTTAAAAAAGCCACCAGGTCGAGGCTTACGCCTCACCTAGCCTCAACCACCTCCAGCCAGGTCAAGGCATACGCCCCAACCCAAGGACATGAGGCGTACGTCTCGGGGTGATTTTGGCACACCTCACCTTGAGGCGTACGCCTTTGCACCTCGAGGTGCCGCTTTTTAAAACCATGAACTACATCAGTTCTCCTCCACTTTAATAAACACATCTCCTGATGAGTTACATGATCTTCGAGTCCATCGTTGATGAACTTCATCTGAAAATGTTGGTACAATCTACCTAATTTGAGCCATTTTTCTTAGATTCGGCATTACGTTCATAATTGTTTACAATCAGCATTACATTTATAATTGTTTTCCATCGGAGGCGTGGCAGCAAATTTTCTATCCCTTCATGTAAGTAAACCATTCCCTTCCATTTTTCACCAAGTTTAACCTTTATATAAATAATTTTGAGGTGGGGGACTTCTTTGGAATTCTTTCAGGAGATATTTGTTTCCAATTTCTTGGAGGATACAAACCCATTCTAGCGATCCCCTTTTTTCAAAATGAGACCCTTGCTAAGGTTCGCTCTCTCATGATCCATCAACGGCGACTGATGTTACGGTGTTGGGTAGTTGAACTGAAGCAGGGGGTGTCGGGGGCAATTTGTTGGCGGAGGAGGGCTACTGCGAGGCTAGTGGCGTTGGCGGAGGGATTGTGGTTATATGACGTGCTGGAGAAGGCTTCAGAAGTGGTGGATGTATGTCTGAAATTACCTGAACAACAACCCGAAACATGGCCAAAGCATCCTTTTCTATTTCTCCTTTGTATCCCATGTAGAACAGATCTAGAACTTTGTACTCTTCATCCATATGACCTTCGTCGAACATTGGTCATGTTTCTTCCCTGCCTTCTTGCATATGAATTATAACAGAGAAATCATCTTGAATGAATATGTTTTCACCAAACCAATGTCGTATCGACGCTTTTTTGTGTAAATATTCATCGTGATTGAATGTATCTTCTTCTAGCCATGAATCCAACCATAGTTGCATCTTGATACTTGATAGAATGCAAGTTTTGAATTCTTCTGACAAGACCATGAGCCTTGGTCAAAACGACTCAAGTTGAACATTTTCCAATGCTCGACAGGATTGTCAAATCATAGGAACCATTGGTACTCCATGCTGTGATACCAATTGATGTAAAGAATTTAGGGATTGTTGAGAGGAGCGAAGAGAAGAAACTAGGGTAAGGGGATAGGGATGAACACATCAAGTTGCATGGGAAAAGAGAAGATACGAGCGGAGAAATAATTTCAAAGGGGGGAGAAGGATAAAGCCAAACGCTATCTTAAATTTAATCTCATCTCAACCTCTGTTCATGAAAGCGGTCCGTGCGGCCGCATATGCGACCGCATATGCCTAAGCAACCTCCTCACCGTTCCGATTATCTGAAGCCCCGCTTTATGCGCCATTTCTGCACATATGGCCCACATATGCTGGTTGTGCGGGTGCATATGCGCTCCATGCACCCGCTTAAGGTCTAGTTCGGTAATCGAATCCGGATCTTAAGATCTGGATCTTGTATTATCTTAATTCTATATATTAAATCAGATTATGTATAACTATCTTTGATGATTTTGATATTTAGTTGTACTATTTTGAGCTCTACATGAAAATCATTTTTCTAAGATCTTCTGTTGGATCACATTTATTCATAAATTCGATTTAGTTGTAGTCACTTTTGTAAATATTTATTTACTTTTAAATAAAGAATAGAAAACCACGTAGAACCGCATATACCCCGCATATGCCCCCGCATACCGCTTAATCACTATTCAGTAACCTGTCCGAACGCATACACATACCGCTTTCCTGAACCTTGATCTCAACTCCCCAATTACATACAAGTGTGTTGCGTTATATAAGGAATTGACCCATTAAGAAAGCAACCATTCACCCAAAAGACACCCAAACCAAAAGACACATCCCAAGATTCTGACTTTAGGTTTTTTACAGTAAAAATAAAATTACAACAAAGCTATGTTTCGTGCTGCATCACATGGACGCCCATGTCACTATAGGCTCGACATGTTGGCAGAGGTGTCCACGATCAAAATGCTCTCCATCTTCATCCACATGGGTGTGGAGCTGCAAGGTACTATATTGCTCATGATGTTCGCCTAAACAATTGCATCTGATGCACACGAGCTCAACAAGTGTGATCGAGTGGTGAGGGCTAGACCAAAGAGGATAGAGGCCAATTGCTATAAAAGGGAAGGAGTGACGATTGGAGCACCTCCAAATGGAGAAAAAACAATCCACTAAGGAGCACAGGTGCATATAATGGAAGAATGTATTTTGAAAAGGATGGAGGGGTGTTATTTTGTAAATTTGGTTCGATGGGTGATATTTTGTAAATTTGGTTCAAAATCAAGGGTAGACATGTCGCATTTTTTTATGGATTCAGTTCAATTTAACAGTAGAATCATTGAAACTCAACCGCATAACTTACGGTGTAAGAGTCGATAAGTTTACATGAGTCATGGGGTAACCCGAAGATTTCAGGGGTTGTTGAGTGATTGCAAATTTTATTGGGGGTGTGTCCCTTCTAGAAATGAAAAGTACTTTCCAATTAGTCTGCTGACACGTTCGATGGGTTGATGGAGATATCAAATACCAAATCAACATTTGCTACTAGAAACAAAGAGGGATTCAGGTGTCTCATATTATAGATACGACAGCAAAACATAGCATGTTTATGGTATAAATAGAAACATCAGGTGGACCAGAAAAAAATTTCCATTCTTGAGATTACTCAGAACTAGCGTGCAAGGAGTACTACAAAGACCAATGAACATTTTAAGGATGTCGGTGTTAGACATTGGAGAATGACTCTTAAAGCAAGGATCAAGATGTTACCATGACCTTTGATAACGAGATAATGTTGCAATATGTAAAAGAAAAAACAACATAGATTAGTATCAGCATCGGCTATCAAATCATTGATCATAATTCACAGAATGGTGCAGAAGACCTTAGCAGTTATTTTATATATAATGTTATCACGAATTCATTTTTCATAATGACCTAAAATCTTTTAGAATATATAAATGCTCTACCTGTATGATTTTCACTTTACTCATTGCAGGTTCAATAACTCCAGCCTCCAGATTGTTGCGAACAGCCCCCTTGGAAAGGTCTAGTCCCATGCTGAATGGTAAAAGATGAGCAATAGTAAGCAACTGAGCATCTTTTAACTATTAAACAATGAACACCACGCGGTGCTCTATGGAAGCAATGCATCGTCAGAATTAAGCAATTCTCAGACAGCTGTTCCACATATTTCCTAATTACACATTAAGTAGTGTACTCCGTGCATTACATAAAAGTTGTTTATAGTTTCCTCGATTGCACAAGTGATCTAAGTCAAGTTGATGTGAGCATGGGCTTTCCGTATCAACCAACTAAAGATGCAAAAAATGCAGGTAAAATGCAGACAATTACATCGTACTCATACAGTAAATTTACATGTCACATGGACGTGAAAAGTGTGCAATCTATCGTCAACAATTAAGATAACTCGCCTGGAGAGATGTTGTTTCTCAGCCTTAGTTTGAGCAGTATGGTGATATGCTCTCAATTTTGCAACTAACTCAGTTGCATCTTTTGCAGCATTTACGGAAAGCACCTGTGCAGTACAATGTTTTTTTTAAATGGAAAACTAATTTGGAATGCCACTGAATGGGATAAGAATTCCGTACATCTTCATCACCTTTGGTATAATTAGCAGAGCTTCTGCAAATTCTGCAATTGCAAGTTGCTCTCTAGATCCTAGAGTTGTAGCAAGGTATTCAAGGTAGACAGAAAGTGCAGCCTCTACAGCCCCGCCACCAGCAACGACCTGTTGAAATTATATAGGAATTTGAAAAAAGACACTATACAGGAAAAAATAATAGGGCAACTCATGGTCAGCAGTGGCGCTTAACATAACTATATAGATTTATATGAAATCAACTGCGTAGTTATGATAATTTAGTAGCAAATTGCCAGCAAAGAAGCTTTTCTGTAGCAAGAGACTGTCAAGAGAATCTGAACCAAAATTTGGCTGTTGTGGCACTCTAAACAAGAGAAACTGACGCAAAAGAAACACACCAATAGAAGCATTTGTTTAGCAGGAAAAAGACAAAAAACAGTGCTTCAGAATTACCAGATTTGACTCCAAGGTTCTCTTCACAATGCAGATGGCATCATGCAAAGAGCGTTCCATTTCATCAAGCATGTAGTCATTGGCGCCTCTCAATATCAGGGATACCTGGAATATAAATATCAATATTCGGCACCACACCATCATTTGATATTGAAAAACAAATAAAGAAAAAGTATTCAATCAATCAGAGAAAGTTAAGTCAGGCCAGCCAACAATATAGCATTAAGAAATTATAGGCATGTACTAGGAAATTGTAGGGAAGATGCACCTCCCAATCCTCGAGTATTAAAGTGTGTTTTTACCAAGTAGTTTCTAATAAATTAAAGAACCAACCGCGCTAGTGTTTTTTGTTCCTTTCAGGAGAATCACGTCATCATCAGAAATCCGCTCCTCCACAACCTCATCAGCATATCCGAGGAAGGATGAGTCAAAAGTCTCCTCCCCCTCCATATCAGCAAAGGTTGATACCTGCATAGAATCAAGCAATGAAAGCTCAAGTTCCACCGGATTCGTACCTCAGTATGCAAGAAGACAAAAACGGTGAAAACGGTACAAACGACAAGAGATCAAAAAATAAAATGAAAACAGGTAGTTCTCAGAAGGCTCCGTTAATTAGCTTCGACCCTGTCTATTCTCGTCATTTATAAATAAAGGTACATTAAAAATGAATGGACATGGTATTTTCACCTTCTAACAAAATGAAGAACATACTTTTCTTCCAGAATTAAATTATTAACATGATTGAACCTACGACTTCCAAACAAACTCAAGAACAAAAGGAAAAAGTAGATGTCCTAAATTATGCAGCAACAAAAAAACCATTATTTAAAAAGATGCAGAAGTGTAATTTTCAAAAAGTTGGAACATTACAGAAGTAGCACCAGTAGCTTTTGCAACATGACGCAGGTCCTCTTTCTTAACACGTCTCACTGCAATAGCCCCAGCTTCCACAAAATACTGAAACAACAGTTGAAGAATATAACCTGGCACTTGTCGACTAAAATTATGTAGGTGGTTCAAAAGAGTGGAAGAAAATCACTTAAAAGTAACACCCCTCAAATAAAATAAAATAAATTTTACGTGCTTCAATACCAATTTAACATTGACAATAGTGATTGCAAACTTAATTATGTCAGTTTAAAAGATAATATACAGTGTAGGTAAAAAATCTTGACTGAGTTGATAGTGGCATGCCTTCAGAGCCATGTCGTCAATTCCTTTTGTCGTTAACACAACATTTGCACCTGCCTTCATAAGTTTCTCAATTCTCTCCTTTGTTATATCTGCTTCTCTGCATAAAAGGATCAAGTCTAGCAATTCTCAAGAAAAAAGAATCAATAATAACCGTGTCTACACTCCCATCAATTTTCTGTAAGATAAATAAACAAATAGTGGTTGGTTGCAGTATCTTTCTTTCATCATTTCACATAAACCCAGAGCTCATTTCAAGCATGATAATTCAAATCAAGAACGAAAAGCACATAGGCAGATAGTCAGGTTATAGATTTGGGTTATAGTCTAATTCTGTAATTCAACATGCTTTAGGATTTCTACCACATGTTGTTACAAACCGACAGCATGGCCAATTCCCATATGAGAATCAACGAATGTGATAAATTTCCAAAAAAACATTATTTCTGAAGCATTTTAAACAGGAAAGATTCCCACCTGTCTGGTTTGTATTAACTGAATAAACAATGGGAAATTTACACATGTTCTTGGATGAAGACAAATTATACAAGAAGCCGGGAACATGGGGAGATCGAGAAGGCAAGCTAGCAGGGAAGAGTTCGGGAAGGGGAAAAATAATGCGGAGAGGTCGAATGAATCCTGCAAGCCAGACAAGGGAACGAGGAGGGTGGGCTGAGGTTCGACGGAGGGAGAAAAAGATGGAGACAATGAGTTCTTCCCAGGCATGGCTGGCGAGGTCACATATTCCATGACCTGTGAAGGTGTCCCAACGTGTGTGCTGCCTACGGTACAAATGTCACAGTCACATGGCCGTTAACTGCCACTATCCCATCCTATGCTTCTGTTGTGGGAAGCTCAAGCATCGGAGAAACCAGTAAGTGGTGATAGGCATCTAGAGGTACAGCCTTTTGTGGAATCGTGTATCCTCCGTGACATGGTGCTTTAGACAGGTGATGATTGGAGAGGTGCCACATGCACAGTGCTGCTTGTGGCTGGCAACATCGGCAGTGGGTGAAACTTCTAGGACCATCTTTCGAAGGAGAAGTGGTGCATGTGGGTGAAACTTCTAGGACCATCTTTCGAAGGAGAAGTGGTGCATGCGAGCGGTTCCCTCGTGTCATGTGAAAGGCTTGCGAAGCAGGAATTGAAGCAGTTGGTGTCAGGAGGGAGGCAAGAGGTTGCCTTGCATGGAGTGGTGTGGCAATGTCCCACGCTGCGAGACAGGATGATGCTGCCTCATTGACGTCAGCGTCTTGAGGTGTTATATATGAGATTTAGCTGTAGAGATCTTCTCGGGAGTACCTCTGCCCTTGACCTCTCGAGCTGAAAAACCAGGATCGGGGCGCCCACCAACGACAGCTAGGAACACCAAATGGCCAAAAGCCTGATGCAGAGACCGCTCCATGGCAACAGAGACACCAAGGCCAGAACCGTATGCTGGGTTCGCGGCCCGAGGTATGGGCCGAGAGCCACCGTCGGTCCACAAAGAGAGGGGCTCCACCACACACGGATCCCGGGAGGAGATCCGAGAAAAGGGTCCACAACATGGCCCCCAGTCAGGCACACCCTAGGCCAGGGAGGCCCGCCATCCCTCGCAAGGCTTCTCGACTCCCCTACCCCAACCATAGGAACATCAACCCCATTAGGCACAAACTCCTCCAACTCCATCCAGAAGGGCGAACGACCAAGCTTCAGCGTCAACTCTGACGGCATAAAGACCCTCATCACAGCAAACTCCACCCTCACAATGCATCCTCCCCCTAGGAGTGTCTCATGCATAAGATGGACACCACCTTCTCGGACCCTTCAAGCCATGCCTTCACCGACCAAACATCCCGCGCATGGAGAGGCATGCCCTTCAGACCAGAGTCTAGTAGAACCACATGTGCGAGGTACCATCCCGGAAAGATGGGCGCCTCCACACCACCGTTCCCTCCCATGGTCCCCGCAACAAGGCTGCCACCTCCCCAACAGAAAGCCTCGGAGCTCAAACAACGACCTCCTGGAGAAGGACGACGCCCTTCCCCCCATAAAAACCTGGACCAACCCACTGGCTGATATATGCCATGGTCGTCCACAGACAATCTGTCACAGATCGGCAGTCCCCCACCAGTGCGCACTCCAGCGGATCCATCATGCATGGACGGAGTGACGACGCCGCCTCCCCACGATCAACTCCTCCTGCCAAGCCACCGCCTCCCGCCATCGAGCCATGGGGAGGGCGCAACAACATAGGCCAAATCCTCCTAGGATGGCCCACTCCCCCACAAGAGAAGCACATCACTGTGTCCCAGCAAACCATCGCCAGGTGCCCCTAAGCCCCCCACTTGAAACACTACCCGGAGCCTCCCGTGAGATAGGCTCTCGCGGCACAGCTGCAAAGGCATCCTCTGCTGCGACCGAGCCGGAGCTACCCAAACATGTCGTTGGGGCCTCATCACCCTCCTCTTCGATGAGACCACATGCCAGCCCTCTGCTCCTATAACCCGTGTCACCGCTTCATCCGCAGCCATATCCTCCCCAACCATCATGACCGGATGCTCGAGAACAACCCCGAGCGTGACCCCATCCTCCACGTCAGCCCAGTTTCCAAGTGGCGCCCCAACCCTCGCCCTAGCCTCTGCTCCGTGCACAAGCCTGACGCTCGACCCGACCCTCCCGCCAGCCAGCACGAGCGAGTCCCTGAGGGCCTGTTTGGTTGCTGGGTTGGACTGGGTTGGGTTGGGCTGGGTTGGGGTGGGTGAATAGTAATCTGTGAGGAGGAAGTACCCTTGTGAATAGTAACCAGGGTTGGGCCAACCCTGCCCAACCCTGCAACCAAACAGGCCCTGAGAGTAGAACTTAGCACCACCCAAGCTCCTGCATCGGAGCTCCTCTTGAGACTCAGCCAAGACGTCACGTTAAGCGCAGGCCCCACATTCAAGCCAGCTCTCCCTCCAGACTCTGTGAGCGGAACCCCGAGCGAGCCATCTAGCACCGTCCTAACTCCAATAGTAGCTCCTTCTCACTGAAATGCCTCGACCTTAGCCTTCGGATCACACGAACGAAACACTCTAGCATCCCTCACGAGGATTGCCATGAAACTTAACCCAAAAACCCCAGGCGCCACCTCGAGGCTCTCCCTAGAATTGCTAGACGCCGCCCCAAAACTCGCTCCTGGATAAATTCGTGCAGCCCCGAAGCCAACCCTAGAGTCACTTGAAGCCCTCCAGAACGAAACGCCATCCAACTTCTTGAGCGAATAGTGTTGGAAGAATATGATATATTGTCATTGAAGAGACACCCTAGGGCTCTCTTATATAGGAGAAAAGTACTGGGTTAATTACATAAGACGTACATGAAAAAAAGGAAATAAGAAATAAATATAAATAGATACAACTATCTCAACACTTCCCCTTAAGCTACAGCATATATGTCTATCATGATCAGCTTGGAATAACATCTCTGAAATGGACCTCTAGCAAGGGCTTTGGTGAATATATCAGCAATCAGATCTCTAGTAGAAACATGGGAGGTTGATATGAAGCCCTCCTGGATCATGTCTCAGGTATATTGTGGCAATCCACCTCTATATGCTTGGTCCATTCATGGAATGCAGGATTATTTGCAATAAAAAGAACTGCTTGATTGTCGCATAGAAGCTGCATGGGAAGAGGTACATCAACAACAAGATCAGTCAAAACCGACATGATCCACATCATCGATGTGCTCCCCTGAGCCATGGCCATGTACTCATACTCTGCACTAGATCTAGCAATCATTGTCTGCTTCTTGCTTTTCCATGACACGAATGAGCTCCCAATAAAAATAGCAAAACCAGAAGTAGACTTCATGTCTCTAGGGGGACCTGCATAATCTGCATCTGCACAAGTTGTCACCTCAAGAGAAGTACCTCTGTTGAATATAAGACCAGTACCGGGTGAAGACTTCGAATATCTCAAAATCATTTATATAGCATCCATATGAACCTCTCTGAGATGCTCCATGAACCGGCTCACCTTGCTTACAGCAAAGGATGTGTCTAGCATAGTGATAATAGCATAGAGAGCCAACAAGCTCCATGTATCTCCTCTTATCTACTTCCTCAGTGTCTACATCATATGATCTTATGCTCAGATCCATAGGGGTAGTAGCATGCTTGCACCCTGTCATCCATGTCTCAAATAGAAGATCAGCCACAAACTTCCGTTGGGTCATCACAAGACCACGTTGGTTCCTGGCGAACCCTAATCCAAGGAAGTAACAAAGACTACCAAGATCCTTAGTCATAAACTGCTAACCTAGGAACTCCTTGGCAACCGCAATGCCCTACTCATCATCACCAGTGACAATAATATCAACATAAAGCAGAATATCAAATCAAATGTACATCTCTGTGTCCTCTGGACAAATAGTGAATGATCCGCAGTGGACCGTACAAACCCATGATTCTCAATCAACTTTGATAACTTCTGGTACCAAGCTCTCAGATGTTGCTCCAGGTCATATACCTTGTGGAGCCTACATACCTTCTGAGACTCCCCCTCAGCAGTAAATCCCGATGGATGCTGCATATATACCTCCTTATGTAGATCTTCATATAAAAATGCATTCTTCGCATCAAGTTGGTAAAGAGGCGACCAGTCTCGAAACACGGCAATTGATAGAAAAATGTGCAATGTCGAATATCTAGCCACCAATGAAAAGGTATCCTGATAGTCCACCTCATAAGTTTGGGTGAACCGTCGTGCTACAAGCCTTGCCTTGTAGCGATCCACACAACCATCTGCTTGATGCTTCACTGAAAAGATCCATTTGCACCCTACAATAGATGCACCTTGAGGAGAAGAAACAACACTCCATATACCACGAGACTGCAAAGCGACCATCTCCTCTTCCATGGCAAGATGTCAGCTACTATCATGCACGGCCCCCTGGTATGTGTGTGGTACAATACCAGACGAGAGTACCATGACGAACCTCATGTACTCCTCTGACAGATGACCCAAGAAAACATAAGCAGCTAGAGGATAAATGGCATAGCTACGACGTGGTTTCCTCAAGGCAATAGGTACATCAGGATCATTGTCCTCTCTGTCCTCTGTTATCACTTCCTCCTGTCTAGTATCCTATGGTACAAGCACATCACTAGTGCCATTAGTAGAAACAATGTGTTCAATACATACATGAGGCATGCTGGATGACAGGGAAGGCGCATGAGCAGAGGGGCAAGTGAAGGACCTGTGAATGTAGAAACGTGGCAGGAACTGTGCCAGGGTAGACGGAGGTGAAGGTGGTGGAGGAGGTGGTGGTGAAGATGGATGCAATTCAACATTAGCAAGGTTTGAAAAAACGAAAGGGGAAATAAGGCATTTTCCTCGGAATCGAGGCGAGGCATAGCCTCGAGACAGTCGAGGTGTAAGCCTTGATTTACAGAGAAAAATATGCAGAAAACTAAAATTATATATACGATAATGTAATTATTTGTTCTTTACCCAATATATAATATTTAACACTATAAAATATGATGAAATAATAGAGATAAGAACACCAGAATAGAAGATAGAACATCATATCCCTTTCTACACATTTTCATCCAATCAAAGAGGAACTCATTATCTATAAGGGATTTTTATCCGGCAGACCCTACAATCTTTCTCAATTACCTTCACAACCTTTGAAACAACCTAATTCCTCTCTCGGCCCCGTAAACTTGATAACTCTTATTCCACAAACCCTGCGGTTAACTCCCGTCAATTCACTCGTTAAATTTAACCGGAAAAGAGGTGCGAGTTGCCCTCCTTGTTTGATAAATTTACAAAAATACCATCTTCCTCTAGCTCCTCTTCTTTTCCCTTCTCTTCCTCTTCCATCCCCTTGTTTCTCTGCCTCCGTCCCCAACCGCCTCCTTCCCTTCCTTCGGCTCCACCCCCTCCTCCCCGACAGAGGATCTGTTCTCGCCACCTTCCACGCGAACGCCACAACCAGCGGCCTCCCGTGCCACCCCGGCTTCAGGCATCCTTTGTCCTCCTCTACGCCGAAGCCCTCCCTCGAGTACAGGCTCAGCAACATGCTCGCCTATTCTGATGTGCTCGAACCCACCAAATCAAATAAACTTTGTTGGTTATTCCAAGGCTTTGGTTTGATGGTTATATTAGTTCCAAAATGGAGTTTTGTAAATTTGGATGACTTTTTCCCCATAATGGTGTTATGATTGGAACCAAGGTCTTCAGGATTGTGTTATATGCTCGACCACATTAAAATGGATTGGGGATCCTTCGAGTCGGGGTAACGAATCAAGGCCTTTTGAGCTTGTCACTGCCGCAGCCCGTCCGACTGAAGCTCCTGCTGCTGCAGCTGCCGCACCATCTCCAGGGTATATGTTCCAAGGTTTCGCCGGGGGGAAGCTGATGCTGCTGTAGCACTGCCTCCAGAACCAGATCGTTGGGATGCTGCTAGGGCCGATGATCGCCCACCTCCATCTGGAGATAGGTGGAGAAGTGACGATAGGAAACCATCTGTGGGTGGGTCACGATTACCTGTATCGACGTCAAGATGGTCCAGGCCCCTCGATTGATGATCATTTTTTCTACTGGTGTCAGAGTTGTGAAAGAATATTGTACGGATTTTCGTATGCATAAGAATTTTGCACTGCTAGATTTTCATTTATTTGATGTGAAAGAAGGAGGAGGAAAAGGAAGGAGAGAATGAGATTGAAGATCCATCGTTTATTTTCTATAGTTTGATTAACCCAAGTTTAACTTAAGTTTTTGACTCCAATAAAGTTAAAGATGACGGCAGGGTCTGCGGGGTAAGACGGAGCAAGTTTACAGGGTCGAGGAGAGAATTAGGTTGTTTCAAAGGTCGTGGAGGTAATTGACAATGATTATAAGGTCTGCCCGGTAAAAATCTCTATCTATAAATGTTGTGAAAGAGTTAAACAATACATATCTATCTCTCAAATATTGTTGTAATTAAAAGTACGATTAAATATACGTCGAAGAAATTTATGATTTGTGTCTAGCATATAATATATGACCGCACAAGAAACTGTGGATCATATCCCTTTCGAGCAAACCTTTGAAATATTGTTGTAATTAAAAGTATGACTAAATATACATCGAACAAATTTATGTTATACATATAATATATGGCAGCATGATAAATCGTAAACCCTTTCTATTTTGTTTTGCTTGATATATTGCAAAGCTCATTAAGTTTACAAGTATTGTTGGATTTGATATTTATGCATTCATTCATTAAAAGAGAAATAATAAGGGTTCGTTTGGTTGCAGGGTTGGACAGGGTTGGGTTGTGTACTATTCACAGGGGTACTCCCTCCTCACAGTTTACTATTCACCCAGCCCTTTGAATAGTACCCAACCCTGTCCAACCCTGCAACCAAACGAACCCTAAGAGTTTGCGAAATAGTTGATCATAATTAATGGTATATATGAAGTTATGGGCACGAAAGAAACATCAGGTGTAGGCATTTATCTCGTATAATCATTATCTTAAAGAAGCAAATATTTATAAACTTCTCAAACTACCAAGTAAACCATTAAAATCATAAAAATACCTCAAAAAGCAAAAAGGCCTTGCAAAATGCTTCGAGGCTACACCTCATCCTCCTAAAGCACATGCCCCATTGGACTGGACCGAGGTGTACATCTCGAGGCTAAAAAGGACCACCTCCCTCGAGACATACGCCTCGAGGCTACTTTTTTCATGCCATGAACATGAGGAGGTGGTAGTAGTGGAGATAACGGAGGTGGTGGAGATAATGGAGGTAAGAGTATGCGAAATAGTTGATCACAATTAATAGTATATATGAAGTTATGGGCACGAAAGAAACATCAGATGTAGGCATTTATCTCGTATAATCATTATCTTAAAGAAGCTAATGTTTATAAGCTTCTCAAACTATCAAGTAAACCATTAAAATCATAAAAAATACCTCAAAAAGCAAAAAAGCCTTGCAAAATGCCCCGAGGCTACACCTCATCCTCCTAAAGCACATGCCCCATTGGACTGGACCGAGGTGTACGTCTCGAGGCTAAAAAGGACCACCTTCCTCGAGACATACAGCTCGAGGCTACTTTTTTCATACCATGAACATGAGGAAGTGGTAGTGGTGGAGATAACGGAGGTGGTGGAACAAAAATATCCTCTCTAGAGTCGGAGTTAGACAACATGTCACATGTAGGAGAAAAATACATAATAGACTCAGAAAATGTGACATCGGCACTCACATACTACTTTCCCTGCATGATCAAAACATCTATACCCTTTTTAGGTAGGAGAATAGCCAACGAACATACATTTGACATGTCTTGGAGAGAGCTTGTCACGACCATGAGTAAAATTGTGGACAAAGGTCACAGATTCAAAAACCTTGAGAGTAAGGGAGAATAGGTCCTTATCGGAAAACGCAATCAAGAAAGAAACCTTTTCTCCAAGGATCGTGGAAGGCATGCAGTTCACAAGGTAACAAGCAGTGAGAACCGCATCACCCCAAAAAGAATGAGGAGCTCGACTCTCTGAATCAAAAGAGTCCTCGTGTCATCAACAAGATGACGGTGTTTACGTTCAGCAACAACATTCTGATGTGAAGTGTAAGCACAAGAAATCTGATGAACAATAACCAAGAGATCTGAGAAATTCAGACAACTGTAATGTGGAAAATTCTAAGGCATTATCAATAGAAATAAATTTCATTAGCAAAAAAATATTCTTAATTTCGATAAGAAACGATTTAATGACAGGACATGCTTCGGACTTATTCTTTAACAAGAAGACCCAAGATCTCTAGAAAAATCATCCACAGCAACCATATATAACCGATGTCCCTGATGATCTGGAATACGACTACGATCCTAGATATCAAAATGAAACATCTCAGACGACTGACTACTGTGACGACTCTGGCGACTCAGAAAAGAAGACCGATGGTACTTCCCAAGCTGACATGCCTCACACTCCAAGGTGGTGCGAGTAGAAATCTATGGGAGAACATGACACCGCTTCTACAAAGGAAGGTACCCAAAGCGAAGATGTCACATGTAAGGAGAAACTGATCCAGAAGGAATAGTAGCAGCACATGCCTACGGAGGCTGGACTAGTATGTAAATTCCTCTATGCTACGACCACATCCAATCACCATGTTCGTGAGTATGTCCTGAAACACAAGAGAAAATGTATCACATATGGCATGGCAATGTAAATCTTTTGCAATCTGGCTAATATATAAAAAATTCATCTGAAATGCAGAAGCATATAAGACATTTTGCAGAAGCATCAAGGGAGCTAGGACAATCTCCCTTGACAAATAATGGGTAGATGGACCCCATTAGCAATCACCCATTGATCTACCATGAGGGATAGACTTGTAAGAATTGAATTGTGCATGATCACCGATGAGATGCTCCAAAGTTCATGATCCAATTAGTCAAATCTGAACTGCTACAACTGTAAGTGCATAAGCAATACCTGACGGACTCGTAGAAGCTCTGGCAGCAGTTGCGACATCTGAAGATCCTGCAACTGGAGTGGTCGGTGTAGTCATCATCTCTCTCAATCTAGAAACAATACCATAAAACCACGCATCATGAGATGGAGCTGGATGAGGATGTATGCTCAGCTACACGAGCAGATGTAGGATACCCATGCTTCAGATAGCATGTATCTTCCGAATGACCTGGATGGTGGAAATGTGAGCATGGACTACGTTGACATCCTCTTCCTCAACCACGAGATCCTCGCCCGCAAAACTGTAAAATACCCCCTCTGCCACGAGGAGTTGTCATAGCAAAGGGAGTTTGGGCCATGGTAGTAGATGAAGTAGTGATCATGCTCAGCCTCTTGTAGACCTCCTCCATTGGAGGTATTGCCTCTCCAGTAAGTAGTTAAGTACGTGATGCATCGTACTCAGAGTCAAGGGATGACAGAAAGACTCCCATCATTGTGGCATTCCGGTATGCATGTTGATGCTCAGTGCCGATAGTAATAGGCATAAAGCTATGCAGACACTCAAACATGCCTCGAAGATGTGAGAGTGGGCATGAAGAGGTCGGCATTTCTGCTGGGTCGAAAATATGTCATACTGCAACTATAGAATCTCTCATTTTGGACTTGCCCATATGTGGATGTTAAGATGCCCCACATAACCTTGGTTACGGGTTGATTGACGATGTCGTTGGCAATCTATGTGGTGAGCGTCCTGGAGAGCCAAATCCATGCATAGGCATCATTTTGCTTCAAAGAAGCACTAACCCTAGTTTTGTTCGTCGGCTCGGAATCTGTCAGAATGTACTCCTTATTATCACACTACATAAGGATGCGAAACTACATGGACCACAACTCGTAGTTGGTCACATCCATCTTTACAATGGGAGCCGGACCCTTGAAGGCATCGAGCGATAAAAAAAGGTCAACATTGTTCTCTAACATGATAAAAAGAATGCCGAACAAAACAAATCCGAAACAAGACTGGGGAGTAGACTACTTTGAGCGAGTCTACACAATCATATGGAGGAGTGGTTGTATGTGTAGACTCATACAACCATCCTCTTCAATCCTTGTTGAAGCCCAGGGCCAGAAAACGTGATTTACGTATCTGAAATCACGATTTAATCGAAATCAGACCGTACTCGATTTCAACAGTGGTCGAAGACAACCCTATGAAGGTGGAGGAACCCACCAAGGACTGGGCAGAGACCGGCCAAAGGTGGGGCAGCAACCCGCGCCTCGAGACTGCGACAGCGAGCAACCGTGAGCAGTGGACTGCAGAGGGGTGGGTGACGACCGGTTAACGGGCAGGTGGGTGGTCCGATGCGACCAGCGGTGGCGACTTGGAGAGCCAGACCGACTGGCGACGACCGAAGGGGAAGGGGGAGCGGGTAGGGTTACGATAGTGGTGGGATACGGGAACCTCGGTCTAAGACCGTTGCTCCGATACCATGTTAGAAGAATATAATAACTTGTCACTGAAGAGGTCCTAGGGCTCTCTTATATAGGAGAAAAGCCTTGCGTTAATTACATAAGAGGTACATGAAGACAAAGGAAATAAGAGATAAATATAAAGAGAGACAACTATCTCAACAAATAGTAGCATTGTTTACTCCACGAAAATGTCATAATCAAGAGAAAGTATTATAAGACTAAATTGGCATTTGTTTTCTCCCAATGAGCATTCAAAATATCTGCAACCAGTCCATTTTTAAGAAAATTTACCTACCTAAATTATTAACCAGGACATATTACGAGAAAATGAACTTCAACCAATTTAAAGATGGCAGTGGTGATTGTACAAAAAAAATTTTACGAAAATCAAAAAATGGTATGAAGAATTGTAGCGTTGCAGATGATATAGAACGTGTACCTTTGACGAATTTTTTCAAGTTCTCTAGGGTCTGTTACCAGGACCTGTACACCCATTTGCATTTTTGTTTTCTGAAGATTAAAGTCCAAACAAGCGATCTTAGCAGGAGCAACTCTTGTTGGCATTCCTTGTGCAGCTCGACCAGTGTTTAGAGCATAACCATTCAGCAGATAACTATCTTTGGCACTCTTTCCATGAGCTTTCAATATGTTGATGCCCTGTTTAGAAAATGTATACAGAAAAATAAAAAATGAAATAGATAGAGATGTGCAAAAGTTGTAAAGGAAAGCACAGAATTCACTTCGGGAAGTTTAAAGAATGGAAATTAGTTTTACCATAATAGGAAATATACTAACAACTAAAGCTTCGAAAAGATACGAGGAACAAATGTGTATTCGCATGTGCACTTTCGGTTAAAAGGCTTCAATTGTATTAATCTGTGCATTCAAGAATGCATGACAGCTAATCAAATGTGAAAATAGGAGAAATAACATATCACATCCAATCGTGGGAGTCAGAACAAGGCTTTCAACAAGCAGCATGGTGAGGACCCTTCAGAGAGCCAACTGCAGGCACATAGGTCCACGCAACAAAGTATGATCCAAAACACGGCCTTGAATATCAGTGATACTCGATATTGCCGAGTTAGTGATATCGACATGGGTGATATATATATATAGAGAGAGAGAGAGGAAAGGGATCCTACTCCATGGAGTAGGTAACTTACCTACTCCATTTTCTTTTTTTCTTTTTTTATTTTTTTGGAAAAATGCTTCCATGGATTTTCATAACTATATCCATCTAATATGTCATTCAAATTTCGTCAGAAACATAGACTCCTACGGCCTCCATCCAGAACAGGAAAAATACAACAAATCTGTGACCGTTAAAAAATGAATGTCTAGATGGAGGTCGTATGAGTCTCGTTTCTAACGAAATTTGAATGATATACTAGAGGGATATGGTTATGAAAATCCATGGAGGCATTTTCCCAAAAAAATAAAAAAAATGAAAAAAAAATGGAGTAGGTAAGTTATCTACTCCATGGAGTAGGATCCTTTTTCTCGTGTGTGTGTGTGTGTATCCAGCATATTGTAGACATGTTAGCAAAATATCACCGGTATTGTCGATATATCCCCAAAATGTTAACGATGCGCGAACAGAGAAAATTCCTCTTGTTTTTAGATATATTTTGCCCGAAATGGACGGTATTGATCATATGTTTCTCCCATTTCACCCAGTGAGCATTTATGAAGGCCACCAGTATGAACAATATTGGCATCGGTCATCTTGTGAGCACTTGATATTGAAGCCAAGAATATCGTCGATATTTGAGGTCAATTACTCTTGGACTGACCTCCTTGCACATATGGCTGACAATGAATACATAGAATACTTGATAGCCTAAAAACCATGTGCTCCAATATGATATGTAAGGATTATGAGGAACATAGAGGCTCGACAACGAGACGTATGAAGGAGCTCATCAAGCCAAGTACATAGATCAAGCAAAAACATTGCCAAATATGACGAATGATGAATCTTCAATTGATATACGTGGTAAGCATTGAATTGGGACATTATGAATTTACGAGTTATGGGACTGCTTTATTGGTTGCTTCAACTTATCTATGGATTCTACATGACTAAACTTCTGAGTTCTGATCCATGCCTTCCAATTTTCTAATGCATGACTTACATAGTATTATATATCAACTTGTGAGGTGCTTATGACAGCAATACTGCCACAAACTTAAATTTAGACCTCCATTTTAGCAAACAAGTACGCACTTCTATCTTATTTGTTTATTAGAATCCTTAATTTTAAAAAATGATCTTATAGTCACTTCCACGATTTCCGAAGATATTTCCCTTTCTAGACTTGGCGAAACAACATTGAGATGTTGTCATGCTCCTACCAACGAGATTGAACCTCGTCAGTGCCATCTTCCTTTCCTGGTTAACGAGGAATTAGGGCTCCCAACTTTTGAAGGTGATGACAGAACAGTTCCACCAATTGTGAAGATGGGAGGTTGGTAACAACATTAATGAGGTTATGTAAAGATTTAGAATGTACTTGGTGTCTTGACAGTGACACATATAAGGACGTACCCAAGTGTAGTGGTTTTCACGGTACAAACAGCATCATCCCAATCATTCCAACACAGTATGGATATGCAGTGCGCTGTTACAAAATTAACGATGAAAAAGAAAAACTCCCAACCTTGATAGGATATTTGACCTCTCCTTTCGAGTTGGTACTTTTAACTGATTGAACAGCATCTACCACCTGAGAAAAAAATAAGATAAAATATAATGTCAGAATTACCACTTTTACTTGCTACCTCAGAATTTAGATTATGAGTTTCATTCTAGACCTCCAGGTTTTTTAGATGCAAACTAAATTCAGAAAGATGGAAAACACTTACAAAAAGCCATGTCAAATTACAATGAAGGTGTTTGGAACCAAAATGAACGGAAGAGATATCATGCGCATAAATTTATATTCATTTTTATCATATTTACCAATGTATTTTTGTCAAGTACAACTCAATATAAAGGACTATAGGTCATTATATTGAGTTTAAATATAAAGAAAATATGCTCACCAGATTAGCAAAGAAATTGCTTTCACTAGCAATTAACTTTGAGGACATGCTCGTCTTCGCACAGTTAATGAGTGATTCCTTTCCAAGTTTGTCAACCTGCAAGTATCAAGGGATTGCTGAGCAACAAGATATTCTGTCATATGAAAATTTATAACAAAAAAAGATAAAGGTCTAAGCAAGCTGTAGGCGAGGTATACCTTCACAGCCAACTTCTCATTAACATACTTGCATGCTTCTCTCATCGCCAGCTATGATAGAAACAAGAAAATTCCAGAACAACTAAGTTGTGGTTTCCCGATAAGAAATAGCATCAAGACATATAAATACAAGTCAACAATAAGCTCACTCTATAACCGCTGATTATGGAAGTAGGGTGAATTTTGTTCCTCACCAAGTCATTTGCCCTCTGCACCAATCGAGCAACAGAAACCATATTTCTCAGAGTAGCATGAAACATTAGAATATTGAAGACAGGAGAAGATCCCTCAATCCATAGAAGCCGTATGGACAGGCACATGTACTAGCTTACCTTGAGCAGCTCTGCAGCTACAATCACAACAGAAGTTGTTCCATCCCCCACTTCTTTATCTTGAAGTTCAGCCAGCTCGACAAGTACCTTTTAAAGTCAAGCACCGACAAAATGAACACTAATATTTTTATGCCAAGAAATTGTAGGCCAAAGAAGAGAAGCTCAGTTTGACCTTAGCTGCGGGATGCTCTACTTCTAACATCTTGAGGATTGTCGCACCATCATTGGTGATTGTCACATCACCAATATCATCAACAAGCATCTAGCATTAAAACAACATAATTAGATGACCAATAACAGCCAGCAGCTATATGCTTTATTGTAAGAAGGGGCCTGCCCGGGCGATTGGGCATGTGCACGAACTCTGGAGATGGAGGTGCACAGCTTATGTTTGGGATCTAGGGTTCTGATGGAACCCATCGCCGGTCTGGAGAAGCCATGCACATGGTGCGGTTGCTCATAAGGATGATTGTCGCCTAGGGTTCTATGCGAAGAAGAGAACCCTTCACTATAAAACTATTAACTTCGAACAAAGTTCATTATGGTGGGGTTCGATGATAAACTCCGAAGAACATAAAGAATTGATTCAAACTCAAAGATAACATCAGAATCGACTTGTTAGGATAACAAATTGAAAAACAGAAAGCAGAAGCGATGATCAAATCAAGAACAATAAACCATAATGGCCATGGAGATTTTACATAGATTCATATTCCCTAAGGAGCGGGATGAAACTACGGGAGGACGTCTCGAAAGGCAGAATCTTCTATTATGCTTTTGGAATGAGTACAGGATTGTGGGGCTCTTTATATAACCTTACCGACTGACCAGAGTCCCACTAATATACGATGTGGAACTAATCCAAATGGCATGGTAATTGGATCCTAGAGAGGTCCAATTACCCACCTATGTCATTCTTCAACAATATTCAAGAGAGCATTGGGCCTATAGTCAACGATTCAATACTAAGACTAGCATCCTTCTTCACAACAAAAGATTACAATCTGGTTAAGCCTCTCAAAACATGTATTCCTTGACAAAACTCCAACACCGCCTCCAGCCTGTTCAGTGGCACCACTTCCCAAAGTTCTTGAAGAAAAAATCCAAAGAACTACCCTCATTCAACTCCTTAAAGGTCTACTAAATGTCGTGTTTGTGAATCTCTAGGGTCAAGTTCTCTACGAGCTCAAAACTAACCATGTTGATACCCCTATCAAACCATATCCAGTCAAGGTCCATGGTCCTCTTCCTGAATTTCTTATGATGCTTTGTACCATTGCCTCGCCCAAATGCTCATCGCCCTTACGCATAAACCATTACCTTATTAATATGATTCCTCCTCCCACAAACAATCGAGTAAAAAAAGGTTTGCATCAACCTCCTTAATCCATGTGACCCTTGATCAATGTCACCATTCAGCCTACTATCTCTCTCATCCTCACAATTTTTAAAATTGTTTTCGCTCAAACTCTTTCGGATCTATGCACTTGGGGTCCTCCACCAGATCATGTCATGCAGCATGAATCGGAAATATAGGGCTTCATTTATTTAATTTTTGTCCGATAATTAGAGTCTCATTTTATTGAGTCTTCGCATTTTTAATTTAAATAAAAAGATCACATGAGATCTCACATTAGTTAGTTGGAGTCAATTAAAGATTTGAATTTATTTCAAATCAATTAGTTAATCGGTTAGAGTCAATTAGGATAAGTAGTTTTGAATTTGAATCTGAATTTCTATTTTTTTAACCTACCCCTCATATATAAAGGGGATGGTAGTCAATGGTTTTAAACAGGTCAGATTATATGAAAATTTGAGATTTATCTCTCTCTCTTGTCTCTCTCCTTTCCCACGCGATCTCCGCGATTCTATCTCTGAATCTCGCGCAACCGGCGCACTTTCTCTTCTCAATCCCTCCATTTTCTTCTACCAAATAATATCCACCGATCAAATTCATTTTTATCCGTCGTTGAAATCTCCGTTTGCATCACGAAGGGATCTTAGTTTTGTGGATATAAGCCCGGGATTGGCCCAAGATAGATCTGAATGGAGGCGAAGAATCCATGTAGCCGACCCTACTTAATTGTGGGAAAAGGCTTTGTTGTTGTTGTTGTTGATGATTGTTGTAGACCAAGATTGGGTTGAGGCATGGCCTTAAATTTTTACAAATCCGATCAAACTTAGCTAAAATTTATGTTTCTTTTGTCACTTGTTTCTTTTTCCAGGATTTCAACATAACATCAACATAATTTAAACTAAATTGCATGTCATTTTGGCCAAGGTTTTAAGAAACGTGAGGCAGATCAAGGCGGTTTTCCCTTGTTGAGGTGAGGCGTAAGCTTCGAGGTGGTCGAGGCGTAAGCCTCGATTTATAGAGAAAATAAATGTCAAAACTATTATTAAGCATAATTATATTATCATAAAACTGAAAACTTCAAATATTGACATAACATATGATCATAAATCCTAAATTTGAATATTTTAAATTAAATAGATGTATAAAATATACCATATTAACCATATATGCTAGTTTTAATTTGTGATTAAGTAATATTAATATTGTAAATGAATTCCTAATATTCTTACAAAAATAAGCAGTCTACTAAACATATACTATACTCATTGTAGCGATACAAGCAATTGAATATCATTTGTTGATATAAAATTTATTCATAATAATTAAAAACAATCATTATTCACTTGCATGATTTCTTTGATGCAATGATGATTGTAATATAAATATGTAATTATATATTCATGAAATACTATGTTTCGGGAGTAGCATATATATGATACTATAATACAATGTTGTGATTGTGACTTGTATGTTTGTAACTAAAATATGCTTTATAAGTTTAATATTATTATAAAAGTATAAATTTATAAAGTTCTTTATTTATTTACCCAAAAAATGCATAGCAGACCGAGGTTGTGCCTCGGTACCGCCTCGGGTCTCTGAGGATTACGCCTCAGATATCCATACTGAGGTTATAGCCTCGAGGAAGTTTTCATGGAAAACTGCCTCGAGGTTTATGCCTCGACGTCTCGAGGCACGTTTTTTAAAACCATGATTTTGACAAAACAACAAAAAAATCTAGCTTTTGCTTTCATTGAAATTGACTGATATCAATGAATTTTCGCCCATTTCTCTGTTGATAAACTAAATTTTTAAAGAGCTTTTTGTTGTTTGAACAAACTTGTTTAGTTAGTTTTGGAATTTTGAGTTCAAGACCAAGTTAAATAATTAGAATCAAGCTCCAAAAGTTAAATTCAAGCTTTAACCTAATATCATATTTTTATTCTGTTCAATTTTGATATATATTTTTTATTTTGTTGTTATTGCATGTGCGGCCACAATCTTGTTGAGGAAGTGCAAAGCATCACTTTTGTATGAATATCATGGCTTTTGCTTCCAGTTTAGAATCCAACGTCGACCCTGGGCAACATGCTTCTATAGCATATTAGCATTTGTGATGATTCAGGCGATAATACTACTTCAAAACTTATATTCACACCTCTATTCTACAAACAAGCAAGAATTTCTACATCATTTATCGATTTATGAATATTTAAAAATCTAATTTCTAGAGGAAAATTGAGTTTAGAGTCATTTCCAGAATTTTCAACTATTTTAGAGTAAGTTTAGTGAATTTCGCCAAAGTTTCTCTTTCCAGACTTCTAGCGAAATGAAATCAAATTTGAGATTTAAGGCCTTGGGATAAGGTTAGCTTAAATCCGCTAGAATGGTCTAACTATTGGCATCATGGCATGTTAGCCGAGGTTGATCATCAACCCACTATATGGACAAAATACAATTTCATTTGTTTATACAGACATTCCATGAGTATGCAATGTTTTATATTTTTGGCCCCAATCTAACAACCCTTTTGATTTTAGACCATTTATGTCCTCACTTCTCACAATTTCCTCCCCAAGCTCATTCCAATTTACCCAAAACCAAATCCCATCTAAGACTCTAACCCTAAACTTGCATGAGTGCATCACAATCTCTATCCGACGATTCCAATGTGTAAGTTCCTCTATACCATGCTTGCTAGATCAAGTCGCACATCACCACCATCACGGTCACATCTCTATCCCCAAACCCATGATCATATTGCCACCACGCTACAAGGCATCCTTCATGTCGCCATCGTGACAATGCCACTGCACGATGTGGGTATTGAAGTATAGAGTGCCCATCTAAACACAAAAGCATGTCTAGTTAGAGGAAAAACTTGTACATTTTATCGGACATTTCACATTCATCCTTATCGTATAGTTATTCTTTGGCATAAAGAGGTTTGTGTATATTTTTTTGTCATCGTAGTTCTTTTTGTGGTTTTCTATTGGAATGTGAATAGCTTAAAAGAACACGTGTTCAATTGTGTATCATAAGTAAACAATTTGTTTTATCTGTCCTTGGCCCATGAATTGATTAAGGAGTTTACTATGATTTTAATTTACATATCTTTTCCAGGCCTGAGATTTGTATGTACTCCGGTGCTTATTATTGAGAAGATTTTGAAATCCAAGTAAAAAATAAAAGATACCACTTGAAGGTGGAAAGATAATATATCTTCTAGATACATATGTAACACTAATTTTCTGCACTGTATTTCTAGAAAATGTTCAAATTGAAATGTTTGATATATGAGTGTAACATAGTTTCCATGAGCCTGGATTTTGACTAAAAGCTTACATTTCTCTAATAATACAAGAAAGAATCTTTCATAAAAAAACAAGAAAGAATCTTACCATGTATATCCTGGGAGGGTTAATTGGTGATACACTATGTTTGTCGATAGGCTGGTCGCCCAGGGCATCCACGATCACCCAATAGAAACAACAAAGAGTTGAATTTCCAAGAAATTAAGGGCAGATAGGATTGATGCTATTTAAAATAGATGGTTGCAACTACTCCTGATTCCCTTTCTATGTACAAAGGAAATGCATTTGCCTTTGTATAGGAAGTAAGTGCTCATTTGGATGATAGTTGATGTCACATCTATTCCACCCGATTTCCACTTGAATCTACCTTGAAACATCCCTTCTTTGGATGGAACCCATCTTTCAACTCCCAAAATTTTATGCACGTAATTTTTCAAAAAAAGTTTGATGCACATCTCCAAGATCATACTTATATTTGAGTTGGCCCAGCCCAAACCCAACCTAAAAAAATTAGGATGGGCTTGAGCTTAGACCATCAAACAAAAATCTTGGGCCTTGACCCAATCCCAAAAGCTCGATATATTAAATGGGCTTGAACTTGGGCCATATACGGCCCACGAGGGCTTGTCCCAATGTATGTTCCTAAAATTAGTCATATCTTTTCACATCCATTAAATCGAAGTAAAGAGGCACCCAAGTTTTTGCTCCCATCAGCTTCTTAAGAAAATGAACTCATCTCCTTGGCTTGAACATGACTCATTAAATCAATGATCATTAATTATAATCATGAGAGGGGTCAATGATCATTAATTATAATCATGAGAGGTGCTTGCTTATCACGTCCAAGCTGATTAGGGATCCCATAAAGAAGCAAGACCTTTCCGCAATATGAACCATTGTTGCAATATTCGACCGAATATTCAAATCGAGTATTCTACTCGAGGGGAAGGGGGATTAGCATATAGAAGATTGTTATTCGATCAATAAATGGTCCAACCAGAATATTCACGTATTAGGCCGAATATTGCAACAGACTGATGATTTTTTTAAAAGATTCTCATCTATCTCGGTATCATCACAAATGTTAAAGATCCATATATGTAAATTGTTAATTCGTACTTTATCTTGGATTCTTGTTGATTGATGGCTATATATGTATAAATATATAAGAATTTATTTATATATATATTGGATATGATTTTTATATTTTAAAAAATAAAAATCGAATAATTCTGAATATTTTCACAGATACCAAATATTATTTATTCAGCGACCCCTCAACTGAACACAGAATACCGACTTCTGCAATAACGATATGAACATTGAATGTAAATATGAATCTACAAGGATTTCATAAGATTAAAAACTAGTTTTGATAACAAGCCGAAATATGTCTGTTGAATTATGAGTCATGGAAAAATGAAGATGGGATTGAGAAACACCTTTTTTGAGGGACCTTTGTGTACTGCTAAAAATAAAAATTATAACAGCCTGCTGACATATGTTTGGCATGCTCTAATGGGATGGGAAAATGCTATTCAATAGCAAAAGGATTTGCAACAAGCATATTAATTTAGATTCAGAACCACGTGAGAAATTAAAACTCTTGCTCCTAATTATTTGACTCTTGAATCGCTATCACTTGCATAATTTTGAGATTATGATAGATATAAATATATTAATCAACTATCAAACAAATATAATAACTAATAACTACAACAGATATGGACTCAATTAAAGGACAAGTTAATAAACTGGTTGGTATATTGACATCTGCCATGCATCAAGCACGTAAATATGCTTGGGTACATAGAGTGATGCAGAATGGGGATGTGTGCAGGGTTATTCAACCCCGCTATCTTAAACACCACTCATATGCTCCTGCTAACGTGGCCGATTTGGTTATAGGCTAAAGACAAACATAAATGAAATAGAATAAAAACTAAATTATGCAACTACCATGGCAGTTTAATGTCAATATTTTTAATATCGCTATTTCATGCATGGGTCAATGGAGGATAAAATCTAACACAAATCATTTACGATAGTTTGGACGTGAGGAAACGAGGACGTTCTATTTCCTAATTAATGGCTTATAGAGAACATGACGTGATGAATTGATGACACGGAAGACTAACAACATATTGAAAGAAAACTATAGAGAATGATATGGCTGTTTCAATCCAAATCTTGGTGCGACTCAGAGTAGAGTATACTCTAGAGTCTATACAAGAGTTAACAATATTTATCAACTATATTCCTGTCTAACAGAAAGCTCCTGGATCAATTGAGAAAGACATTGTTGAGAAAGAAATTCTTATCCTGGATGAAATGGAATATTTGATTCATGTAGCAAGACAACGATTTCACATTCCTTAGAATGATATGTGAAACAGAATTTGACCGGCTTCATTTGGAGGCTAATGAATCCATATAGCTATGAATTCATATAGTGCATCCCAGTTAAATAGAAAAGAGGATTTGTTGTTAGTTGTTTCTGTAGGTGATGTATGATATGATCCAATTACGGGGCTGTTGAAAAACGCATGTGCCACAACATAAATATCAACCGACGCAAATGGACAACTTGAGCAATGTTGGCATTTGTAGGCAGTATCTTGACCAGCACATGTCTTAGCTAGTGCCCTTCCATTGCCCAAGAAACAAATAAAAACCCAACCTTTGAGACTATCTGCAATCCCACCAACTCCAGTAAATAATCATATTCCCCCACAAGCCATAAACAAACAGATCGACTTCACGGCAAACAACTTTCTTCGCCGATCACAAGTCCAAGTGCAAAAAACAATATTTCCAACACAGCAAACGCCGCCTAAGCGGTCAAAACGACCAGCGTCAGATGAAATCGCAGAAAAGTTCCCAGTTTTTCCACTGCCCAATACCTTGTCGAGGCCCACAGGCCCGAGGGACGACTTCACAATGTTGGCGACCGCCTGGCACGCCATCACTGCAAAAACGGCAACATCAACAGATCAGAAACGTCTAAAATCCACGTAGAAATCAATTAGATGGATGGGATCGATCTCTGACCGTTCTGAGTGCGGACGTCCTGCCCGGACTGACGTTCTCCGAAGATGTCGGGGGTTGACGCCGCCAGCGACATTGCGAGGGGTGGGAAGCGAGGCGAAGAGAGTGCAGCGGCGTCGAAGCCGGAACCCTAGAAATGGAGAGAGACGCGGAGCTCCGGCGGCAATGGGGAAGGGAGTGGGGGGACAGGAGTGGAGTGGAGAGATCACGAAATGGGTACAAAGTTTTCTGCGAGGGTTTTGGGCTCTCGTGTTGGTCCGGGTGTTTTTTAGTTCTTTTAGCTTGTTTGGTGTGGGTTAAATTCTATCACTCGTGCGACATCACATTCTTTATTTCAATCATCTGGAACTCTCTAAACAATTATTATTCACATCAGGTTATTTTAACTCACTCCAATCAGCAACTAAAGAGACCTTTAAGTTATGTACTCATGCTTACAAAAGGTTTACTTTTCTTTTTTAATAACAGTTATAATTTATTTTGAGATTTTTATTGTTGCAATATTAGTTTTGTTCATCTCTTATTTAGAATATCATTTGTGTTCTATTTTTTTAAAATTCATAGTTCTATTCTTCTGTTAAGGTAAAGTAGGGACATCATTGATATTACAAAAGGATAGAACTAATTTTCGCAAGAAGGTAGGGACACAACTGATATTCCAAAAAAAAGGAAGAGCATAAATGATTTTGTAATATCTCATGGGGGCACAATTGATAAACATCTTTTATCTTAACGGAAGGTAAAATCGTGAATTTTGGCACAACTGACATTGCAAAAAAGAATAGGCATAACGGATATTGCAGAACACAAGTGATGTGATCCCTTTTTGTAAAGCAAGAAAGTGTTTTTAGAGGCATTTATAAAGTTTGTATGTTACCTTTCCAACCATGTATACTTCGTAATTATTATCCAAACTCTACAGACTTACTAACTCTTACACTACATACTGCATGGTTAACTTCCATCCATTTTGGTTGTTAAATTGAGCTAGAGTCCTTCCTAGAAAATTTTATATTACCCTTTTCGTTATTCAATGAAATGTATACATTCATCCCCTTCAACGCATCAAGAGGCCTCATCGCTAGACCACCCAGAGTCATGCCACTTCGTGCATGTGCAATAACAAGAAGGAACAAGACCAAGTGCATGTGCAGCATAGGATATATTTCTTTCATCTAGCATTTGTCACATCCTTTGTCAAATTTCCCTTACACAACCCATTTCTTTATGTCACTGAAGAGTGATAGACTTCCTTCAACAATTAAAATGAAATTTTGTGCAAAAAAAGCTCAATATGCAACATATAGAGCACAAAACCAATCAAATTATCTATTAAGTTACTTTTTTTAACACGAACATTATAATCTCAATCTTACAACTTAATCATGTTGTATTCAAAGGTTCTCAATGAAGATTAATAAAGATTGTAAATCTATTCTATCTACACCTCCATGGAGCAAATGAAATAGCTACAACATGAGGGAGAGAGGTATTGGGCATGTGAGCTCATATTGAGCCATTGTGCAATAAAAGTTATTGCAAATCACTCCTTAATATGAAATAAAAAATAATCAATTTGAATAATATGTCACTTCGTATAATTAGGGTTATGTACATTGGTCATCTTGATAATCATATAGTCGTTGATCCAATTGTTGGACCATAGATGATGGTGTTGAGGTGATATCTAAAGAGTTAGCTTGAAGACACAACTAATATCGTCAAATGATTGTTGAGAAAGGATTTCCAGTCTGAGAAGGATCATTGTACATTTTTTAGAAAGGATCATCTCTCGGGATTTTTTTTAAATAATTATTAAAAAAATCGAAATTAATTAAATAGGTACGGATAAATTTTTTTAAAAAAATAGTTATTGATCGGCACCTGAGGTGCCGATTTGGGGCGCCCCCTCCAAATCGGCATTGGGACAGATCTGTTGGCCCCCGCTCCAAATCGGCACCTGAGGTGCCGATTTGGGAGCGGACCGTTGGAAATTGCCAACGGTCCCCTCCTCCCCTTCTCCTTATATAAACCCCCCCTCTCATTCCCTTCTCACACTTTCACCCCCTCTCCTTCTCTATCTTCTCCCCTTACTCCTTCTCTCTTAAATCACTCATTTGGTATTCTAAAGCGCGGTTTCTTCTCTCGAGCTGCTAATCTTATTCAAGTAAGAATAAGATTTTTTTTGTAGACATATTTTTGTGTTTTCTTTGCAGGTTTTTATCAGTGAAAGGCGATATATACCTTCGGATACCGGATTATATCTTGTCTTATTGGATAACATTTCTTTTCGAAGACACGCGTCTTTCATTTAATTTTACTTGTATTAAATTTTTCGTGATTTTAATTACTAATTAGATGTGTAAAATTGATACTTAATTAAAATATATTTTTAAGTTAATTCTTGTTAATATTTGAATGGAAATTATTTATGTTATAAACTTTGTTTGAAGAACCGTACAGATGTTGAAAAAAATAAATGTAAATGTAATATGAATTTTTTTAATGTCAATTACATTAAGGTTAAACACCTTATTATCATTGCATTCATTTAGATTTAAAAGTATACATAGTCATGTTAAAATTACTTCTCATTTAGATTTAGAATCGAGCGCCGGGAGGGTCTCTATACAGCGCTGACAGGACTCACTGTGGTGAGCACCGATGAGTCCCCAAGACCGGACTTTTGGATTCCATCTCTGAGTGATTAGTGTATCATTTAAATAATCAATTATTAGAGATATTATCCGACTGAAATGTTAATGATTGTTACATTTAATTAAACCAATTAAATTATGTATTTTATTCGTATAGATGGCTTCCAACATCGTTCATGTCTTATTATATTGGAGAGGATCGGTTCATGTCTCTAATGACCACGTAGAATATATTGGGGGCAAGAAACGGATGGTTATATTACCATGCCAATTAACATACATTGGTTTACTGGTTCGAGTATCTGAAGCCGCTGATCTCCCGCTCGACCAGTATATACTTACATTAACGTGTAAGTGGTTGTATGAGGGATCAACTTTCTTTGCAGTTCCGATTCACGATGATGAATCGACACTAGCAATGTTGAGTTCAATCATCGATGTGAGATTTAATCATCTTTTCGTATAAGCTACTCCCTTTGATATGGAAAATATGCCGTCGTCGTCGAGGTAAAATTAATCACATTTAAATTATGGAATAATGTTATATTTTTTATTTAAACTGATAAAGATGTAAATTAATTAGGCCAACAAATGAGACCATGTTTAAGGATATCGAAGGGTCCTCACAAGTAAATGTGGAAGATGAATTAGTGACAAAAATATCCGAACAAGAAAATGAGGAATCTGAAAATGACGAGTCAGAAAATGATTCTCAAACATTATAAGAAAACATAGGTGGTAATAGTTGTCATGATTTTGGATATGGTTCGCTAGTTCTAGCCGTAGGTAACGAGAAAAGGGGGAACTTATATTCTGCTAATAATGATGATAAAGAAGAAGAATCGATGGAGGAGTTACCTCACGTGTTTGATAATGAAATTGCAGAAGCGGAAAATGTAGTATTTGTAGAGAGATAATCGGAACCCACCGATGATTCCGGACTAAGTTATTGGTTAGGTAGGAGTTATAAGTTGAAAAGAGATCTACAATACGACTTACAGAAATGAAGCATGGAAAATCATGTTCAATACAAACCCAAGGCATCAAACAAGCAGATTTGACGGTTGTTTGTATTTATGATGATTGTGGATGACGTTTGCATGCATCAGAGAGGAAATCGCGAGGAGATTGATACGTCTCAAGATATAGGGAGAAGCATACATGCAGAAATCATGTCCTCTTAGTGAAACATCACCAATGCACTTCTGTTTTTGTAACGCAGTATATTTTACCTTCCTTTAAAGTAAAAGTTAGTATGATCCCATGAGCAATAATGTATAAAATAAAGGAAGAGTTAAAGATCGAAATCAACTACATGACAGCTTGGAATGTTAGGCGTCGTGCAATGGATATGGTTTATTGGAATGAGGTTGAGTCATATCGTGATACTTGGAAATTCATTCGTGCTTTAGAACGACATAACCCCGGAACATATACATGGTTAAAGACACTGGAAGGCAAAAACGAGAGTACTATACATTTTCAGAGAGTGTCGTAAATCATTCAGATTTTGTCGACCTGTTTTAAGTATTTATATGTGAGATACGTCAGTCACATGTACGTGACTGCAGTAATAGACGTCAATAATGGCCTATTTCCACTGGCATTTGTCATTACTGAAAAGAACGAGAATATTTCGGCATGGGGATAGTTTTTGAATTTACTAAAATAAATTATCGATCGTCGGGACATATGTTTCATCCGTGATCGATTTCCTGGTCTAAAGGATGTTGTACGTGGTTTATTTCCACCAGAAGAGGGATTCACGCATCGTCATTGTCTCAGACATATGCGTGCAAACATGCAGAGAGCTTGACATAAAATCGTGTAGTTCAAAACAAATTCTACGTTGCTGGACGAGAATCATATCAGAACAAGTTCAACAGTATGATGCAGGAAATTTTCATTCTAGACAGAAGTGCTTTCGAGTGGATCGTATCTCAGGACAATGGCGATCAGAGTTATTGGGCATTAAATTTAGATAATGGACACTGTTATGGACACATGACAACCAATTTATCTGAAAGTTTTAACGGTGCCTTTAGAGGAGCACATGATTTACCCATTATTTCTCTGATTCTAACAGTCTTCCTTAGAATAAATGGTTATTTCAAATATCGTCTGAGTAGTCAGAGGGAATGACCACCTATTTGATAAGAAATGTAAAGAATTGTTAGATAAATAAACCAGAGAGGCAAGAGCATGCCACGTCGAAAGATTTTCATTAACTAGTTTTAAGTCTGCGATCGTGATGGATTTGCATATGAAGTCAATTTAAATGGCCGAGAAAGTGAATGCATGTGAGGATTTATGCACATGAAACACTTTTTATGTCCACATGTTATAGCCACAGCTTCACATACTCGTACACACGTAGATAACTACGATCTATGTTTCACAGTACTTCTCCAGCAATTACTACCGTCAAGCGTATAACTTCTTCTTTCATCCAATACCAGATAAACGTTATTGGGGAAAGAAGATGCCACTGTTATGTTACCTCCAAAAATCGGGAAGAGAAATGTCGGAAGACCTATACATGGAAGAATTAAAAACGAAATGGATGAAATTTGCATACGGCCGAAATTATGTAAAATCTGCAAGCAACTAGGACATAATACATTAAGTTGTCCACGCAGAACATAAGAACATATTGATATGTAAGGACATTTTAATTGCCTACTATATTTTTCATTTTAAATTGATAGTTCGTGTTTTCATGAAATTTACAATTATTAATGTAGATGGCACAGATGGATAAACTTCCTGATCCAGTAGATACCTCAGTATTGTACATGCAGAATGACCATCAATCATCACAACCCACTAGCTCGGTAAGTAATTTCATAAATTTTAAAATTTACCGTTTCGTAATACTGTTACTTATTCTTTATTCAACATATTTTACATATTCGATTTGTAGAGCATAATGAGTTACTAAACACCATTTCTGACAAGAAAAGTGCTGCAGTACAACGATTGTTAGAAGTGTCGGGTTTCTCATGTGTGGTGAACATGAGAAGAATTCAAATGGATCCCTCATTACTAATCCGTTTACTAGAAAGATGGAGACCTGAGACACACACGTTTCACCTACGCTTAGGGGAGGCCACCATTTTCTTCAGGATGTGGGATTAATTAGTGGATTGAGAGTTGATGGTCTACATATCATTGGGTTGGATTCTCCTACAGGTGGATGGAATGCAGTGTGCCCAAGTTTGTTAGGAGTAGTACCCACTCGGATAAAGAGTGAAAAAGTGAAGCTGTCTTGCTACGCGACGTCTTCTTTAGCACAGAACATCCGCTGCAGGGTATTGAAGACGAAGAACAAGCGACCCGTTTGGTTAGAGCACTGATTTTTTTTATCATATAGGATGTAATGTTCTTACGGACAACATCGGAGATATGGTGCCTCTAAGGTATGCACAAATGATTCAAAAGTACATTTTATTTGTTATTATATTCTTAGAAATAATGTTTAATCAAATTTTTTAGATACCTATTACATTTATGTGAACTAGAAGAATACGCTCAACTTGCTTGGGGTGACGCTGCTTTGGCGCATATGTATTTAGAGATAGGGGTGCAAAGATCGACACGTCTAGGATATACGGATTTTTCTCAATTTTACAGATTTGTAGAGTATTCCATATGTCTCGTATTATCAATAGTTTTTTATCTATTGATATCTTCTAATATTTTCAAATACAGGTTTGGCATGGGAGCATGTTCATATTGGACGACCAATAGTACGTGCTGGTGCTCAGATCAACGGAGGTGCATTAACATTGAAGTGGATATGAGTGCGTAGTTTTAAAAAGAACGTGTATACGGCAACACTCGCATTCTATCGTAATGAGCTCGATACACAAGAACCTTATCAGGTAAAAAAACTTTAATCCTCACATTTATTTTTAAATTATTTTAATCTATTATATCTAATTTTTTGCAATAAAATACAGATGATTTGGACATCGTACGTTGAAGTGGAGATATCACAACTACATCCTAACTGCAGAAGTGGCCAGGCTGTATGGATGAGTCGAGTTCTACTTATTTGTTACGATCGCGTAATGATGCACCTACTTGATCGTGTGATGCGTCAATTTAGGATGCGACAACACATTCCTGCTTCCGTGGAGAGGATAAACATTGTATCTCGACGTAACAAATCCAAAGTGCTGACATCCTAAACTGGTCTACTATATATCGACAATACGTAGATCGTTGGGATGATAGGGAAGCCGCAGTTGTTCATGAGCACCCGGATTCCAATACCGATATTTACATGTAATGGTATTGGAATATAACAAGAAGATGGATCGAAACACAGATTTCTTCTCTTGCAGTAGCTTACTGACCACACGGACTAATGGAAAGACGTCTGGTATGTTTAAAAAGTCTAGTTATTCTTCTTATATTCTATTAAATTATTCTTATTATATTCGTAAATAGAATAGGTGGATACGATTGTACAAGGAAGAAACAATATGAAAAAACTTAGACGATCAACGGACTTACCTTCCAACATGAGGATAATGGTCGAAGATACAATCAACATGTTCGATGAAATACTCAACATGTTCTCCTTGATGTATCCTCATCAATATGAGCATCAGCAGTTCATGCCATCACAGGAGCATCATACTTCGGGGGCATCAGATTTTGTGATTTCTTTCTTATAAATGTAAACTATTTTGTTTGTCTCTTAGACGAGTGAATTTATAAAATTATATGTTGTAAATTGTACAGAAAGAGAGTACACAGAATATGGTGGGAGGGATTGCAACCACCGACGATGTTTGGGAGTTCAGGTTTTAGTTATTTGTTTTGTACAGTAAACTCATATTCATATATCGATTTTTAGACATATAAACACAAATCCTGATAAAATATAGCAGGACATGGTGAGCAAGCATTTTTGCAGGGTCAGAAAATAGAGGAGTCAATATTTGGAATCTCAGGAATGATGTCTGCAGGATATGGCGGACACGGGTACCCATCAGGTCATCAAGGACTCGCATATCAATATGACCAAATCGGATTTGGAACTTCAGGTAACAAAATGACAAAATGCAATACTAATTTTTATCTTCTGTAACATTTCCTAAAAGATGAATATCCCATTCTTGCAGGATATGAAGAAGCTTTCAGTAAATCACAATTTGTAGGATCATCATTTGCTGGTCCTTCGAGTCAGGGATACAGCGGGCAGGGAAGTTCCACTGATTCAACCAGGATTCGTATCTACAGGTAATTATAGTTAATCTATTACATTACATCTTTCTCTTACTTATTGTTTAGTTATGTGATATATAATGTAATTAACATCTTCCAGGTATGAGCTATATTGAGTATGGCTTTGCAGGGTCTCAAATCGGTGAAGCCGGATTTAGAGGTTGAGGTATAAATATATTATGTAATATAAGAATTCATTTCAATAAGTTATGTTTAAATTTTGTGATACTTACAACAATAAAAATATCTCAACCTTGTAGGACCATCGTTTGTTGGACCTTCGAGTCAATTTGATTCTGGATCCTCTCAGCTCATACCGTCTACTTAATATAGTTAAGGAGATTTGCACTCGTAGATATTTGATAGTGTTCGGCAAATGGAGGCAACTGATTTCGATAGACAATTATTTGGTATATCCACGATAATACCACAAAAACGTCCGGAGCTGCCTCGAAGACCTTCTCCCAGAGTAAGGATTATTGAGCCTCCTCCATCAGAGCCACCTCGCAATTCAACAAGTGTACGGACGTCAAGAAATTAGGAATCCCAAACAATCGAACGTCCACGGAAGTCGTCGGCTAGACCGCATCCTCCAGGGCACATTCCAACACATTTAGAACAAATGACCAAGCAGAAGAAGAAGAAGACAACGCACGAGAAGAGTCACAAAAAATGGGAGATGGAGGGAAAGGAAACGACAAAGGAGGAGGTGCGGGAGTGGAGGAGGAGGTCTGAAGGGATTTCTAAAGATATGGAAATTTTAAGTTATTGTAAAATTTGTTCTCATTATTTGTAAATACATCTTTGTTATTTTATGATTTTAATAAAATACTTGCAATTTTTTTAAGTTAATTGATGTCAAGTTGTATGTTGTTGAGTTGACATATGTCAATGGTAAATAATGTTGAGCACACTCTCAATTTCTTTGTATTTACTATAATATTCCTGATATGTCAATTATAAATATTCTAAGTATATCTCAATAATGAAGAATATAATTAAAAATAGAGCTACACATCACACTTTACAATAACATTAGCGGGGAGAAGTGAGACGAGGTGCAGAAGAAACAGTAAACCATCTTTCCACCTCCAAAGATGAGAGCAGGAAGCTCTAGCGATAGATCGAAAAAATTGTGATGACGGAAAATATTGAAAGCCTATTAAATTTATTTTTTTAAAATTATTTACAAAATTACTCAAATGTCCTCATTTATATCTAAGTAAAATAATAATAATTTATAATATCGTATAGTATCGAAAAAGAGAGGTGCCGATTTGGAGGGGGCTCCCCAAATCGGCACCTCATGTGCCTATCAATACCTATTTTTTTAATTTTTTTGACCGTGCCTATTTAATTAACTTCGAGTTTTTAATAAATATTTAAAAAATCCCGTGAGACGAGGTGCAGAAGAAACAATAAACCATCTTTCCATCTCCAAAGATGAGAGCATGAAGCTCTAGCGATAGATCGAAAAAATTGCGATGAAGGAAAATATTGAAAGCCTATTAAATTTGTTTTATTTTTTTAAATTATTTACAAAATTTCTCAAATATCCTCATTCATATATAAGGAAAATAATAATAATTTTTAGTATCGTATAGTATCAAAAAAGAATTAAAATGTTAAATGGGAGCAGTATGAAAAATGCCCATCTCCAAATCGACACCTGAGGTGCCGATTTGGAGGGGGCGCCCCAAATCGACACCTCAGGTGCCGATCGATACCTATTTTTTAAAATTTTTTTGACCGTGCCTATTTAATTAATTTCGATTTTTAATAATTATTTGAAAAAATCCTGCGAGACGAGGTGCAGAAGAAACAGTAAACCATCTTTCCACCTCCAAAGATGAGAGCACGAAACTCTAGCGATAGATCGAAAAAAATTGCGATGAAGGAAACTATTGAAATCCTATTAAATTTATTTTATTTTTTAAAATTACGTACAAAATTCCTCAAATGTCCTCATTCATATCTAAGGAAAATAATAATAATTTGCAGTATCGTATAGTATCGAAAAAGAATTAAAATGTTAAATGGGAGCAGTGTGAAAAATGCCCATCTCCAAATCGGCACCTCAGGTGCCAATCGATACATATTTTTTAAATTTGTTTGACCGTGCCTATTTAATTAATTTCGATTTTTTTAATAATTATTCAAAAAAATCCCCCATCTCTCTGTGTGTGCATGTCTTCTTTAAGATTTTTTTTAATATTCCTAAAGAAATTTCAAGTTTGGAGCATTACTCTGGTTATTCCACTATGAAAAAGCTTCCAAAGTCAGTAGTGGATTACATCCATGTCATCAAGCTTCAATATGACTATCCAGAGATAATTTACATAGGCAATAACACTACTCGTGATATTTTTCAAGCGATATTTTTATTCACATGTTCTATTTTTGTCGGAGATATTGGTCCTATTAGCGTTCATATTTGATATGACTGCTTAGCAATACACCTTTGCTAATTATATAACGAAAGATACTGGTGTTTTTTGAGATAACCCTTCCCATAGAAAATTTTGGTGTTAGATCCAAGTGTGAAGGTTTCTTGGACAATCAGGGTCTATCCAATTCAAGCGCATCAGAGGAAAATCGATGTTTTCTCATTATCGACGTCGTCATGGTGTTTGATCCGTTAGTTTTGACTATGTGTGTTGATCCAAAGTTGTAAATCATTTTAATGTGTAATCCAAAGCGTTGTAAGTGATCAAGTTAATTAACTCAATTGATTGAAAATCACAAGTCAGATGACTTGGATTATGGTTTTCACCTCTTTGGGTTACCACATAAATATCATAAATATCTTTATTTTTTTGCGGCTGGACATTTGATTTTCTTGTTTTATACTCTTTAAATTATTTAAAATATGTTAAATTACTATTGAAAAAATAGATACTATTGTCTCCCTTAGTAGTGTTCCGAATCACAAGCAATTCTCATCACATGGTCCGGAAAGATCCATTGGTTTGGCTTAGTTGTTATCTTAATATATTCTTTCTGAATTGACGAGTAAATGTTGACTTATTATGGTCTGTCCTCTTTCTATTTTGAGTGAGATGCAACATATCCTCTTGGAAAAAGAATCAAGAAAAACAATTATGTCAGTAAAATGCGTAGGAAAAAAGAAAAGTAAAATTAAATTGACAACAAACATGATTAGTTGATGAATTATCAAAAAGGACTGTAATAAAATCCAACTAGAGTAGGTTAGAAAAAGAGTTATTACAAAGCTTCGTGAATTAATATTCAACCTCTTTTTTGACTTATAGTTCTTCTTTTGATGAGGGGAGAGTTTGGATTCGGGTTGTTTTCCATGTTTCTTAATATCTCTTACAAGGATTGGGATTTTTGAGTTTCAATAAATGATTAATATGATCTATTGTGCAACCTTATATGTTCTTGGAAACCATGTATATGAAGTCAATATGGAAGGATGAGAGGACCAAAGGTCATTAGTGCACAACTTTGACTACTAAATTAGTAAGCGTACACAATATACAAAGTATGAGATGTAGGAGTTTCTAAGACGACATTTGGGTATATATTTGTGACCTTCGCTCTTAATAAAGATTACTTATTGAGTTACAAATTTGAACAAGTTGTGAAATTTTCTTTATTTTTTGTTGCTTCGATGGTTAGGGACTAGCAATCCCAAGATGATATTATGATAAGTCATCATCATTGTAAGTTTAGTGATGAAAATCGTATTTTCTTATTCCGAAACATGCAAAAGTCATATAATTATCCAACATATCAAATTTTATCATCAAAATATATATTCTTGCTTTTTTTGTTCATATTCCTCGTGTTAAATATCTTTACACATTTAATATAATAATGGACCAAATTATCAAGAGCATGAGTCTAAGGGGTCATTCTACTAGGGGGTTAAACCCCTCTTTGGGGGATTTACCCCTCTCAGCACATTCTTTCTCCCTCCTATGTGGGTCCTACTCTTTCTCTTTTTTAATACATTAAATAAATCAATTCTCTTTCATCAATTCCATCAAAAAATAATATTTTATACCATCATATCATATAAAAATTATAAACTACTCAACTTCTACTTACTTTTCCTAACTCTAATACAATCGCATCACAATAACTACTCACTCTTCCAAACTTCAATACAATCACATCATAACAAATCCGCCATCAGTTTAACCCTCCATCCAAACACCAAAACACAAAAATGATTTACACTCTTCCTGTCTAACCCACCCTAACTCACATGCTAAACACACCCTAAGAGCATATTGCATCTGCATCCGATGACTTATAAATTCAAAGTCTTTGTACCTAAAATAAAGAAAAAGCAAAAAACTATGGACTAAAATGCAAGTATCCCATATATTTTTACAGGAATTAAGGTGAAAAAACCAAATTACAAAGGATAGAAAATTTAATATCAAGTAATTTATTGCATTTTCAAGTTTTTTATGAGTTCTTCAAATAGAAAAGTTGTTGAAGAAATTTTCTAGATAGAAGATAACGAGAAAGGAGGATGGTTGCACAACCCTCTCTACACACATCGTGACATGTCAACCCATCTCTCCTCCATATAACGGCACGTGCCCTCTCGAGATTCCATCTCTTCTCTATATTATTATCTATTTTCTCTCCTTAATCTATCTCTTTCTATGTCAACACAACCGTCTCACATGCACAAAGTGGTCAGTGTTAGATCTCAGACAAACATCCTTCCAATCATTGAACATCCATGCGTATGTCATAATTTGATATAGCAAATGAGTTTTTTTGTTCCAATCATTGTGTAGGCACTTCAATTAAATTCAAATTTAATCATATTCTTTTCTATTCCAATCATTATGAGAGCATTTTAACTCCATTTAAATTTTTGCCCAAGAATATAATTGAAGTTCCGTTCTAGAAGTATATTGCTGTGCTATTTCAAATATTTGATACATATATAAAATAGTCAATTTACCTATTTTTGATTTGTACTATATGTTTCATTTATAATTCACCAACCGAAACTTTAATTTGCATAAAATTATGCTTTATAATTTATATAAAATTGTTGAAAAAATAGTATGATATTAAATCTTGCTTATATCTTATTTTCAAATATTGTCTCTCCATGATTTACCCCAGACTTATCCAAACTTATATTCTAAGTTAGTTTTCATTCATTTGTTTAGACTTATTGCTTGTTGCACTTGTGACATATATCAACTTCTCCCCTAACTTCCCTCTTACTCAACCCTTTCCCTACCCCTCATGCTGCATCTGATGTAGCACTGTAGGAAAGAGATGGTTCTCATTTTCTCTTCATATTGATTAGCTCGAGAATGATTCAAGATAGACTTAAGTGGAGGCGAATAATCTATGTAGTTGACCCTACTTAATGTAGGAAAAGGCTTCACTATTGATGTTGTTGTATTGGTTAGTATATCAAATCAAACATGCTGATCAAAAAGGCGGTGTTATGTGGCCGAGGCATCAACTCTAGAGTTACGAGGGGAAAGTTCGATGGGAGGTCAAAGGTGTGAGAGTATCATTGCTAATTTTGCATTCTGTAAGAGGGTCGTGTGGGTAACCTTCGTAGATTTCTCAATAGTGACAATGCACGATGTTGATGACAAGACCACACACTAACATATCAAGTTCCATGGCTAAGAACATGGCAACAATAATTATCAAATTCTTTACTTTTGAAAAAAAAGTGTGATCAATTTAGGGAAAAGGCTCATATCAGTTGATGACACTTTTTTTTTGAAATAACACTGGAAACTATCACAAAATCTTATCGCAAAGGAAATATCGAGTTGAACCTTGGAATCGATTAAATTTAACTGGATGATTATGTCATCACTCCTTAAAATTGCATCAAATTAAACTGATGTGGAAAAGATAGTTGAATTAATTGATTAAACTGGGGTGAATCAAAACTTATACAAAATATACACTCGAATATATTTGAAATATATTTCAAATACATAATAAATGTTTGTTTCTTAATGCATACGTAAAATAATTTTATATATGCAATGACAGAAATTATACAAATATACATATATATATAATATTTAAACAAATTTCCCTTACGAATAATAGTAACATAATAATATTTAATGTTATATAAATTGGAAGTCGCGGTAGAGTAGTTGATTATTAGTTTGTGATAAGTAAATATCATAGGTTCATCTACCACCAACTTTATTATTTTTGAATAAATTCAAATTTAACTTATGGAAACCGGGTTTGATATAGTCAATTGAACCTTCGGTTTGTCAAATTTTGACTATTTTAACTAAACTTGTAGAAATTGATTAACCAGACTGATCAACTCTAGCTAGTTCACCGATCTAATTGATCAATCCGATTCGATAAATTAGACATTAAGTAATGGCTTAAATCAAGAGCAACCTATCTACACAGGAATTATCATAGACACCAAGCTCCATGTCCAAATGAGTACTTTGGCAATTTTGTGATGCGGTACCGACCTCGCTGACGTTGAAGACACGAGATATTCCAAAGCATAGCTAATCAAAGGTTTCCGACGTTGATCGACTCAAACCGTGCGTGCTCTCTGTCGACAAGTAATTTAATTAGCAAACCTATCATAAGAAGAGTATGCTAGGTAATAAGAAGCTTTATATGTGCACGAATGGTTAAATGGATTCACGTGTTGAATCTTTTAGAAGAAACCATGGGCAATCGAGTAATATAGTTGTTCTCGTAAGTAACCCATCTTTTGCAAACTCCTCCTCCTTAAAATCGACCGCATGTAAGAGGCTATCAAATAAATGGAAGAAAAATATTTCAAACATACGAATGGATTGAAAAATTAGATAAATCATCGAATGGGTGCATGCTAGTACTAAAATAAGCATCAAACTTGAGATCTAAAAACATGCCGATTTACTTCAAGTACTAGATATCAAATACATGTTATACAATAGAATAAAGTACTGCTACTAACATGCACCAACCACATACATTCATGGGTTGGAATTAGTTGTATGAATTGAACAATTTCTTTTTGTTGTAATATTTTTCAACCATGTGAAATAAAAAAGTTAACATTAAAAATATATTATAATCATATAAAAAGTTATCATAAAAAAACTTATTACCAAACAACTAAGGTTGCCATGGGCTTGCTATCAACTTGGAGGATTCGAACATGACAGAGAGTGGATATTAAGATCGTTCGAAAGGGAGATTCCCAAACTAAATGCGGAGAAGAAAGGAAGAATTCAGAAGTCAAGATTTCAATCATGTAGGAGAGCTTCAACAATGAGCTAATGGTAGTGATATGGTGTGGAGAAGTTCTTGGAAGTTGGGCTAAGAAGAGGGGTTTTAAACAAGATTATTAAAAAAGACTAAAGCTATAATAAATTTCATTTTTATTGAGAAATGTTAGGATTGACCATCACATTTTTGTAAAATAAAATTTTTGTTGGGATATTTATTTTCATATGATGTTTGCGGTGAGTGATATTTATGTAAAATCACATGTTTGCATAGGCATTTTTATAAAATATCCTTGTTAACATCATTTCTCATAAACTATTTAGCTAATGAAATCTAACAAATAAAGGCAACTAAAATGACAAATGATAGTGGTAAAAGCTAGACTAATAACGCATCAATATTTGCCTTTTTCAAGTAGACTAGATAAATAACACATTAATAATTTGCCCTTTCAAGTACAATAGACAAATGACACATTGATCATTTGCCCTTTCAAGTAGAAATTTATAGCTTTATCATGGCTTTCTAGCATTCTCCGTGCATGCAATCTCAACATCCACCAATGGCATCTACAATGTGCCCCTCTCCAAGTACTCCTCTCATCACACTTCAAAACACTACCATCTTTGATATAACAAGAGATGAACACATTTTTCACAATACTTTAACACGAGACACATATCATCAAGATAATAATGCCAATATACAAATAACTACACTTCAAAGGGATATTTCTCGTGGAGGTACCATGGGCTAGAATAATGTCTGAAATTGGCATGGGGCAAACTAAATTCTTAGAGTATGTATGAATCGACAAATGGTTTGCCACAGGCAGATGTGACACACGAACTACAAAATCATTTACAATTTGGGGATGTGGTAATTGATATGCACACAGCTTCGTCTCCACTTCTCCATCTTGCATGATAATCATCCCCACCTGCTTCACCACCTTCGTCCTCCCAACTTCCTCCACTCTCTCCACCACTGTTACCACCACTACTACAAGAGAGATAAGAGAGGGAGAGACCCATAAACACACCACCCTCCTCCCACCTCCAGGAGTTGTCGCCATGGCTCTACTCCTCCTCCTCCTGCAGGTGCGTCACCCACAACCCACAAATAGGTTCTCCTCACCCTCTCCTAGACTCATCTCTTGCACCCCTTTGCAGGAGGTAGCAACTGTAAGCGTCAACTGGCTTGTGTCGCCAACAACCTCTCCTTTGCCACCAACATGGTCAAACTCCTCCATTCCTCCAGCATCATCCACGTCAAGCTCTACGACGCTGACCCCACTGTCCTCCGCACACTCTCCTCCCTCCTTTTCCCACTCCTGTGGCGAGTGGGCAACAAATACGAATATAAACATGTTATCATATCCTTAAAACAAATACAAATATAGAACGAATACGAATCATATACAAACAATAATAAAATATTTAATAGATTAACTAAAATTTACATTCGTATAGAATATTGTTACGCATAATTACGAATAGAATGTCAAAATATACAGGAATACGATAGCAGATTGGATAGCCATATATTCATGTTAGTTTGCATACCAAATGCCTAATCATCCCCATTTACTCCCCCGACGAAGATACCTTTTTCCGAACCTCTCCCAGCCAATCCGAACCTTCAGATCTCCCGTGCATGATCCGCATCTCAACGCCGAACCTCTAGAGCCAACCCTAACCGTCCAAACCTTCCAACTACCTGACGTAACATGCCCTCCCCTAACTTTACACCCTTTCCATCACCTCCGTGACTCCATCTCCATCTCCCATTCGCCCATCACCTTAAACCCAAAACCTCCAGATCCGCCGTCGCCATGGCCACTGCCGCCGTCCCCTCCTCCTCATCCTTCCTCCTTCCCGCCCGCCGAGGCCGCCGCCCCATCTCCATCTCCTGCTCCGCCTCCGCCGGCAAGCACCGCCGCCCCGCCGACGAGTCCATCCGCGAGGAGGCCCACCGACACCGCCTAGACTCCGACAACCACCCCGACGCAGGCTTCTCCGCCCGCTACGTGCCTTTCTCCGCCCCCTCCTCCGGCGAGCAGTACTCCCTAGACGAGGTCGTCTACCGGTCCCGGTCCGGCTCCCTGCTTGACGTCTTCCACGACCTAGACGCCCTCCGCCGGTTCGACGGCGCCTACTGGAGATCTCTCTTCGACTCGCGGTCGGGCCGCACGGTCTGGCCATATGGATCGGGCGTGTGGTCGAAGAAGGAGTGGGTGCTGCCGGAAATCGACTCGGACCACATCGTGTCGCTCTTCGAGGGGAACTCGAACCTGTTCTGGGCCGAGCGGTACGGGAAGGAGCTCCTCTCCATGAGCGACCTCTGGGTGAAGCACTGCGGCATCAGCCACACGGGTTCCTTCAAAGACCTCGGCATGACCGTCCTCGTCAGTCAGGTCGAACTGTTTGTTTCAACATTTTGGCCATTTGATTTGTAGTTGATGTTGTAATTGCTTATATTCATATCACCGGTAGTTGAAAATTTCGAACTAGTAATGCCCATTCAAATCATAAACAGCGACTATCACGCTCCTTATCTTGATTTCCTGTTTCTTGCATCCGCCAACATTTTCTAGCTTTTTTTTTATGATCATTGTATGCCTCTTCTAATTCGAATTCATGGTTTTGTTGCCATACAGGTCAACCGTCTAATCAAGCTCGGTCGCCCCATCGTTGGTGTTGGCTGCGCATCCACAGGCGATACCTCTGCAGCACTCTCCGCATATTGTGCCGCTGCATCCATCCCTGCCTTTGTTTTCCTCCCTGCTGATCGTATTTCGATTGCGCAGCTCGTGCAGCCGATTGCCAATGGTGCGTTTGTGCTTTCGATCGATACCGACTTCGATGGGTGCATGAGACTCATCCGGGAGGTCACATCAGAGCTGCCCATCTACCTTGCCAACTCCCTTAACAGCCTCCGGCTTGAGGGGCAGAAGACCGCAGCCATTGAGATCCTCCAGCAGTTTGATTGGGAGGTGCCGGATTGGGTAATTGTCCCTGGTGGCAATCTTGGCAATATATATGCATTCTACAAGGGGTTCGAGATGTGTCGTGAGCTTGGGCTTGTTGACCGCATTCCACGCCTTGTGTGCGCCCAGGCGGCCAATGCGGATCCTCTGTATCAGTTCTACAAGTCTGGGTGGTCAGAGTTCAAGCCTGTTGTGGCTTCCACTACCTTTGCCTCGGCAATACAAATTGGTGATCCAGTTTCCATCGACCGTGCAGTGTATGCGATTCAGAATTCGGATGGTATTGTTGAGGAGGCGACCGAGGAGGAGCTGATGGATGCCATGGCCAGAGCAGATCTAAGCGGGATGTTTGCATGCCCTCATACGGGCGTGGCTTTAGCTGCACTGATCAAGTTGAGGGAAAGGGGAGTAATTGGGAAAACGGATAGGACAGTGGTCGTAAGCACTGCTCACGGGCTGAAGTTTGCGCAGTCGAAGGTTGCTTACCACTCGAGGGAGATACCGGACATGTCCTGCCAGTTTGCGAATCCACCGGTGAAGGTGAAGGCCGACTTTGGGGCAGTGATGGACGTGCTGAAGAGTGTGCTGAAGAAGAAGACGTCCTCGCCGCTTCAGAGCATGGTTCAGGTCAGTTGAGGTGATAAGAAGAGTTTTGTAAGTTCCCTTCTTCAATAATTAACAATGGGCATGCTGCTAATGGTGCTTATCTCTTTGATATGCATACGCTACATGTCACATGTGCCTTATAACTGGTGATAATTGATGCATACATTTCAAGTTTGTAGGAGTTGGAAAATTTTGTACCTTTTCTTTCTGCTTGAGGATCAGATGTCTGCTTTCATCTATTTCTTTGAGGCGCTGCATTGTGCTTGCTGTCATTTATATGTTCTATATCTGAGATTGATGGTGTTTGAAATTCTAAGAAAGTGTTACATGCAACAACTGTGTTTTGAACACTCTGATCTTGGCATATATCTCTAGCGGTGCGTCGAGTACATTTAAGAGTCTCGTATACATCACCAACATGCTTGGCCTGCTCTTGTGATACTACTAGGATGTGATACCAGTAGCTGTATGTGACATAGAGGCATTGTTTGGTAATAAAACAATATTGGATGAATCACATATCTTTTTGTGGTATAATATTGTGGTGTTGAAAGCCTCGTATTCTCAACAAATATGTCTGGCAGATCCGGTGGTCTTTTATTGCAGTGTTATTGACACCATCAAAGATCCCTTCACATGAGTAATATGAGCTCTATCCCGGCCTGGCGGGCAGCCATGGGAGCCCCTGCATTCCATCTTTGTTTAGAAGTGGTGTGCTATTGTATGTGGCAACTACTTTACAGGTGACTCCAGTTTCTGAATTTCCATATATTGCATTTTTTTTGGAATTCAGATAAGGCTTGAACCTGTCCTTTTGATTTCAGTAGGATTTGACCTGAATTTTGAATTGTTTCATGCTCCTCACGAGTAAATAATACCCTCTTTAAATAGGATAGCTTTAAATTGCAAATGACAGATATCACCTCACCTTTAATGAATTTCAATAGACATAGTTTGTCAATTTATTCTTTCAATGTTTGTTGCAAGGTGCCTAAGATCTGCACCGTAATACTGCGTAGGTGTTCACAAGCGAAACAGTTGTAAAAAGTCTGTTATCATGGAGGTAGTTATGATCAACTGGCTATCAAAATATGAATCTGATGTGCTCAAACTTTACTCATTCATTTATCAAAACAATGTCCGTTAATGTGCGGGTGGACCTTCTGAAACAAGATGATTGAAATGTTTAATTCGCAGTTGACATTTTTTAGATAAGAGAAAAGGGAACCTACATCGTGATGCAAGTAACATACGTACGTCCATCCCTTTTCTCTTCTACTTGTTTAAATTTTTTTGAAATAAAACTTAAAGGAATTTAACTGGATATCACCACGACGTCATTCAAATTTCAACTAAATTCGAGACTTCCATCTCATCCATCAAGATTCAACATTGCTAAATTTTAATTGGTCTCATGATTGTTGAAATTGACCCCTCCAGATGGAAATGTTATGATTGTCCGTTTTCTATGAAATTTGAAATACATATTTCTCTTAATATTCTAAGTAATCCCTTTTGGATTCATTGAAAAAATAAAAAAGATTTTTATAAGTTGTGCCCTTCTAAGATATGATAATATCAGTTATACCTCTTCTTTTTTTTGGAATATCAATTAGAGTCCTAAGTTCTTTCACAATAATCACTTGTACTCCTCAGGCTAGTTGCCGTCCATTTCCAACGGAAACAGAAGTTAACTTTTGGCTCACATAGGGAATTAGATCTAGAAAAGGGGTTAGAAAGTCCTCCCCCTCATCATCCCCATCCTCCGCCTATGCATTGTCCTCCTACTCCGCCCTTCTACCGCCCCCTGCTCCTCCTCCGTCACCCTCCTCCTCCTACGCCCCTCCTCCTCTACTCGCTGGTCCTCCTTTGCCTCCCTTTATCCCATTGCTCCTACTCCACCCTTTCCTCCTCATCGAGGCTAGAATAACTCCACAACAAATCTGAAGCGAGGAGCTCCTCTGAATGGAGGTTGTAAAGACTTGGAGCTTGTGATGGTCAAGAACGTCTGAACCTCTCATTCGTCATCATCAATTTGGGTGCAGATAGGACCAGACCTTGGGGATTCGCATGGGAGTACTGAATCGACAATGGAGAGAGCGGAAGTAGTAGTTATTCCGGCCCCCGAAAAACCATGGAATGCTCTATTCCACCATGCATCGGGCCACTTTGGCAGCTATCTCTACCTCACATCAGTAACGGGTTTAGCTCGAGCACCCTCTTCTTTCCGTGGGACTGCAACTTGGTTCATGTAGCTGCTCGAGGTGCGTGACTAGCCATCACTAGTGAAGCCTCTTTGAATGGATTGGTCTGTTTTCCGAGATTGGTATTGATAGCGAGTATGTAATAGAGTTGCTCCTAGGACGGGGGTAGTATTTGAACATTTATACCCCTCTTAACTATACTAGGGTCTGAAAAAATCATGGTTAAGTCAACTCATTGACAATTGAAGTAATGGAAGGGTACAAGTGATAGAATGGCAAAAAGTTCGGGGCATAACTAATATTCCAAAAAAGAAATGTGCATAACTGATATTGTAATATTTTAGAGGGGCACAATGATAAAAATCCAAAAAAATAGAGGAGAAAATATGTTGGTGTAGGTAAGTTATTTACATCATGATGTAGGCTCCCCAATCTCTATAGATAATACTTTTTACTTTATAATAGATCATCATTGTCTTTCACTTTAGAAGACAACTGTGAACGTTTTTCGTACAGGAAAAGGTGCCCAATGTATTTGTGAAATATATATCTTTTTTTCTCTACACGTCAATGCGACGAAATATGTGCATGTGACCCATTAGCATTGTCAAATGCAAGTGCAAAAAGGTATTAACCTAAATCAGCAAAAGGAAGAAGAGAGGGTGAAGCAGATGCATCGTAATTGTAAAGAAAGAAGAAAGAAAGAGAAGAAGGGAGAGCGATGGAAAGTGAAAGCGGCTGCCCATCCATCCGACGAATACCTCTGCTAGAAAGGTTAGGTAGGAACGTCTTCTTCAGGTGGCTCGATGCATCCCACTATTTTTGCCCATCCATACTTATGTTTATTGAGGAAACATAGTTCACTAATTCATGATTAAAATACTATAGTTGATTAAAAATTCGAAATCCTATAAAAAATACACACCCTATGAAAAATTGCATCATATATCACAAAGGGTAATGTCTATAATTCAATGTATTAACTAAACACATATCCACTTTTACACACTTTAACAAGACAAACACACAAAAAAACGTAATCGAGAGCTGGATTCACTAGGATAAGGAAGAAATATGCATACAACAAGAACGATCGTAATATAGATGACTAATATAAAAAGTGATGGCGTAAACAGCCTCTATTTATATTAGCTTTATGATGAATCCACGATTCATCATCTCATTATCTTGTTCTTAACAAAATTTTCGAGTAAAATCCCAAATAAATGTTCATAAAATCAATAAATTAATAAAATAACTCTTGTAAATAAAATACACTAATTAGTATCTATTATATTGTAAAAAATAAATTAACAATAAAAAGTCGCAAAATAAAGGAGTTTTTCACCTGTAAATAGCCAAAAACTTCATGTATTTTTAATAAATTCATTTCAACTCCTTTTGGCTAATTATTTCTGACTTGTTCATAAAAATATATAGAAAAATACAAAAAATATAAAATAAATTTCACCTCAAATTAACGCTCCTAGATCCCAAAGAGAAAAAGCCGTAAAGTCCAACTTCCCGGCCAAATTCCCGCTCCATATGAACTCCAAATTTACCAATCTCACTTTTAAAGTGTAAGTTAAAAAATTATCTATCCAATGGAAGTAGTTTCATTAAAATTCGGAGCTCGTTTATAAAATATGGATTTTGTGACCTACATGTACATTGTATATTATGTAAATATTCATTCTTTCTTCATTTTTTATTTTATATTTCTTAATTACTAAAAAACACAAAAATCATTATTGTGTTGTATTTTATTCCTAGTATTTTATTGTATTTTTCTGTGGTAAATATCTTTTATTAAAAATACAAAAAAATTAAATTAGAAAAGTAAAAAAACATGTACACGTTGTTTGTCTTCTTTTGTAAATTCTCCACTCTTTTTCTCTTTATTTTATTTTAGTAGCTTATTTTATTATTTTATTTTTTATTTTTTATTTATCTCCATTCTCTACAATAACTTCCCATTCCACTCCATCTCCTCCACTATTTTTTTAATAACCTCCATTCAACTCCACCATTTTCTAACCTCTCATTCAACTCCACCACCTTTCTAACCCCCTTTCTCTTCTTCTTTATATTCATCTCCACATCCACATTTTTTTGCATCCGTCATTCTAATAGAAAAAGGAGAGAGCTTGGAGTGTTTTATTGGTGACAGCGGTTAAGCATCCTCTTCAAGCGACGACCTCCTTCAGGCGAGATCTGTGGCGACCACCGTCCCCGCGTCACGAGCTCTCTCATAGCTTCTCCGATTTTTATTTCATCAATCGGATCGAGGCCATGGTAGGAGTCCAGCGTAGCTGCTCCGTAAATCCGACGAAATTCAGGTAAGTATCCCCTTTTATTTCCCTTGTTATTTTATTTTATCTAACATTATTTCTCTTTTTTTTTTATATATAACCATCACACCATCACCTCCATCATCTTCTTCATCGTCCCTCACTACTACTATTTTTTATTTTTTGTTTTGTTCAAAAAAATTAAAAATAATTAAAACAAAACAAAAAATAAAAAATATAAAAAAAACAGGGCCGAAGGAGGCAGCCCGCCACTGCCGCCTCCTCCGCCAAGGCGTCGCCTCCTCCTGCGGCCTCTCCATGCCCATGTGCGGCCATCCGCAGCCCCGTGTTGCCCCGCCAGTTGCGTACCTGTGCCCTACTCCCTCCTACGACGCCTGGCATCCGCCAACCCACATCGACCACCACGCCACCGGCGTCCACCAGCACGCGTGACTCTCACCTCCCTCCATCCGCCACAGCTGCGTGCGCGGCGTCGCCTCCCGACCCCAATCCCCCTTCGCCCTACATGCAATCCACAAAGAAGGAGAAGCTCATTTTTTTATTTATGTGAAAATTGCATTGTGTTTATTTCATGTTTTCATATTTGCAAAATAGTCCCTGTACATAGTTTGCTTACATGTTATGTTTTCTTAATTTCCTCGTATAACCCTGTATTTACATGTTAATTTGGATATTTATTTTACATCGCTTTATTTAATGAAAAATACTATATTGTTGAGCAACTAACTCTCTATCGTATGATTATTTATTCGTATTTTTGTAAGCTCCCGATAATTAACTAAAATTATTTAAGTGAAAATTTCATATTTTACCTATTTTAAGCTCTTAAATTCATATCTAACTCACGGATGCTTTTAAAAATTCCACAAAAATCATAAATGACGCTTTGACATGCTCTTTAATTCCTGCCCAAATTTCATCAAACTTTGGATTGTCTGATGTCTTAAATAAATTGTTGAGTGATTTTGATACTTGATTTTTAATTAAATCTACATATATAGTATTTTTGCGAAATTTCAACTCTCTTGGATTGATCATATACATATCTTTTTGAGATAATTCACATTCTAGCTAATTTGATAATATAGATTTATTAGAAATTAATTACTCACTATCACTCTGTTTCCATTGAAAAATCTATAAAAAAATTCATATTTTATCACAAAAATCCAAAAAATTACTGTAGCATACTTGCATCATGTTTATATTCCTGTAAAATGTTCATCATTTTTGCATACTATTCGAGTGAAAAAATGCGTAATAACCTATAAAAAGTGTGTATTTTTCATTGTTTCATTTTAACCCGTAAAATTCCAAAAAAATATGATCTGCATTCATCATTGAAATAGATTTCTAAGAAAAATATAATTTAACTAAATTGGTCTGATTTTGTATTAAGATTAATTTGGCTAAGTTGTGTCTTTTCTTATGAAATGATGCACATGCGTACCGCATTCGCATTTATTTTTGCATTAAAGAAAATACAAAAAAATCCGCATTGGAAACCTAGACTTAAGTTTTCGAATTAACCTGAAGTTATTCTTTTGCCTCCATGTGTTCGACCTCGGACTTGCTCGAGATATAAATTAAAGGCTAGACACTCTTTACGGAGTTCTTCTCTTGATTCTAAATGATTCGCTAAGTACCCCTATTACAACGAGTGCAGATTTAACCACGTGCTAACGGAGCGATCACTTTCTCTCTTATGCTTTCACTTGTTAACTTTACCGATTATCTTCTCTTAGAGATCTAAAATAAATGATTAATTTCGAGTGATGAGCTTAGTCCCATTGACATAAACTTAACCTTAGTGAGTAGATCCACAAACCTCCAACAAAATAAATCTAAAATAGAAACGAATATCACCATTAAAAATCGTAAAAGTTGTACCCTAGGCCTGTTTGGTAACTGAGTTGAGTTGGAATAATCTCTTGTGAATAGTAGCTGTTTGGATAGTTAGGAGGATTGGAGATGGCTACAATGATAAATGTGATGTGATGTCACACTAATTATATTTTATATTAATTTTTTTAATAAGTATAATATATTTTTAAAATTATTTTATTATTAAATATGATTAAAAATTATTATAACAAAGATATTGTAGGATCCATACAACTAATATCAACCCAAGAATATATGGATAGAACTAGAGGTATGCTAGAATACCTCGGGATAATTTGACAACCAAACATACCCTAAACATGCCAACTGAATGGATAAAAAGCATTGCTACAATATATTTTCATAGAGATGACAACGGCTATGATATAGAAACACTAATGTATACATATTATACCCAAGGTAGTCAAGTGCTATGCCTATACCTAATGCTTGGGCCAGTTCAAAGTCTTTTTTGAGAACAATATAAATGCCTCTCTAAGGCTATGTTTGGATTGAGGGTTAACCTCCCCTTTCCCCCCAAAACCCACCCTTCTCTCACTTGTGGGGTCCACTCTTTCTCTATTTTTTAATGCATTATATAAATCATTTCTCTTTCATCCATTCCATCAAAAATAATACATTATACCATTATATCATGTACAAATTATAAATTACGTAACTTTTACTCACTTTTTCAAATTTCAATACAATTACAACACAATAACTACTCACTTTTCCAAACTCCAATACAATCACATTATAACAAATCCATTCAACGCAAAACTCTCCATCCAAACATCAAAATATAAAAACGAGTTATCCTCCTTCAATTTATCCTGATATAACCTGGATTAATGTAATAATATTTAAATAAGTAAATAAATAAATATCGTGGACGTGGGGCACAAGTTATTACAAGCATGTAAGTGAGGTCAATGCCACCACAGGAATCCGTCCTCGTCACTCCTGTCCCGGTAAGGGACATAGATAAGTAATCTGGTCAAGATCAACTGACAGAAAAAGAAGAGGCTGAAGAAGAGCCACGAGAGATTTCCCAGAATGGAGAGAGATAAAGAAATATCTCCCATTCTGGGTACGTATTCAAAACATTTCCCAATATGGTGATACATCGGTAAATGGTTTGCCGCGCGCCTATGTGGCGCGACAAACCATTTGCCGTGTCTACGTGGATGGGGCGGCAAACGGTTTCCCGTGCCCGGTGGCACGGTCTACGAGGGCGCGGTCTTCGGCGCAGAAGACAGGACGGGTGCGCCAGGCCCGGTCGGCGACCCGCCATACACGGCAATTCATTTCCCATGCCGCGGCAAATGGTTTGCCGCTGGCCCCAGTATAAATATGCGGCCGCGGCTCCCCTCTCCCTCACACAGCCCTCTCCCATTTCATTTCTCTCTTCAACCTTCCCCTCCCACTCTCTCCATCCGACCACTTTCAACCCCAAGGTATGTTTTTTATTTTTTTTCTAAATAATGTCAATTTATAGTTTAGTCTATTCACTCATTTTTATGTTAAAAAAATAATTAATTTTAGGAATTGTGTTATATTAATTAGATGCATCATTTTGTGTAGTTAAACTTGTTTATCATAGTTTAGATACTTAATATGTGTAGTGTTCAACATTTGCACTTTGCCTTATAATGTTTCCTAAACTTTGCACTTAGATGGTTGAACAAGTGCTATAATGTTTCCTAAACTCAGTAGATTATAGTCAATATGACTAGAAACTCAACATTTGCCTTATAGTAGTAGAATGCTTTTTTATTCACTAGATTCTTTATTTTGCCTATACATTAGATTCAAAATTGTAGGCACATAGTACAAAAATTGGATTTTAAAGTTTAGACCAATAAATAATGTTAGTAATAAATAATGTATATAACGTTGTTTAGTAATAAGTATGTATATTAGAATTAATTAAGTAATGTATATTACAAATAAATAAAATATATTAGTAATAAAGAATGTATATAATGTGTATTAGTAATAATAAATTTAAATATTAAATAATGTCTATTAGTAGTAACTAATTTAGATTAGTAATAAAATAATGTATGTTTGTAATAAGTAATCCATATTACTAATAAATAATGTATATAATGTGTATTAGTAATAATAAAATGGAAAATTAAATAATGTTTGTTAGTAATAAGTAATTTATATTAGTAGTAAGTAATGTATATTAGTAATAATTAATGTATATTAGTTAGAAATTACGCATATAATGTGTATTAGTAATAATAAAATGAAATATTAAATAATGTTTATTATTAATAACTAATTTAGATTAGTAATAAATAATGTATGTTTGTAATAAATAATGCATATTAGTATTAAATAATCTTTGTAATGTGCATTAGTAATAAATAATGATTATAATAATGTAGATTAAGATTCGTAAGTAATATAGATTATAATTAAATGAAATAATGTTATTAAATAAAAATTAAATATTAATTAATTATAATGATTATAATAATATAGATTAAGCTTCCTAAATAATATAGATTATACTTGAATGAAATATTGTTATTAAATAAGAAATTAAATATTAATTAATTACAATGATTATAAATAAATACCTTAAGATTAAGATTCCTAAATAATATAGATTATAATTAAATGAAATAGTGTTATTAAATAAAAAATTAAATATTAATTAATTATAATGATTATAATAATATAGATTAAGATTCCTAAATAATATAGATTATAATTAAATGAAATAGTGTTATTAAATAAAAAATTAAATATTAATTAATTGAATTTATTAGAACTTCATTTTTTGTAGTTAAAATGTCATTAACTTTTAGTTGTGAATAGGAAATGGGTGATGTCGCTGCCCTTTATGTGTTCTGGGGCGGAAGAGTAACCAACATAGACTCTGAGGTCGGTTACGAAGGCGGTAAGAGTGATATGATCGGAGTACCTGTATCATGTAGCTACAATGATTTGCTAGCGTACATATACGGTCTTACGGGATATACACCCGACTTGTTCGAGATAACTGTGACATGCAAGTGGCCCACCAATGCAAGTTCATTCCGTCCAATCGTTATTGGATCGGATAAAATAACGAAGTTGATGTTGCAAGTATGTCGACAACTGGGGATGATGGAACTATTAATAGAGGCGGTAGAGATTTCTTCACAACAATGAGACGTGGGATCGTCATCGATGCAATGTTTTGACCTTAATGTATCTCTTTACGATGAAGTTGACGAACATGATGAGAATGAAAATAATGAACAAGATGAAGTCCAGCACGAGGTGGAAGAGGAAGACGACGATGAAGAGGGAGAGGAAGAGGAAGAGGAAGAAGAAGATGATGAGGATGAAGAACACTCCATGAGCAGAAGTACTCATAGAGTGGGATTCTTAACCGACCATGGTCAAGAGTCTCTTCTTAATTCGATACATCAGGAACCTATTTTCGATCCACCAGTAGACTATGGGATGGATTTAGACACGATGGAGGATCTTCCAGACTTCTTTGGATCTGATGATTGGATCTTCGGCACATTTGAAGAGGAGATGCCCTTTTTAAATGAAGTTGCGGAGCCAACATCCGAGGGCGCATCCGGTAAAGAGTTTTGGTTGAATCGTGCCTTCGACTCGAAGACATCATTAGTGGACGAGTTAACCACTTGGAGCATGGCAAAGCACGTCCAGTTCAAGGTGGATGCATCGAAGAGCTCCCAGTATACCGTACGTTGCATCTTCACCGATTGTGGATGGAGGTTGCATGCATCGTACAACAGTCACCGAGACAATTGGGTTGTACGTAGCTATCGTGTAGAACACACTTATCGCAATGCAATATTACTTGTGGACAATCGAACATGCACTGCGAAATTTGTTGGAAGATTTATTCTTGCCACTCTACGGTCCAACTTAACTCTTACACCAAGCGTCATCCAGTCACTTGTTCAAGACAGATACAAAGTGCGCATTTCTTATAAGAAAGCATGGAATGGGAAGCGACGGGCAATGGAAAAGATTTTTGGAGATGCTGTCGGGTCATACGCGGACATCCGACGATTCATGTGGTTGATGAGGCACTGCAATCCCGGTTCATTCTATGAGTTCGAACATCGATAGGCTATTCATCCCAAAACAGGGGCTCCGGTAGAAGGGAGGCATGCCTTCTTTCGTTTGTTCTGGGCTTTTGCTCCATCAATACAAGGTTTTGCACACTGTCGGCCAGTACTGAGTATTGATGCCGCACATCTGTGGGGAAAATATAAAGGGCACATCTTAGCAGCTACATCCGTTGATGCCAATGGACACCTCTTCCCAATTGCTTTTGCAGTTGTTGAGGGTGAAACTTTAGACTCGTGGGGATTTTTCCTCCATAAACTGTCTGGTATCATTGACCGTGAAGGGATATGCTTCATTAGTGACCGATTCGCAGGCCTAAAGAACTTGCTTCCGCAACATTTTCCTCCGGAAAGAGGCCACTGCCATCGTTTTTGCCTTCGTCACATACAAGCCAATATGCACCGAGCCGGACACACGAACAAATGGATCCAGAAAAAATTCTACAGCGCAGGTGCCGTTACCAGCAAGTATGAGCACGAGAAGATTCTGCATCAAATCCGTACAGCGGACTCGGAGGCGTACGACTGGATAATGAGGCAAGAAGGTGGGGATCGTCGATATTGGGCATGCGCATACGATGAGGGTCGCCGATGGGGTCTGACCACAACAAACCTCTCTGAAAGTTTCAACAGTGTTCTTAGAGGAATACGTGGTCTACCGGTGCTAACACTTGTCTTGGCTGTCTTTTATCGCCTCAACACATACTTCGTGGAAAGACGTAAGTTTGGTGATCGGATGACAGGTCACCTTATGCCGCGATATGAGAGATTAACAGATGGCCTTGTACAATCCGCGCGTGGTCTACTGGTCGAGCAATTCACACTTACGGATTTCGAAGTGCGTGCACCTGAGGGAAATTATACCGTTAAAATGAACGGTCAACAGTCAATATATACATGTGGTTACATGCAAGCTATGAGGATAATTTGCCCTCACATAATTGCGGTTTGTGGGAACGTGAATGTCAGTACAGAGCATGTGAAGCTTTGTTCAGATTTTTATACATCAAGTGCATTCCGGACCACATACTCAGCTGCCTTCGTTCCGATCCCCGACAGACGGTTCTGGCCACCATTAGAGCCATCACCCTTATTGCACCCCAATGTTGTTCCTACGCCTGGTCGACCTAGGAGACGACGGCTTCGCGGTAGCATGGATGAAATGGGAACTGTATAAGTAAGATGTAGTCAATGTAAGGAGCATGGTCACAACAAAACAACTTGTGACAGAAGACACCGCTAATTTCTCTTTACTTTTTAATGTAAATGATTGCGACCTCTTATCCGCTGCTCCTTTCTAGTGATATTGTTAATTTCTTATCTTGATGCATATTGTCCTGATGTTGTCAATTCCAAAAATTGGTTTGTAGATAATCATTTCCTTCATTTTATAAAGTGTTATACTTGTCTAGCATAGAGATGGAGGATTTTGCAGGACCTGCCGATGCATCGGTACTGACTAGGCAGAGGGATCATCTCTCTGCTTGACCACTCACAGATAGTGACACGGTTAGTAAAAAATGCACATCGTGATTCAAATAGGTTCAATATAGTCGCTGATTTGATTTTTTCAGGCTCATCGCTTTATCGAGCATGGCCGCACACTTAATCGCATACTGGAGGAGCCACGCAACGATGCCGTAAATCGGTAGCTTGAGATCGCTGGATTCCATTGCATTTCGAACCTGAGACGGGCCACCATTGATCAGGCCCTCATGAAGGCACTCGCTGAGAGATGACGACCAGAGACTCATACTTTCCACCTTCGACAGGGCGAGGCATCCGTCACATTGAAGGATGTTTCCATACTCACAGGTCTGAGAGTGGAATCGTTGCCTGTCATCGGTTTGGAAGAACACACTCAGCTGGATTGGGGTGTATACTGCGCGCAATTATTCGGGTACCAATCCTGAAGATAGCGAGGACCAGGAACTAGTGGGGGGGGGGAAGCTTAGGCTAACGTGGATAGCCAAGACTCTTCTAACCACCACTGCTCTGCAAACGACGGATCCCCTTCGAGCTGTACAAGTTGCCCGTGCATTGATTCTATTTCAAATTGACACAAGCTTGTTGCCAGATGCTAGCGCGGACAAGGTGCATCTACGCCACCTTCTGCTCCTGGAGGATCTCCAGAGTTGTGGACGTAGGGCATGGGGTGCAGCTGTACTAGCACAGATGTACTACCAACTGGACAATTTTCCCTCATGAACATTCAGAGAGCATATGCATTTTGGACCCTACTCCAGGTAACAACTCTAAATTGTTCTAATTTGCATCTAAACTTATATAATACGATTTCTTGCACCATATAGGCCTGGTCTTGGGAGTATATCCACATTGGTCGGCCCCGACCGTACCAGCTGGTAGAGGCTACACTGCGCTCTGCACCTTACGCAGCAAGGTTAATATAACTACATAACTGCTTATGTGAATTCAATTCGATGTCGACCTTATGATTTATAATTTTTCATTAGGTGGACGGGCGGAAGGAGGTCACACAGAGAGAATGTGTCGACCACTCACCTTTCATTTTATCGTAATGAGTTGGATTTGCAAGAAGAACATCAGGTACGTAACCTAAATAATTCCTCAAGAGAAATTTGGGTCTGAACAATATTAACACCCTCCTGATAACAGATGCGGTGGACACCTTACGAGGCCCAACATGTGTTGCAATTACCAGAGATTTGTCGTGAGGGCCAAGCTATCTGGCGTTCGCAGACAGTACTTATATACTTCAACGTCGTTGTCATGCATGCACCAGATAGGGTAATGCGACAGTTCGGGTTGAGACAACACATTCCTGATGTAATGCCGCAACTCCCCTCAGAGGACAGACGGGCTAGAGCACGAGACGATCAGCCCTATGATTGGGGGCTACACCACCAAGAGCGTCTGGCTCAATGGCAACAGCGACTGAACGATGTCGTTGAAGAGAGGAATTTGGATAAGACACTTGCTGATGTCTTGTCCGACTACCTTACTTGGTATTGGCAGATTACGCGACGTTGGATTGCTACGGCCATACCACCACCCCGCCAAGCGTATGAACCACACGGGCCGAGGTGGAACCAACTGGTAATTTCGTACCTAATTGAAATTATTTTAAAAATAATTTCTTCGTAGTTTACAATTTTAACTTCTCCTCTATAGGTGAACTCCTTGTTTCGTGTGAGGGAACTAATGACGGAACATCGAAGGAGCACGGAATTGCAACAACTGATTGGTTATGTGGACTACACCATCAACAATATGTTGCTGGTGGATCCGGGAATACATGATGTCCCCCCCATCTACACTTCATACACCGAACCCACGACATTTGCTTCTCAACAGTGGGGTGATCAATACACTTCCAGGGCAGAGGAAGTACGACCGTCGTATCAGGCGACACAGTCCTACACCCAGCCCTATATTCCTCAGATGCAGCAGATGGGTTCCGCAATACCATCGTTTGACTTGCTTTCCACACAGGAAGCTCAGCCCTCTCAGGCACATCAATACTTCTGGCACATAGGGCCAAGTCAAAGCCAGCCCTCTTTCGTTGGGGTCCCGGGTTATGGCGCTGGACCAGCAAGTTGGGGTATACAATCATCAGCAATGGATCTTCCCAGAGTATCAACTGAATCCTTGCCGGTGACAATACAAGAGCCACCTCGTGCTTCAAATGTATCAAGTCAGAGAGGGGGTACTGAGCATGAGAGAAGAACCGTTGCAAGCCATGGTAGGGGTCGGAGCGAGACAGGTAGGGGGACAACAGCAGGAAGGGGGGAGAGAGGTAGGGGGACAACAGCATGAAGGGGGGAGGCAGGCTCGGGAACAGGAGAAGAAAGGAGGGGGGAGAAAGAGAAAGCATCTTCATCAAGAGGACCACTATCAAAAGTTGTACACCACTTGAAAAAATGGTCTTATTGATTGTACCCTTAATTTATCCCCATTTACGCAAAAAAATATGAGGTTTTGGTTTAACTTTTGTTTAATGTTGTTATCCAATTTCGTGCAAAATAATATTATTTTTATGACTATTAATAACATTAACATTGATTTCTATATTATTTTTTCAAATTAATTAACATTCGAACAGGATATGGCCAAGATCCGTATCACAGCTCGCAAGTCGGTGCGCCTGCCCGACAATCGTTTCTTAGCAGTACGTGCTCCACCCAGTCGGGCCTCCAGCCGTGTACCATCCCACTCACCTCCGTCAGCGCATCCACCGCCATCTACGGCCCCAAGCAGGGCACCAACCGCATCAGAACCGGAGCCAGTGGAGATGGTACCTCATCTCCACACGACAGAGACAGAGTCACAGTTCACCCCTTATTCCCCGCAAGGCAGTCCGATCCCTAGTTCATCCTATAGCGAGACATCACCGCTTGAAGAACCTGTCGATGAGGAAGAAACTTTATACGCTGACTTAGCTGATCTACATTACACTATCGCATTGAAGTATGCACGTTTGAGTGCACTGCGTGGAGAGCGAGTGAGGTCAGGTCGTCAGTAGAGTTAGTACATTTTGTTGTTATGTTTGAAATCTAGTGATGTTCATGTCTACTTTAATAGTCTCTTGCATATGTATTCTGCATGTATCTTTTTCAAGTAAATGACAAATTTCAGCTTCTACTACTTGGAGAAATGATGAATGTACGTGCGTCCCAGTTACATGTTAAATGTATTTCAGTTCCCATGTTAAAATGTTCACTTAATTTTAATATAAATTAAAGAACTTTATTGTTAACTCCAAGTTAAAAGATCAAACATTCATCTATATATAAAGATATTTATGATAATAGTATACAAATATCTAATATAGAAATGATTTTTTAATTGTTAAATAATATTTATTATTAATGTTTTAAAGTTACTCATATATAAAAACCAAATACAATGCTAAAGTCTTACTTAAGTTATATCATAACATAATAATTGGCAAAACTATACGAATTATATTTTAAAATTAGAAAAATATTACTTATTAAAACATCACGTTTATATAAATGTAATTTTAATTGTTAGATAATATTTATTATTAATAATTTAAATTTATTCATAAATAAATAGCAATTACACTACTAAACTCTTACTAAGTTATATCATAACATATTAATTGCTAAAACTATACGAATTAAATTTTTAATTTAAATAATCATTATTTAATAAAAAATCACATTTACATAAATGTATTTTTTCTTGTTACATAATATTATTAATATCTTAAATTTATTCATAAATAAATACAATATAAACATGTAAAGGACAATGCTCGGGGGGGAATGGCCATCCGCAGCAAATGGTTTGCCGCCTGCGGCAAACCATTTGCCGCTCCATCCACGTAAGCACGGCAAATGGTTTGCCGCGCCACATAGGCGAGCGGCAAACCATTTGCCGATATATACCCAGTCCGGGAAATATTTTCAACTGATGCCCAGAATGGGAGATAGTTTTGTCTCTCTCTCCATTCCGGGAAATAGCTCCAGAGCCACCATTTCCTCTCGAGCAAGAAAGAACTTGAGATTGAGCAACAGAGATGACGGAGAGCGCAGAATCGTCGGCAAGGTCATGAATTTTTCATGTAGTCTTTTTTTCTCCGTTTACGCTTTGTTTTTGTTAATTAAATCCAAGGCGTGGCAGTGACGTTGCAATCTCTACCTTCATCTGATGTGGGTACACTGAATCACTTGAATTGTGCGTGCAATTATTGCTAAACGTAAACAGCAAATCACCGCAGATTTGATTTCTCCGGAGATGACTCGCGGCGTCCTTATGAAGACGAAGAGGATGAGAAGAAGAAGTCTTTGCTTAAGAAGGGAAAGAGCACTGTCGGACTCCCAAAGATGTTTAGATCCCGGGGGAAGAGAAGCGATTACAAAGAGGCAGATCTTTCAGAGCTTCAAGGGATAGGGATACGGAGGTACAGCTATATGGAACTCCACAGAGCCACCCATGGCTTCAACCAGGCATGTCAGATAGGGGAGGAGGCCTCCAATGCTTTGTATAGAGGCATGCTCGAAGGACAGCAAGCTGTGGCTATCAAGCTAATGCCAACAACGTACTCTCTTAATGTCGACTTATACATAGCTGAAGTGAAAGCGTTGAGCGATGTGCGCCACCGGAACATCGTCCGACTCTTGGGACACTGTCATGACGCTGACCACTTGGCGCTCGTGTTTGAGTTCATGCCAAATCTTAGTCTAGACCAACACCTGCACGGATTCAATGACCGTCCACCATTGCCATGGAAGGTGAGATACTCGACAATTGCAGTGGGAGTAGCATCTGCCTTGCTATATCTTCACGAGGGATTAGAGCGTTTTGTGATACATAGAAACATCAAGCCCTCAAACATTTGGTTAGATTCCGATTTCAAACCCAAGCTTGCTGCTTTCGAACTCGCAATCGTCACAAATCGCGATGGTCTCAAATTGGACAGGGTTCTCGGGACATGGGGGTATTTTGACACACAGTATATGCATAATGGAGAGATCAGCACGGCGTCGGACATCTATAGCTTCGGTGTGGTTGCACTGCAGATAGTGAGTGGGAGAGAGGCCGTTGGTTTTACAGAGGAATCAATACATTTGCCAGAATGGGTGGAGGAACTTCATGAGAAGGGGAGGATACTAGAAGCGGTCGATCCCAAATTGGGTGATGATTTCGACAAACGAGAGGTGGAAAGGCTCCTGTTGGTTGGACTTTGGTGCACTCAACTCGACCCCAAATCACGCCCATCAATAAAGCTCATCCTCCAACTTCTCAAATTTGAAGCTCCTATGCCAAGCTTTTTTACCAGTACTGTACGTGGTAATGTAGAGAATAGCGTGGAGAGGACATGGATGTCGGACTCAAGTCCTAGCATGAGTGTGGAGTCCATCCTTGCTGATTGTCTTGATGACGCCGCCAATTACAAACATGTATTCCATCCCTTCACGTCCTTCGATATGGTGCAACCAGTTGCACCTGGAGAAGACAGTGTTGCGACAACTACCTCCACGGAGAAGATAATAAACATGGGTGAAATCGAGGATGATGGAGACGATGATCGGTTGCCAGTTTTAGTCCAAGATGTTGGAAAATACAAGCTGCTGTCAGAACAAACCCAGTTCAATATTGGAATCCCTCCCGATTTTGGCTCTGCAGAGATTACAAATCGTAGGAAAGAGCATCAACGTCACATATTGAAGGGCTTCGTAGGCAGCCTTCATGAGATGATGATGCAATCCAAAGAAAATCTACCGCGATTCGATGAAGCTCTTGAACTGATCAAAGCATATACAGAATTCCTTGTTCAAGCAATTGGTCCTCCTTTAGAGGATTGGAACACAGTTGCACAACTTGTCCTACGAACTTTGAAGGAGAGGGAGGATTTGTTCAAGTCATGCGAGGATCAAGAATCACTTGTTGACAATTTCACCGTGTCATCACTTAATACAGAGCATACCCTTAAAGAAGACGAGGAAAAGTTGGAAGATGTGAAGGAACGTTAGCTCATGCTCGACAAAGATGCAGAAACCTGGCGGCTGAACTTGCAGAAGCTAAAGAGATCTCACTTTCCACTGAAGCAGAGATGAAGGCTGTGGAACAAACAATAGCTGAAAAACGAGCCTTACTGATGAAGAGAAGAAGACACAGTGCCTTCTTAGAATATTATGAAAATATGCTTTTCAAACTCTCTTCTTTTACATGTTAAAGCTGTATATGAAAATGATTATGCTCACTTATTATATTGGATATTTTTACAGTTATGACCCTCTTAGATTCTGCAAAATGAGTTGGGCTCCTCTTTTTTTGCAATATCAGCTGTGCCCTATATTCTTGCATTGTTATTATCACTTGTGCCCTTCTATCAGTTTGATCGGCAATGGAATGGACCAAATCGTGATTTATTACAACTTATGTCTGGTAAAGTTAATCAAAATTTGCATGTAGACATCCCTCATTTGCCCCACCATTATGATGAAGCAAATAGCTCCACTGGTGGCTTTCTGGAGTGGTCCGATTTCGGGTGGAATGTCGAACCTCGAATGAGTTTCAGGTCGTCACCTCCGATCATCGACAAGTCATAGTGAGGTCTAGTAGACACCTAGAGGAGGTGTAATAGTGGAAGAGATCCACTAGATAACATCTGCTCGGAAGAGATGGAATGCAGCTTGTTGCTGCCTCAATGGCCATCGTACCCCCTCATTTCTGCTAGAAGGCCTTGACAGATGTTGCTTGTGCTCCTGATGATTGTCAGGTTTAGATCTATCTTGTGTCACTCTCGGGTTTAGATCTAAAAACTAAGATCCCTTCGTATAGTCTCAATCCAACACTTTTTAGGCCTTCCACGCCCTATTTTAGCCGGCTCAACATTCCAAAACTCACATCTCCTCAGTGGTGCATCAACTTACCTCCTTTTTTTTAAATTTTTTTACTAGTAGGATTCGAACCCTGTTCCTTTAAAGTGAGAGCCACTACTTCTACCACCGGACCATTAGAGAGGTTCTTCAACTTACCTCCTTTGCACATGACCAAACCACCTTAAGTGATTTTCTCTCATCTTATCTTCGATCGGAACTACACCCACTTTCGTTTTGCTGGCATCATTCCAAATCCAATATTTACGTGTGTATCCACACATCCACCTTACCATTTTCATTTCTGCTACTGTCATTTTCTGCACATGTCTATGATTCATAGGCCAACATTCAGATCCATAGAGCATAGAAGGTCTCACATCTGCTTTGTAAAACTTTCCTTTGATTTTCAAAGGAATTTTCTTATCACAGAGAACAATAACATCTCCATCAATTTCTCAATCTCGTTGCAAAATAGATCTCTAGTATCTACAAGCATCTCTCTTATGAATGTTATCATCACTAATTTTAACATCGATTCGTTCACCATTACTTCCATCAAGAGTTCACTCCATATATTCAGTCCTAGCCCTACTTACACGAAATCCTTTAGTCTCCAAAGCACGTCTCCAGACCTCAAGTTTCTCATTTATTCCATCTCTACTCTCATCAATCAACACAATATCATCAACGAATAACATACACCAAGGTATCTCATCCTGAATGTGACTTGTCAACTCATTCATAACCAAAGTAGAAAAGAATGGACTCAAAGTTGAACCTTAATGCAGACCAGTGTTGATGCCAAAATAGTCAATATTCCCAGGCTGTATCCTTACACAAGATGAAGCCCTATCATACATATCTTTTATGAGGTTAATATATAGGATATGTACTTGTCTCTTCTCCAAAACTCTCCACAATATCTTCCGTGGGACAGAATCATAAGCCTTCTCTAAATCAATAAAAATCATATGGAGGTTCTTCCTTTTAGCTCTGTAAATCTCCATTGTTCTCCTCAGTAAGTGGATGATTTCAATAGTTGAGCAACCTGACATGAATCTGAGTTGGTTTTCTTTTACTTACTTGCCTCAACCTTCTTTTGATCACACGTTCCCAAATTTTCATAGTGTGACTTATCAGCTTGATACCTCTATAATTTGAACAATTTTGAATGTCTCTTTTATTCTTATAAAGAGGCACCACGATGCTTCTCCTTCATTCTTCAAGTATTTTCTTGCATCACTAAATAACATTGAATAAATTTGTAAGCGAAGTAAAAAACGCTCACCTAAAATTCTCCAAACTTCTATAGGAATGTCATCAAGTCCTACACCTTTCCCACGTCTCATAATCTTCAAAGCCTCCTCTACTTCCTTCCTTTGTATTTGTCTGTAGCTTGCACGCTTCAAGTAACCTTCACTACTTGCTAGATTTCCCAAAGTGATATCTCTATTTCCTTCAACAACGAAAAGCTTATGGAAGTATTGCTTCCATCTAGTCTCTATATCCTTCTGAGTAACACACATGTGACATTCCTCATCTTTAGTGCATCTCACGTGAGAAAGATCTTTGGTCTTTCTTTTTCTTGCTTTAGCCAGCCTGAATATATCCTTCTGACCCCCCTTAGAATCGAGATTTTGGTACAAAACTTCATAAGATTTTGACTTAGCTTCGCTTACCGCCTTCTTTACTATTTTGTAGTTTGTGACAGTTTCGTCTGTTCTATCCTTAGACATTGCTTTAAAGCAAGCTCTTTAATTTTGAGATTCTCTTACACCCCTCCACTCCGCCACCGAGCCTCCTTTTAGCCTGAAGCTCCTCCCTTTAACTCGCCTAGCATCTCTTTGGCTACCATTCGGATACAAGGATCTACCACCTTTCACATCTCATTAGCACTTCCGATACAATCCCAAGATAAGTCTTCTAAAACTTCTCCCCGATGCTTGATTGCTTCAACTGAAGATTCCATCATCTAGATCTAGTGATCTTGGAAATCCTCCTTTTCTTTACTAGCCCTTTTATTTGCACATTCATGACTAACAAGCGATGTTGGGTGGTCAGGCTCTCTCCTGAGATCACTTTTCAGTCTTTGGAACACAACTGATCTCTTCTTCTTAACACAAAGTAGTTTATCCGTGTTCTAGTCGAGCCACTCTTATAAGTAATTAAATGCTCCTCCCTCTTCTTGAAGAGAGTATTTGCAATGAAAATATCATAAGCTGTTATAAAATCCAGAAGGATTTTTCCCTCTTCATTTCTATCCTCGAAGTCATGTCCTCCATGAACACTAGCATACCCTGAAGCATCCTTTCCCACATGTCCATTAAGATCTCCACCTAGTCAAAACATCTCTCTTTGCAGGATTCCTTGTTTATTTGTGGCATTCCATATGTCTTTGTTATTTCAAAGAAACTCAGCCACAGATGGTCCTAAGCCTGGATAAATTGAGGAGGGTTGCACGTTAGGTAGCTGACAACCAATGCATGAGAGATAAATTCCTAAATAGTGTTCTTAAATTTTTTTACAAACATTATTTAGGAGTTTATCTTGAAACCATTCGGATAAATTTCTAAATAGTATTCTTTTAAGAACACCATTAAGAATTTATCTCGAATTCGTTCGGATCTTTTAGACATGGATTTAAAGAGATTACGAAGAAGAAGAAAAATAAGATAAGGGAAAATGACCCATATATTATTAAGAGGAATTAAAAAAAGAATAAAGTAATAAAATAGGTGGCAACGTGATGATCTCTACATGTAAGGGTTGAATGTTAAAAGTACATGAGCATTCTTGCAAAATCTATGAGATTTTGCTGGGATACCTTCAATGACATGGATTCATCCCACGTTCTCCCTTCCTTTTTGCTATAAATAGAATTAGACTCATAATTATCATCCGTCCAAGTTAGTAAAACGAGAGGGAGAGAGAATGAATGAGAGAGAGGGAGTGAACGAGTGAATGAGTAAAGGAGAGAGAGAGAATAAGTCAAAAGAAGAGGAAGTGAGTGAAATGAGAAAGAGTGAACGAGTGAAGAGAGAGAGAGAGAGAGAGTTAATGAGTGAGAGATCAAGAGAGAAATACAGAGAGAGGGGAAGATTCGGCAATGATGGCTCTATTTGTCGGCATCGAATGTTGATCTAGCGGAATCGAAGGAGCATCGATGTGATATACTACGGTTTGGATAGACGGAATCGATGTGTCTTCACGAGTGGACTTTTCAAGTCGTCGAGGTATGTGTCGAACTCGTAGGAATGAGACGCGATAAATTTAGGCAATCGTTTTCACCATAACCATGCTGAGTGTCATTATTTTCCATTATATAGGTTGCAACTATATATTTTATTGCTCGGATTTGTTAACAGAAAACAAAAGGGATTAACATAATCTCTGGAAATGTTTATATGAGTGTTTTTCTCATGCATTTAATGGATATTCTTTGGAGAGTGGAAAACATGCCTGTAAGCATATGCACGCTTCTCATTTAAATGGTTTATTTTCTACCGGTTGATCTTTATCATGTATGTATTTAGCCATATACTATATGTTGTTTTGATGGGATAATTTTAGATGAGTTATATTGCGGGAGATGCAAACTCCAACGGGCAACCACTATGTAATGGATATAGATGCTTGCAATATGAGTAGTCAAAAAGGCATATCTAGATTATCTCTTTCAATGAAATATGATACATTTTACTTGGTGTTAAACTAATCTGTAAAATATATGGTATAGCTGGATATTCAATCATAAGAATATCTTGCTTCGTGGACTCCAGCAAGAAAACTCCAAGCTCCTCACCTCCGTAGTCTTCGAAAAGTTGTCGACTCCACAGGCCTATCACAAAAATAATATATGATATTCTTGAGAGATATACAATAGTCAATTTTAGTAACAATGACAAATCGCAAGACAAACAAAATAGACACTTCAACAAAACTACTAAAAATAATTAACCTAGAAATCACTAAGTAAATATTTAACCCTAAAAATAATCATAAAATGTGTCGTGTCCCTGACAATGGTGCATCTATAACTCGTTAAATGCATATGATAAAAAGTACTCGTTGTAGTACAACCACTTAATGAACTACACAGAACTAGTTCAAATATCTCTGTGAAGAAGACCTACCTTTAATTTATAAACCTGGACGGTCTAGGGTCAAACACAAGGACTCAAGCAATTTATGATTTATTATTAAGTATTAAACATTTAAGATAGTGATCTAGAAGCTAATTACATCTAACATATGCATTACACAAAATGAATGCAATTTTTAAAAGATTTTTTTATGAAATTAGTTTAAATGAAGACAATAATATACAAATAATGCACAACAATACACGATATAATCAAAGCTCCTGAATTTACTAATAACAAATTTAATCAAAGATACCAATCCAAATTTCGAGGAAAATATTTCTCAATTCATCAAGTTACTCACAACTTCATTTAGTGCATTTAATGAGAAAGATTCCAAACAATTAATTAATGATGCGTTAATAGTGATTAAAGAGATTAGTCACTATATTAGTGATCGCAAATGATGAGTCAATCAATTTCAGGCATTAATAACTCAATTAATGCACATGTATCATTTTTCATTCAAATAAAGAGTCACTTGAATATCAATTAATTTTTCTAACTATAGATGCGTGAATTAAAGGTCAAATCAATAAATCAGATGCACCAACATGTAGAAAATTCAACTAGCTTTCAAACGAGACCAAAATCACTTCATTTGGATCAATATATAAAAAAGTTATTGAGTTTTTAATCCACAGGTTCAGATGCAATAAAATATACGAAATTTTATCATGAACAGGTCCAAAAGTGGACCCAAAAGCAAATATAAATTACCGCCTGAGTAATTATGCAATTTAACCAAGAAGGTAGGGACTTATCTATAATTCTGATAAGTGGGAATGGTAATTCAAATGTCCTTGTCACGTGCCTACTACACGTGACAATACTAGGCTCAGCTGGTCTGGCTCGGGCTGACGTGGCAACCTTGGGAGTTCGCATCAAGCTTGGATATGCCGAGGCTCTGGTCTGAATCGTTGCCTCGGTTGGAGACGTGGCTCTCTCATAGCCATTAGATCATGCCCAAATAGGCTGATCGCGCGGTAACTGCTGAATGATACTTTCTTCTTCTTCCTCTGCAGACGGCGGAGGAGCCTGTGCTCCAATGATGATGATGCTGCTCCTCCAACTACCTCTCGTCTTCTTGTTGACTGATGATTCTATGCGATAGCTCCATGAAGAAGATAGTATTCAGGTTAACCTCCAACAAGTGCTAAAGGTATGATTCATCGAAGGCTTGCAAGATATTGGAAGTTTGGAAGTCTTCTCCGATGGATATCCGACCAATGAATACCTGCATGGATTACTTGCAAAACCCAAGTATTTGCGAATCTATATTGATGTTTGTGAGGTGAAATGAAAGGCTTTTGAATGTGGAAGATTGATCCCCTAATGTGGGTTCTTCTTCGTGGAGAAGAAAGAACCTAGATTAAGGTGTACACGGTCATGGATAAATGACAAGATACCACAAGATATTACGCATGAATGATGGATTAGCGGTGAAGGTTTTCGAGCATTTAGATCGTAAATTAAGGATGAGCTCAGATGGAATTAATAGATGAAACCATATAAAAATAGGATCAAGTCACTTACTTGGAATCTGTGAAGGAATTTAATGATGGATTGAAGATGAATCAGTAGCCTAAGAGAAGCTTTAAAGCTTCACAAGTCCTTGCTTGAAGTTCCCGGCCGAGAAACCAAGCTCCAACAACGTAATGATGGCTGCAGCATGTCAGCAAAGACATGGATCACGTCGGAGTCGACTACCCATTGTCGCCTAATCATAAAACCACTCTCTGCCACTAAAGGGTTAGATCGCTCAAGGGACACTCTTGCAAAGGGTAGATGGAGGTTACTGAAGGTGGAGGAGGATTTTTGTGATGATGGAGGTTGCAGGAGGTTTGAGGAAGGGGGTAGTTTCAACTGCTCTTAAAATGGTAGCATTTTCTTGAAAATGGGAGTTAGGACTAGGGCGAAGAAGGTGGTTGTTGGTGAAGAGATTGATGGTGAAATTGAAAGGAAATAAAATTTGAGGACATAGGGAGAAATCGGAGAAGGCAGGCGGTTTGTGGTGGTTTCCCGACGTGAAGGAACGGTTTGGAGGTAGGAGAGGAAGCCATGACCGCATGATCAAGAGATCAGACAATGGAGGTTGAAGCTCTAATGGGTGGCCCATATTGGATCAGATCTCATCTGATCGTGCAACTCACAAGAGGGCGCACATCAACGACTGGATGAAGCTCATCAGAAGGGTGCCAACGGTTCAGAAATGAGGATGGGTGGCATGAAAGGAAGGGGGCCACGTGGATGGCCGTGGAAGCACCGCATAGCCCAATGAGAATTAAGAAAATGTAAAAAAATCGAATAAAATCAGAAAGAAATAAAAGGAAGAAAATCCAGGAAAAACACAAAACATGAAAGTTGTAGATCACGATGAGATATACAACTTTCATGAGAAATCAATGAGAAAAAGGGTCTATACACATATAAAAATTAAATACACATTAAAATAATAAAAAACATTTTTATTCATTTTATTTTCCCATTTTTTGGATTTTCACATTATATTTTAGGTTATATTAATTATGTACAATTTTAAATTTTTATTTGATGTTTGACATTAAAGAAACACATGAAATAATAGCACAATAATATATTATATAATATATCATACTTAGGTTTAATTATTTACAATACACTAATTAATAATTAGAGTTAATTGTCAATGAATCTTGGTGAATAACTTAAATTAGAGAGATAATATTATAAAAGAATGTAGATAAATCTGGGACTTGTCACATATATCCAAAAACTAAGAGGTAATTGTGCTTAAGATTCATCATTGATTAGATCATGCCAAACATGATTAAGTTGCATCTCCCTAAAACTCCATTGAGCCGGGGTATATTAGGTAGAGTGAGATAGGAACAATATTCCTTTCTCTATAAGCTATTCTCTGAATTCGTTTAATAGGTACCGGCTACCTTGGTCCGATCGAATTCTTTTCATCTTCATTCTAACTTTAGTTGTCAACCAAAATTATGAAATCTTTAAACATTTCAAAGGTTCTTAATATGAAATGAAGAAATATCATACCATGAATAATTAGCAATGGATATCACATATCATTAATGTTCATTATGGTATAGAGAGTCCACATACATCAACATATATGAGGTTAAGAATACCTTCGCATCTTACACCATCATGTATAAGGGTGCCTTGAACATGCTATTCTGAATACATTATTCAGAAGTAGGTAAGTTTTGAACTCTTGGACAATCTATAAGTTCATCCCTTACTAGTCTTATTGATTTTTATCAATTGACACATGTCCAAGTCGTAATGCCAAGTCATTATCAAATGATCTTCGTCCTCCTTCAACCATTAAAGGGTTTTAATTCTCAGTATTTGAAATGTTAATGAACTATTCATTCTAATTTGATAGTTCTTTTGATGTTAGATTACGTTCTAAAATATATCCATCACAACACTTTATGATAGGTTTATTTCAGAATGTATGCCAAACAAATATAGAAATACGTAGTGAAACCTATCTAACACCTATGTCAAAGAGACAATCTCTAAGACTAACGACACTCCACTGGAATAGAGTAGTCTCATTATCCTATGACAATTTGTTGCAACAATTTCATCAAATCTCATGTGGATGACTATAAACCTTTAGATCAATCTTAATAGTCGTCTAAAACAAGTGTAACCAATTGCAAGTGTTAGTAGAAGATCGAGATACAATTATCGAACTTTAACCCTAAGTAATAATTCGATTTCAATGATGATATGTAGATGTATGATATGCCGATGCACTATCTGGGTCCTTCTTTGATGATTCTAGATAGTCTAAATAGTTATGCTATCAGAATATCAACTTCTTGTCATATCGGCAATCATCTAGCCATTTGGATGTGGAAGTTGAAGAAGCTTTGTCATCTCTTTGACCTTTCTTCCTTATATGGGTCCGATAAATGCTTGCACTGCACTTTCTTAATCATTAAACAATCATTGCTTAGGATAAAGGATCCCATTAATTGAACATGTCCTTAAAGAACTTTGATCTGAGAATATTTCAACATATATATTTGCTTTATCCTATTCATACAATATGAATATCATGCTTTATGAAAGACTTGATCAGGGAAAGTAGAATGATGACACTCATCATACCCACGTCCATCTCAACTCTTATGAATTTGGTTAAGAAAGGTATTCAAACATTTTAAGTACATCATCTCTTTATGGAGCCACCATTTTGCCTAATGCAATGAACCATATCTTTCATGATCATATGTTGATAGCATATAACTTTGCCAAAAAACATCTCCTCTGGGTTCTAGAAGGATCTTTACAATTACGATCCATATTGATATTTTGCTTCCAAAGCATATTCAATGAAGGATCAAGACTGTAGAGACATACAAATCATTGATCATCCTACTTCCTATTTAATTGACTATCTCATTATTATGGGGAAAATTGTACATTACAACAACATATATTATGTGTTCAAATGCAAGAATCACATCTTAATCATGTATCCTATCTATTAAACTAGTTATTATTGAGTATATAAATGAGTGGGTATAAAAGAAGGTTATTCGAAACAAGATAATTTGCATATATATATATATACATACTTTGATGAAGGTTAGTATTATTTTAAATCAAAGTTGTCTCGTTTTTTATTATTACTTTGAAAGTCCATTCCTTTTCGAACATTTGAAGCATGAGGTATGCCAACCAAATTACTTCAAGCGAGATTTGGGATCTCCATTCCACTTTTGTTGCTCCCCAATCATATAAGAACATGCAACTACAGTAACAAAGCATGAACTCTATCCGATTTGCAAGTCCAACTTGCACTCCTAATTCGATCTTTGACACCCGGGCTCACTACTACTAAGGTGATGTTGATCTGTTGCCAATTGAACCAACCACCAACAAGAATAGCACTTGCTATACATAATCTAATGTCGAATCAATTATAGGGGGAACAACATTGGGGTCAATATGCATACGACCTTACTCTTTTAAAAAGCAGAGAGCCCAATCAATGTACTCTTGCACACCGAAGCTATGACTTTGCATAGGCATCTCTGATGCACAATCCATGGCAACATAACCCTCTGCCTTAATGGGAGATCATGGATATCACCTTATGATCCTCCATATCCCATTCAAATTTTGATTTATCATTTGAATCATATTCACATGATTAATCCTTTCAATGGAAATGCAATTTATATTAATTATATATTGTATATTTTAGTTGAATTAAATTAATTCAATCACATTAAATAATTAACAATCCCATGCAACCAACAAATAATTAGGTTTGCTTGATATTACTATATAATATAAGCTCTCAAAAGTACTTATTATTCAAATTTTTAGTAATTAGAGTATAACTTGACTAATTCATATTACCCTTCCCAAAAAATGGATCTGGTAATACACTCAAGTATATGATGGGAGGGAGAATTTCCTTGACATTTAAGGTGCTAATTAGGGAACCAAGCCATCATAACCGAGTCTAGACACTTTTACCATCCCGATCCAGAACAGGTTGGATCAATGTACTTGTGGTTTTATCGATGATTCCTTTGATGATCGGCATGCTACTATATAATATATACTCAGAGATTTAGGCATCTTAAAGTATTTTAAAGATCCTAAATTTCTAGTCATATTAAGCAAACAAGTTTGGTTTTACATGTAAAAGTTGTCCTACAACTATTGCAGAATAAACTAGGTTTTTGATGTCATGAAACAATCATTCACAGTTGTTCTTTATCATGTATTTATTTAAATAAATGATACACCAACTAATCAGAGTTAGATTCAAATTTTACATGATTTTTATTGAATGATAAATACATTAAAAAGTTAAAGCGATGATCTAATCATTGCCCGACCCATCTCCACCAACTATGGAATATCTAGGGCAAATAGAGTCGGAATCGCGCGAAATAAATTCGAGCAGTTTGCTGGTTTAATTCTATATTTAATTAAAGTGTTTCAAACATATTTCTTGATGGGAAAATGTTAACTAAAAATTAATTTCTTATAAATCTGACTTTGCATGCCAAAACAATAAGACTGTGGGGACTTTTCGAATCTAAACATGTCAGATCATATAAACATGGTTTAATATCTCAAAATTTTATTAAAAAGGACATACAAAATATATTTTTATTTTTATGAAAAATATTTTGAAAAATACATCGTATGCGAAATAAACAAGTCCCGCGCATTCGATATCCAAATCCTTTGTGCTCTAGGTTTTTGGATCATATCCAAGACCTTAAACACAACTCTAATGTCACTTTGAAGAGTGAGGGGTGAGCCTCAAAAATTACAGAAGCGTGAAAATCATATCATATACTATCTAGATCAATTAATCATACTAGTTGGGATAGCAACAAAAAAGTAAAAACTTTTTAAGATGAAATCACACGGTATGGGAACCTTTCACATGCCGTTTCATCGAGACCACATGAGTATTAAGGTTACCTCTTTAAGCGTGGTTGTCATCCTCAAAGCTTCTAAAGGAAGAAGTCTCCGAACTCAAGTCCGATCGATGAGAGTGCACTTGCGGGCATGATGATGAATCACGTAGTTCTTGCAATCCTGAGTGATGATCCAAGCAAGAGATCTCATGATTTCATCTCTTGAAATTACTTGTCTCCTTCACAAGCATGAAGCACAGAAGAGGACGGAGTTCCTCAAGAGATCGATCTGACAGCATGGCGACATCACAATGATGATCGCAGTCTCCACCGACCTTAGGCAGGGGGACGACCTAGGGTTGTAGAGATGTAGAGGATGGAAGTGTATAGTGATAGAGAGAGAATATTATCTACGCAACGATTGCATACCACATGTATATCTTGAGAGCTAGGATTATCCTTCTTTTTATATGATTTTGGAAGTTCGTAGATCGCAATCCATGTGCTCTTAATGATCAATAATTTAGATTCTTTTTGAGTTTCTTTCTAAGTCATAAAGACACAAAAAATATAAAAGAATAATTTGAAAAATAATTAAAAATTACATCTTTTAATTAATTCAAATGATTAATCAATTAATAAATAATTAAAAAAATCAACTCCATCTACTTACTATTTTAAGGTGGACACCAACCATGGTGAAACTACCATGGATGTCCCCCCTAAAATGGGTGGAAATAGTTAATTTTAATTTTAGTTTAATTATTAATTGAAGATTTGAATTAGTTGCATTAATCACTAAATAGTTATGTTTGTAATAATTGCAAAAAAACATTTACAATTTAATAATTAAAATCTTCCATCCAATATTTAACGTAAATCATATTTATATTAAATTATGTAATGTGAATCCAATTCACATTAACATTTAAATCGTGAATCTTATTCACTATCATCTCTCTCAAGAATATTGTGGATCATATCAACATTATCCATAATTAATGTGGATAGTGCTATCCACATTAATTTTATCCATGGTAGTTAAATCCAATTTAATTATCCTATATATGTCTATCCATACATTAATTGTGATAATTAAATCATATTTAATTATCTAATTTCGAAAGCTTAGATAGTATTGCTCATGGAACAATTCTCGAACTCTTTCAAGAATTGTGTGTTCTCTTCAGATACCTGATGATAAGGTCACGGTGATTGTATATGACATGTACATCAACTTGGATAATGAGATTTAATCTCATATCCATATCTAGAAGACTGCTCAGAGGCATTTGACCATGCTAAACATAATATCCCATCTTTCACTACATTCAAATCATATTTGGATCAATGTACAACAATTGGATCAAGATTGGATATCAAATCCACTGATAGGAGTCACTAAAATCCAAACCAGTTTCGTCATTCTCTCAGAATGGAAGCATAACGATTATACAATCATTTAAGATCACATCATCTTTAAGGATTCCTAACACCCATACACCCTTCATACTGGAAGACTTGGAATAAATCCGAAGTCAGTTCTCATTTGAACTTTCTTCTTCAGAGTTTTATCGTTAAGTTTATCATTTGATCATTGGGAGTTGGTATCGATCATATACTTTTCAAAAGCATATATCATACCTACAAATCATGTCATATTTTCAAAGCAAGACGACCATGTATAGAATTTGATTGGTGTCAATATCTCATGAGTGAGCTCACGCCTTCCGGTTCAATAGAGAACATGTTGTTTAAGAGGATTTTTTACAGGTCTAAAATATGTCTCACACAAGTTGGAGACAGTCGCTGTGGCGACCCGCAAGAAACCCTACTTCAAACAACAATTAATCCACAATGATAGTTAATTAATAGAAAGAAATGTGGAGTTAAAATTTATTTTATTTAACTCTACAAAATGTATGTATAGTGCAAGTATGTAGAGTGTCGAACATGGGGAACAAACAAGATAGATCGGGCAAATGAATGCAAAATGTGATTCTGAAGGCTTTGTCCATATGTTTTTGTGGGTTTTTGATTTTTTTTGCATTTATTAATTTTATTTTTGTTTTGTAATTTTGTATTTCGATTTTAAATTTTTTGTTTTTATATTTTATATTTTTATATTTTCTTTTCTTTTAAAATATATAATAAGGCTATCTATAGAGTATATATACAATATAGACTAATATAGATATAAATACTAATAAAAATAATCTAAATAAAAGAAATAAAATCTTTTTGGTTTTAATTAACTTTTTTTACTGGTTTTGTGATTTTTTAGAAAATTTTTCTAATTTTTATACATTTTTTAAAATAAAAAATACCCTAAAATAGAGATTAATTAAATAACCAAAATTGAAATAGAAATTAAAAATAGAAAATGGAGTTGAAAATGTTCCAAATCAATTTAATATAACAATAATAATACAGAGAATATTCAAAAATAGAAAAAAAATGTATTTTTTGGGATTTTATAAAATTTTATAATGTTTTTTAGCGTTTTCCTTTTTTATGAGTTTTCTTTTGTAATTTTTAGGGATTTTTGGTCTGGAGTTTTAAAATAAATAAATTAATATGAAATATATATTTTTTGGATTTTTTCAAAAACTTTTATATTTTTTATGGGTTTTATAAGCTATACATGGAAAAATAATGCTTTTTTTGATTTTTATAAAATATAAAAAGTCCTAAAATTGCAAAACAAGTATATAGCGTGGAAGTATGCGCAATTGGGAGCGTACACCTATTTTTGTGGATTTTTTCGAGCAATGTAGCTATAGTAAATAAATAGAGAAAACATAGAGAAACTACATTACTAGCAGGGGCATTTTTGTAAATAGAAATAAGTTTAACAAGCAAAATACAATTTCTTCAAAAATATTAAATGCAATTAAAATGTTTCTGGACCGAATCAAAATACACAAAAGTACAAGGGCATGCCTGCAAAATGTCCCCTCACGTGAGGGTGTCACGTGAGGTGACGTGGTGTGGACTGAAGTGCAAATAGGAGAAGTTTGGAGGTCTTGTTCACAAATATTACAAAACATAAATAACTGCCTACGAAACTTTAAGGACTATTAATTAAAATACAAAAGGCGCTCGGGTGAGAATGCAAAATACCCAAGCTAAGGCGGAAGGCGACGGTTTGGATCTGTCCACTAATACATGTATCACATTCTCGCGTGCAGATACCACTTTGTGGATGCATGGTCAAGATTAGATCCCGACGATAGATCTGACGGTCGATGCTTGGCATGATCCAACGATCCACACTGAAACTGGGGTGCCTTCTTGATCCAACGACGGAGAGGGATGGTCGACGAATAGGGAAGAACACCGCTGCGACGAAGTCCCCCAACGAGATCATGCTCCTCTATCATGCAAAACTGCTCCAAAACATCCCAATATACTCCTACAGGGGTCTTCTGATGGCTGGACACCAAAAATGGCAGAGGCCCACCAGAGTGCCGCCACGAAGTCGGGGAGAGGTGGCGGTTCCATGTACTTGTAATGCTACAAAAACTGACCCCTCGCAGGGTCTGAAGCCTCCATATCCTGCAAGAACGATCAACACAAACGTAAATAGGATCCTGGGGCTTCTATTGGCGAGCGTGAATGGGAAATTGAAGGGTGGCGGAGGTGCTCTGGCGAGGTGGCGGCTTCAAAGCACCCAAAGTAGATCCAGAAAGGATCAGTTGGTCTGGAGGCGTGTGGGATGATGGGAAATGGCGGGAGAGGTAAATGGAGGTGGTCAGTGATAAACCAAATGTCCTCATCGATCGTGTGTTCCACACAAGGCAGGAGCACACTCGTCGAGGTGACCGACGAGAACCTTCGATTAATCAACAATTAACCCATAATAAAAATTAAGCAATAAATATAAAAATGTGGAGTTAAAATTTATTACAACTCTACACAAAATGTGTATAGGTGCAAGCATGTGTAGAGGTCGACCTCATGGAGCAAAAACATGTAGCCTACAGTTATTTATGCACATCCAAGTCATTTATTATGTATATACGTCTTTTTGTGGGTTTTTGATTATATATATTATTTTTGATTTATCTTTTTGTATTTTATTTTAAAATTTTATACTTTTATATTTTCTTTTTGTATTTTTAGATTTTTAGATTTCTTTTTCTTTTAAATACATATAAAGAGTATATAAGGATATATATATATACATATAGAGTAATATATTTATAAATACTAGCAAATATAAAAATGCAATAAATAATATGTTTTTGGGTTATGTATATATTTCTAATGTTTTTGTATTTTTTTGGAATTTTTGCTAATTTTTATGGATTTCTAAAACCAAAAATATCCCAAATAAGGGATTCAATAAATAGGCTGAAATGGATTTGAGTATTAAAAATAGTAAATAAGGTCCAAAATTACTCAAATCAATTCTAGTATATAAATGTTATTACAAGGAAAATTATAAAACAAGAAAAACATATTTTTGGATTTTTTTAATGAATTTTTGGATTTTTATAAAGGTTTTTAATATTTTCAAGTTTTAGGAGTTTTCTTTTTCCATTTTTAATGATTTTTGGTCTGTGGTTAAAACATAGTAAAATAGACACTGTTTAATTATTTTAGGATTTTTATACATGTTTTTATATTTTTTGTCATTTTCTACTGTAGATAGAACAAAAAGAAGTCCCTTTGGATTTTTAATAAATGGATAAAATATTTAAAAATGCAAATAAATATGGGGCATAAAAGTACATGGCAAGGGTAGTTATCTCTATTTTTGCAATTTTTTGGAGTACAATAACTATTTATAAAAATTAGAGGAAGTTCACAAAAATACATGTCCTAGCTGGGGCAACATCAGGGGCTCACACGTAAATTTTCAAAAAATATATAACATATTAATAATTTTACGAGACTATTTAACAATTACAAAAATACTAGGGACATACGTGGAATTTCACTACTTCATGTGGAACAACACGTTAGGTGACGTGGAATGGACCCAAATATAATTATGAAAAGGACATGGGATCATATGCAAAATTTCCATTTTTTACACGTTATAAATTATTTAAAGAATTAAAAAATAAATATATGAAATAAGTAGGGCTAGAGTGCAAATTACCCCGTAACTGCGTGGAGACGAACGATTGGATGTTTCCAAGTTAACTACATGTCGCGTGCTCCGGACTTGATGACGCTTCGCTGAGGACTCTTGAGATTAGATCGTTGGAGGGCGATTGATGGCTCTGGTGTGCTGCATCCAGCAGTGTCTGGAAGATCTGGGGCGGTGTTCTTAATCGGACGGTTGTTGTTGCTGATGAAGAACAAGGAAGAACAACAGGCTTCCCTGCCTTCGATCGATCCAATCTCCTTCCTACTGCAGTCTTTGTTGATGGCGTTCGGCTCTGCACTTCCGGGGAAGACGTCTGTAGTTGAAGATGTCCACAAAATGCTCTGGGAGCACGAGAAGGGGTCAGACGAGCTCAGGCGTTGCAAGGGGCTTATGAAGCCACTGTACGAGTCGATCCAGGCCTGCAAGGGCTCCTTTGTGCTCCAAACCTGGACAAGGAAGACACACAGCTTGAGGGAAGGAACCTCGACCGGATTTTGAAGATGATTACACGAAAATGAAGGTGGGCAGAGGAACTTCGGCGAACGATGAGGGAGGAGTTCCCTTTCACTGATCGGTACACAATCAGGGGGTCTCGATGACTAATTTAGATGGAGAATGCACAATAGAAGGTAGTGAATTGTGAAGTGGGAGTCAGAGATGTCTCAGATCAAGGTGAAAGCAAGTCGGAGCTCGAAAACTCCGGTGAGGGATTTTATATAACCTACTCTACCTATTGATTATAATACTACACTAAAGGCTAAAATCGAAATACAAGAATGAAATCTTCCTAAAGTGGGAGAAAAGTGTCAGCTCTTAGACCTGCTTGGTCGACAGGGAGTAGCGCGTGCCGGAGCGCCGCTTGGACCGCCACCTTGTCCTCGACACACCATCTCCGAGCACGTGGAGATGCGCAACTGTCACCTGGATCTTAACACCATCGCAAGAAGACCTGACGAAGCTCGAAGGGGGGGGGGTCAAAAGCGGAAGGACGACGGGGGTGTTTTATTTATAAACAAGGACACACACCCTTATTGACCGGGTTATTGGAAGAAGATCACGCTCTGTACACATAATCCAGATGCCTAGCATGGATTACAGAAGGTTAATGATGAATTTTTATGAAGGAAGTGAAGTAGATTGAATGATGGATTGAGTGGAAAAAAGGCATGAAATCGCAGGACTCAACATGTGCGTCAAGTCAGGAGTCGGGGGAGGTAGTTGACCGCAGTTCAAAAGGTGACCTAACGTGTCTTTTTAATTTTTGCAAAAAAATGTTTATTATTTAATGTAGTATTTTATTATGATTTTTATTTATTTATTGGTGTTATTTATTAATAGTTAATTTTTAGGGGTATATTTATATGTATATTCATCTATGTTTTGGCTTATTTATTTTTATTTTGTATAGATTATTTCATTATTTGATACTTTTATTTTATCCATTTATAACTTATTTTTATGTACATAAATATATTTTTGTTATATTTTTGTGATGTTATTTGTACACTTAAATAAATAGGTAGATAAAATTATATAGGTATACTTGTAGGTATTTTATCTATGAGTTAGATATTTTATTCTAATATATTTTATTAGGTTTTATTTTGGTTTTATATGTACATAAGTTATGAATAATAATTACAAAATTATAAAAATATAAAATTGTAAAAATAATAAAGAATGAATAAAATGAATAATCAGGTATAATGTACAATGAGAGTCCAAAACCTAACTTTCACACCTTAACTCCAAAAATATATGAAACCACCTCCATTAAATAGCTTATGAAAAGTTATATAAAATTAGATATATTTTTAGTTTTTATTTGGAAGATATGGATCCTTGAAGTTGGGATTTTGGCTTTTTATTTTGTGTATAAAATTTACAATGTGTATTATTTTTGTACAAACTCAATTTTATATTTTTATTACATTAATATCTATAGCTTTCATGTACAACATTTCTTTATTTGATGCATGAATAATAAAGAATAAAATGGGTGCCAAAAATGCTTTATGAAATCAGTAAATAAATGTGGTTTTTATTGTATTTTTGGCCCTTATCTCCCCTTATTTTATTCCTTGTCGACCAATTCAATTTTTGACTTGGTTTTGGGGTTTAGGGTCATAAAATATCTTTGATTTTTTATTCTTTTTATTTTCTTCTCCTTATTCTATAATTTTGGCATTAAAGACAATATTATTTACACAATAAATACCATGAATGATGAATGCTATTTTGCACAAATTAATGATATTTTCATGCATTAGTTAGGATTTTTAAGATCAAAATGACAGAATAAAGGTGATGAAATGGAGATTCCTCAATCATCGTTGTGTAGCGCAGTCGGAAGACAAGCGAGAGGCTCGCTCGCTCCGGCGAACTACGCGTTGGGGTTTTTATGCTAAAACACGTGCCAAAATCAGAAAGAAAGCAAAGAAAACAAACCTAGGATCCAAACTAACTAGATAAAATAGGGAAATGGGTCTCGAGCGGGACTACACCATGAGATTAGACCTCACAGCCAAGAGTGGTCGAAGATGGGTGGAACGTCGTTCGACTTGCCTAGCTGCGCCTCCAAGGAGATGGAGAGCGACCTGTCACCTCACTCAATCCGGAGCTCAAAGAAGGAGGGCTAAAACAAGTCAAAAGAGGTTCAAAAGAGAGATAAATGCAGAGGAATGTTTGTGTACAGATTGATGAGGTGATGAGAAGATCGAGGAACGGGAAGCGACACAGCGATCCATAGCCCAGGGTGACATCTGGGCATGTATGCTCGAGCATCGAGGAGTAAAACTCACCAAGGGCTCGACATGAGAAGGTGAAAGAATCGAGCCCCAAAAAATCAAGAATCGAGTCAAAAACCAGGTCTGAGTCTGACAAGCTATAAGACGTTGGGTAAAGAGTTGACAACAAGTCAACTCCAACAGCAACTTGGTTGGTCCACGTGGACCAACTAGGGAAAACATCCTGAAAATTATTTAACAATTCATAAAGAACTAATAAATGATTTTATTAATTTTAAGTTATAAAATAGAAAATGTTTATTATTTTCTAAATTATTTTATTGTAATTTTTATTTATTTTTTAGATGTTATTTATTAATAGTTACTTATTAGGGGTAATATATAGGTATATTTATCTATTTTTTGTGTCTTTTATTTTTATTTTGTATTTTTTGATTTTATTAGTTTGGTTTATTATTTTATATATTTATAATTATTTTTAGATACCTAATTATATTTTTATTATATTTTTCTGATATAATATATACACTTAAATAAATAGGTGTGTTAATTGTATAAGTATAGTTATAGGTATTTGATCTATGTATTTTATATACAAATTTTATTTTAGTATTTTCTTTATATTTTATTTTAGTTTTAATATGCACATATATTATAAATGATATTTACAAATTTATAAAAATATAAATTATAAAAATAATGAAGAATAAATAAAATGAATATTTTAATCGGTTAAACTATACAATAGGGCCCAAAACCTAACTTTCATATCTTAACTATAAAAAATTATGAAACCACCTTCATTAAATAGCTTATTAAAAGTTATATATAATTAAAGGCAACTTTGATATATTTTAGTTTTTATTTGAGAGATATGGGTCTGGGAAGTTTGGATTTTGGAATTTTATTTAGACTGTAACTTTTATTATGTATATTATTTTTGTATGAAATAAATTTTGTATTTTTCTATTTTTTATTATCTACAACTTTCATGTAAAAAGTTTCTTTATTTAAATTATAAAAAGTTAAAAATAAAATAGGTCCCAAAAGTGAATAAAGAATGAATTATTAATAGAGATTATTATTGTATAATTGGCCCATGTCTCCCCCTACTTTATTCCTTGTCGACCTAGTCATCGAGATGCCTAGGTCTTGGGGTTTAGGGTCATAAGTCATATTTGATATTTTATTATTTTTCTTTTATTTTGTTTATTCTATAATTTTGGCATAAAAAATAATATTTTATACACAATTTGCACATCAAAGCACGAATGTTAATTTATACAAATTAAAGGTATTTACATGCATTTGGAAGGATTTTTAAGGCCAAAATGATAGAATAAAGATGATGAAATGGAGATTCATCACATGTATAATCCCTTTGAGAGATCATATTACTCATATGTCCTTGTATACACACCTGCTCGCTGGTGTATAGACCTTGATTAGGTCATCATCTAATGGTCTGCCTAATGTACATACTCAGGCATACAGTAATACACCCGTCTTATGTCAAAAAATACATGCTTATATCATGACAACATACGACATAGGTTTTAACTAGCTTGTTCTCGCTAAGTCAACTCTTTGATTTAACTTATTCGACACCTCTAAATCTCTATTCCAATGTAGAGAACCTGCATCAAGAGATCGATTGAATATCATCCTTTGGATAAAAGGATTGTCATCTCCTTCTCGAGATGTAGATTTTCTCTTGACAATCATTTTGCGGTGCTAGATAAGTCCTCAATCTAACTCTTTTGATATCTTTCTAAGCACCAGCCTTTATGATTCAACTATTGAATCAACAACTCTATGATTTTTAAGATGGCCATGGTACATAACCTCATTTTTACTAAGGGATCTTATATGTATATTAATTATTCCTTATTTTAGATTAGGGAGTGATTTGCAATAACTATTATTGCAGAATGGCTTGCCATGGGATCACATGTCCTACGAGATGTTGAGCTCCACTATTAATTGAATAAATCTTTAGAAAGTTGTGTATTGTTACTGAATAAAGGACCATGGATTTTTTATAATTTTGTAGCAAAAAATTATTACCTATTGGATCAATGGTGATCTGTAAGCTACAAGGAAGTCATAGCTTTATTTGAATCTAAACACTCAAGGAATGTTGTCAAGCTGGAGGTAGACTTTATTTATTTTTGAGTCAGAAAGGGGATAAACATGCTAAAACGTCTGCCCCTGTACTATATTAAAGAGGATAAAGGTTACAAGAAGAACTCACAAAATCCAAGACTCCAAAAGAGATCTCATATGAAATGTTACATTCTCAGAATAAAAATATTGGGAACTTAAGAGAGCACCATTTCTAGCTAACCAGATTGCTCAAATAGCTGCGATCGGTAGAAGAAGTATATATCTTGGGTTATGCTTCTCCATAACTAAAGACTCCTAGAACAATCCAAGGTTTCGTCGGTTCGGCCAATCTATGCTGAGATCTTCCCAAATCAAGATTGTTTTTTCACAATGGAAAAAGAGATGCTTAACTGCTTCAACTTGCATATCAAAAAGTGGGCACAAATTAGAAACCCATGTAAAAACTCTTGCACAATGGTCTCTTATCATGCTTCTCTTTCTTCTTAGCAGCCAAATCAAAATAATGATTCTGCTTGGAAGCTTGAGTTCCCACATGAAGTTGCATTCACAAACCAAAACATCAAGCATAGGTTGTAGAGGTTTGACAGTTTTATAGGCTCATTTAACTGAAAGTAGGTTCTCTTTCCACACCCAATGGTCCCAACCAAGTGTTGGCCTCTCCATACATTATAGGGCATCCAACAATCTGAGAAATTCCTTTAAATGTTGATATGAGAAGTCTGCCATAAAAGAGAGCATTCAACTACCGTCAACCCGGTAGTCTGAAACTCACGTTTCACGATCCATAGCTATGGCAAACAACCACAGAAATCTGGTAGAGAGGGGACAATCTCTCGTCCAATTATCAATCTGAAAATTAAAGGAATTGCAATATCCAAGCATAGGACGGAACATGTTCACAAAGTGTGGCATACCGCTTTTATGCATTTCCAGAATGAAGAAGAAAAGAAGGCAAGTTGAGCTAAGATATTGAGCTAGGCTTTGATGTTATAAATATAAAAAATTAATTTGCAACAAAGGTCGTCACAAATCCTACTGACCCTTTCTAGGAGTTCCTTGTTTATTGTCTCCATGTTTATATTTCTATCCCACTAGAGGTCTTCAGGAGTGTAACCATCTCCCAGTCAACCTGGTGAATTTCTACCCTTTCTGGCTTGACTTACCCAAAAATATCTCATCATGATTATCTCAACATGACATCTGATGCCAATCAAAAGAAGATGCATAGATAGGAAGGAAATCTGGATTGTTGCAAATACAACCTTCACTACAACCAGACGACCTCCTCGAAGATGCGTAGATAGGAAGGAAATCGGGATTGTTGCAAACTAGAACCAGACAAACTCCTCGGGACAAATTTGTCGCCTTCCACCCTGATAATTTTCTTTCAAGTTTTTTAATCACAAGAAGCCAATCAATAATCCTAGGCCTTACACAAGTTTGAGGAAGACCTAAGTAGCGGATAGGAAGATCCATGCTCTCCGTGTTCAACACCTCATTGCACGCCCGAGTATCTACTTCAGTTAGACCAAAAGGGATGGCAATCTATTTGTTATAATTTAACACGAGGACAGAAAACACTCCAAAAATCTCAATGGTTGGCTCCATTCATTTTGCCTCTTGCATACCTCCCTTAATGAAAAGGATAATGTCATCGACATAAGAGTGGGATATGAATATCATTCAAAGAGAATCTTATTGTCAGGCTGGTATGTGATACCAATTTCACCATGCAAGCTAGAACATTTGCTGTAATAATAAAGAGCATGGGGCACCCCTGCCTCACCCCTCTCTTTGGCTGGAAAAAAACCCCTTAGGTCTGCCGTTGATGAGAACCCAAAAAGATGGAGCAGTGGCACATCTTTTATCCATGTTATCCATATATTGGGGAATCCTCGACATGCCATGGCCATCCACAGAAAACACCAATCCACAGTATAATACACCTTAGAGAAGTGAACCTTCCACAAAAAGGCCCTTTGTGTTCTATCTCTTCCAGTTCGCTATGATCTCTGTTGCCATGACCAGACTATCAACATTCTGTCTCCCTGGAATAAAAGTTGATTGGATCGTCAAGATGATGTGGTTCATGACCCCGTTCATTATAATTGTCAAGACCTTTGCAACAATCAATTAAATAATATTAAGTGCTCTACCCTCTCCCAAACATTCTTTTTTGGTAGAAGGAATAGGAGTGCCTTATTTAGTCTCTCGAACCCCGCATTACTTCTAGAAAACTCAGGCACTACCTCAAAAACCTCCTTGCCTACCACTTCCTAGAACTCCTTGAAGAATAAGCAAGGAACTTATCCGATCTAGGTGCACCATTCACATTAAGTTCCAGACCACATTATTGACCTCCTCTATCGTAAAGGTATGTATTAGATGATTTACATGTTGATTTGAAATTTGAGAAACACCTAGACCCGTCCACCTCCAAGGTTTTCCTGCAGACATTTGAGAAAAAATGTGGAAGTGATCCTCAATGGCACGCCCCATCTTCCAATCAACCTCTGCTCCTTTCATCTGGGGAAATTTCTATGATGTAATCTAATCCATCTAGTCTCATCATCTCTACTTGATCCGCTCTTCTAGCTTCTCTAAGAAACCTTTTTATAGAGAACATAGTGTGGACCGCATAGAGATCAGCTTATGATACATGCACACCGTCGCTGAATCTGAGTATTGATAAATATGTGATTCATCACTCTAAAAGTTGAAAAAGAGATTTTTTCCCAAGTAATTAGATGCATTTCATCACCTATATTGCACAAATAACATTCATACGTGCATAGATCATATCTGCATTTTAGCATTCACATCTGCATTAAACAAGAAGCCAAATTCACTTATAAAAATCACCTATTTGTATATAATTTATACTAACTCCAAATCCCATAAATTCAACTCTATAGTGTATATATTACTAACACTAATACAAGAAAAATACCAAAAAATACTAACTTGTAAAATTGATCAATAAAAGCCGAGTCCAAGTATGAGACCATGAACATTAAAATGCATATATCTTTCTCGTACATCATCCGATCTAGATCTACTCCCTTTTAAAATAATATGCATTCAGAGACCTTCAAAACAAGACCAATTTCAAGAAAATCAGAGCTCGTATGCAAAACTTGGGTTTTGGGCCCCTATTGTATATTGTACTTATTTGTATTTGTACCCTTGTATTTTATCGCTTCATTTGGCCTCGTTTCTGTTTTTAGTCGGCATGAAACTTATAGATCTCATTGAGATCTACAACTTTCATGTTTTGAGTTTTTCCAAATTCGGCCATCTTCCCCCTCTTATTTCATTTTCTTTCTCGTAATAAAATGATTGGGCCACGTGGCGCCTTCTGGTTGCGCCACATAGCCCATCTAACCACGCGCTATGCAGCCATCTTTTCCATCCGTTGGATCACCTCCAGGCGCTTCCATTGCATCCATTCACTTCCGCTTCAATCTCAGCCCTTGGATCAGATCTCAGATTGCATCTGAGCCGCTCGCTAGCGCCCTCACCTCCTTCCTCCACGTAGCGCACTCCATCACCGCCCGATCATCTCTTTCACCTCCAGATCCAAGCCATTCGTTCCCACACCTAATTTCAACCCTTGGATTAAGGTCCTGATTGCATCTGGGCCGCTCGCTTCCTCCTCCACCACGTCTCGCCACGTGGCTCCATCATCGCCTTCCATCTCTTCTCCAGGCACCTCATCTCAGCCGCCTACTCCGCCTCATTTCTCACCCTTTGATCTTGTCCTGGATGTAATCTCCACCATTCACCTCCGCCCGCACCTACTCTCGCCACGTGGCACCATCTATCACCCTTCGATCACACCACCCTGATCTAATCCAGGCCCTTCATTAGCGCCCAGATCTCAGCCGGGATCACGAGACCCAACGGTAGAGGACTCGTCTCCTACCTTCCGCTTCTCCCTCACCACATCGCTCCACGTCGCCAACTCGCCATCCCCTTTTTATTTTCTCCGCTTCGTCAGCCACCATCTCCACTCGATAATCGCCCCACGATGAAGCCCATACTTCCACCATCCTCACGGAAGACCACCTCCTCCATGATTTCCTCTTCTCCGCTCCATAATCCCCACGCAAACCTCACTCTCCATCGTCGGGACCCCCAAACTCCAACTATAAATACGCCGCCTCCAACCATCGTCATTCCCATCCGTCCTTGCACGAGAGACCCTAGAGCTCCATTCCTCCGATCTGTGACAAAGATTAGGCTTGAAAGCGAGCGATGACAACAGTTCTTCTCCGGCGAGATTCACGACGATCCTTCGCCATGCAACAGCTTCTCCATCGAGCTGTTTGAGCTCGAGAACCTGCCGGCCTTAGAGCGAAGACCGGCGTCTCCATTTCGAGCCCCCATTCCCAGGTAGACTCATCCATCTTCTTCTTCGATCATCTCCTTCTTCCCCTCTGAGTTTCTCTTATTTTCTCCGACATCTTCGTCCAATCCCACCGTCAACCGACCATCGATCGAGCTCCGCCCTAAAGCCACCATCTTTGCGCACCCCTCCGTGATTCCTCTCGACCTACCGAGACCACTGAACCATCTTTGACTGCTGCTCCGCCGATCACGACGGAGGAGCTCTTGGGCCGTTCACCCACTCCGATCCGTAAGGCCTCGAATCACTCACTGCATCCACGAGACCTCACGCACCATGCCTCGACTAGTTGCTAACCTTGCAGGTACCTCCTTCGTCACTGGCTGAAACTCTCGTCGGAGCTTCTTTGAGATCCTTCGTCTCCGGCCTCCAGGCAACCTTATGTCCTTCCAGACGCCCCTGCCGCTCCAGTGCACTTCCACAAATCCACCCAGCCACTCAAGAGCCCCCGAAAGTCTTCACCGAGCACGGTAGAAGGCGGCGGAGCTAGCTGCCCTTCGCCGGAGCCCAGCCAAGCTCACCTTAGGAGGCGACGACAAGGAGGAACTCGACGCACAGTTGCCACCCGATCATCTTGATCGGACAGTCCCCAACGCTCCACGTCGCACTCTCTAGGGGCTACAACCACCGTTGGATCCTTGTGATCTGACGGTCCATTTTTGGCCACATCGCCCGCTCCGAGCCTCTTCCCCACCCCTTAGGCTCGGAGCATCCGATCCTCATCCGAAGCTGAGCCTACTCCCGAAGCTACGCTGAAGCACATCCGAGCATGTAGAAGACTTGAAGCAGCTCCGAGCCTCCAACAATTCCCGAGCCTAGACCTCACGTGTTCTTCATGTGCGGTCTGGGTATTTTAAATCGAGGCCCCACCAGTTTCTCAGAATTGCATTTCAGTCCCTATCAGGCTATGTCACGTGAGGCACACGTTATCCCGTGGAAAAAATGCACATATACTCTCTGAATTATATGTAATTGCATTTTAGTCCCTGTACATACATTTTTGATTTAATCAGTTTTATTCCTGTTTGCATTTACACTCCTGTCTTTACACGTTTATTTCACTACTCATTTAGCATCATTTTATAATTTCAAAAAATTCATGTTGTAGAGAAACTTGTGCTCTATCATTGTGAAGACCTTGTTACATTTTTGTGAGCTTCGAGGAATTTAATATAATTCTTTCTATGGAAATTTACATAGTTTGCCCACTGTGTGCCTTTAATTGCATATTAAATTATTTATTGCTCCAAAAATCACCAAAAAATCACAATTGGTCTAGTTTAAGTAGTTCTACTTTGTGCCCAAAAATCACATCATTTGCACGTATAACGAGGTTTTAATAAATTAATTGGTGTTTTACTTAATTGATTTTTAAAAATTCATCATTTTTGAGGTCTAACAATTTTCCTGGATTCATCTCATATAGAATTATCTAGGTTAATTTTTGTATTTGAAAATAACTTAATCTGGTATTTATTAAAATTAATTTTGCAAAAATCACCTTGTATTCATTTGTAATTCATATTTAATTCATTTAGAGTCGAAAAATTCCAAAAAATTGCAATAGCTTAATTTCATTGCATTTCACATTCTGGCCAAGTTTCATAATTTTTTGACTTAATTTGACTATACTTTACATTTTAACCCTCAAATTTGGCTTGAATTGCATCGCATTTTCTTAATTGCATAAAAAACACCGAAAAAATTCTCCTGAAAACCTAACATCGAAATTGACTTCGAATTAATCTAAGGAAAAAGTTGCCTCTCTGAGTTCGACCTTGGGCTTGTCCAAGTAAAATAAAAAAATTGGCGCGTGCGTTTAATATGACATTAATCAAAGTGGTTTTGATTAGTCCATTTTTACCCGACTACAACGAACGCACATTAAATTTAATTGTTATTTCAGTTGAATTAAGTAGGGTAATTCGAGTCTCTTCTAGTATAATGTAGACGTTTAGTGTCATGTGTCCAGATCTCTAAAATTCTCCTTCGGTAGCCAGACACATTTAAACTAGAAGAGCGATGAGGTACCATCTCCTCCCTCGAATCCCATACCAATGGATTATGATCCGACCTTGAGAATGATCTGGTTGATGAGGTAGACAATGGGAAAATGTCCAATAGTTCCTATGAGACAGGGAAGCGATCAATTAATCCTGGATCGAGAACAATTGTACCTCTAGGTATAATGAGTATCGGGTGCACCAATCACCTACAATTGCATGCCTTCCACCAAAAGCAAAATCAAAGGAGTTTGGGTATTGACTTCCTCTCAAACATGGATGGTTAGTAGCAAGCAATGTAACATTGAAATCTCCCCCAACTACCTCTCAAATGTCCTCCCAAAGCTCTGATCTTGTAGCGGGTAAAATCGAGCCGCAAATGCACGTGAGAAGCAAAAGAGTGCTCAGCCTCGTCTTGAGATTCTCCTACAAAATCGTTAGGACATGTCTGCCCTTCATCTCTTAGACTCTTGAGACAAATGAAAAGGGAAATTCTTTCCTCACAACTACAACATCCCCCACACTTCATGTTGCATCTATTGTTTTATACCCCATCAATGGACCAGATCCTAAGGAACTACATAATATGTTTAAATAATTGCCTAGTTTAGTTTCTTGCAACATAACAACAAACGCACCAATCGATCTTCTTTTCATAGGGTCACCCATATTTCTCACATTCCAAGTCAAAATCTTCATTTAGGAACAATGTTGGGCCACACTGCACAAACCATGCTCGCAACATGTGTTGTCTGAGTTTTAAGCTCCGATGTCTCTGTATGTCTTTCCTCTTTTGAAAGGCATGGCCACGGTTTCTGATGCACCAGAAGGCTACTCCCAGGAGCTCTTGAAATCAAGAGACTCAACTGCTTCAAATAAATCTTGGAGCCAAAGGGGCTCCTCAAATTTAGACATCAAAGCTTGGTTTTCATTTATGTTTGAGGTTTCTAGTGAAGGAGGCTTCTCTGTCTGTAGCGAGCTTCCGGGTTCCTTCAATAAAGTGGTGTTTTCAGTACAGAGGGTTCCAAGGCCTTAGTGGAGGTTCGAGATGAAGAATTCTCTATCTTGAGAAACGTAAGCTAATGAAACTTGGGAACTTATTAATTTACCTCTAGGGATAATATCTATTATTTTGATAACATTCTCCTATCACTAACTAGGTTAGCCTATATCCAAATGCCTATATGTAAAAATGATCTTCTTACATAGGGATCTTGAAGAAGTGAATTAAATAAATCAACATTGTAAAGGAGCAGAACACTTGTTAGTGAAGAGAAAGCTTGCTAGGTAGTTAAATCCTTTTAAGAATCAAGGAAAGTATTTGATAAAACTATTCACTTATGGTCTTAAAGTTTATGAATCCAATGAGTACGTCTATTCCAAGGTAAATGATAAGGTGTTTTTGCTATATGAATATCAATTTGCCATATGAATATCAATGATATAATTATTAAGAGACTAAGTTGTTCTTAAGCAACAAGTATGAAATGAAAGATATGTGTGTTGCCGATGTAATCTTAGATTTCGAACTGACTTATATTAATTGTACGGACTGTAGTTATAAAATCTCACTATGTTGATGTAGTACTCGAGAAATTTGGGTGTCTAGATTCTAATGATGTAATCCTGCAAGCATTCCTTTTGATTCATTGAAAACACTTTACAGAGACAAGAGTCGAGTTAGTGTGTCTCAACTTTGTCACTCACACCTTATAGGAAGTTTAATCTATCTTTTATATTGCATGAGACATACTATTTCATTTTCGAATTTTAAACTTAGTAGATACACGAGATTTTGGCCATGCTCATTGGGAGGCTTGGGATTGAGTACTTAGGTAGTTGAAGGGAATTGTTGTCCAAAGTTTGTATTATAGTAGACATTCTTCTTTGCTAGAAGTATACAATTATAAAAGCTGGATAGGAAAGGAAAAACATAGGATACAGTGTATTTGATTGCAATAGTCGTGGATTTCTTTTTATCGGGAGATATCATATCTGATCTGCTGACAAGGGATTTGATAACACACCCGATTCAAAGTTAAGGCTTCGGATGAAATTGGAACCTATTATGAGTTCAACCACAAGAGCAATCCAAAGCAGCTAATGGAGATCCAAAGATTGTCACTATGATAAACTATATAAACTTTGTTGTTGCTATCATATACTTCCACAAAAATATTCAAAGTTTGAGACATAATTCACTTTTCCCTAAGGGGAACGAGAATAGCCACCTCACGTAGAGGTTAACCAAAAGGTACATTTACAGATTTACTCGAATGGAAGGTGTCGTAATCCAAAGACATTTGCCTTTGATGTGATTGAATATTCATATCTAAAGGCAGATTTAATGTGGAAGAAGTTTAGTACCATATTGGTGGTAAATGATTTTTTTTGTTGACATGCACGCATGCACACATATATAGCGCATGTCCCTAAGCTCGTATGGTAAAAGGACAAAGGAGGGTTGAAGGAGCTACATGCATGCATATTCCTTGTTGTGTCCAGACTCGGACTCGAGAGAGTCAATTTAGATATCATATCTTCCTGCTACAGATTGCTTTGTGTTTTCTAATGGTAAGACTCATAGTCGAGGTATAAAGATGGAGGCTTTCTTATAGGTAGGAATGCTAAGTGGTTGTCCTCCTCTGCAATCACTATCCGTTGAGGAGGACCAATCAGCAATAATATTAGAGTCTTGGTTATATGTGGTTAAAGTCTTGGGGTTCCAAAATTGCTGGAAAAGCACTTTGACAACCTTCCAATTCCATAAGTTGTGTGTACAATTAAGCTTCTACTCATGGAATTGAAGATTACCCTATATGAGTTATAACTACTTGTGGAATTGGATGGTGGAACGAATATGAGGAGGAGGTTTTTTTCTTGCATTATACACCCAATTTCAATGTCATACATGAACAACAATGAGCTACTGCCTTTTTCTTGTAACATGTTCTCAATAAGCAACTTCCAATACAAACTTTTACAGAGAAGTCTTAATATAGAAGACTATGGTATGAGAATGTATACGAGTACAGTATGCATTTCCATGACTAAAGTATATAAAACAGATACGTATACATATAACTGGTCTGTTGTCATGTTATATAATACAGATACATAAACGTATTTATTAATAATACCATATAATATAAAGCTAGAGAATCTTACTTCTAAGCATAATATATAAAAAAGTATATATGTAGACGTTAACGATACACTGTGGTCTGTTATATAGCATGGTAATTTGCGTTAAGGTCGATATTAGATATATTATACATATTTGTGAAAACTCCAAATATACCAGGTATTAGAAACGTGCACATAATTAACAAAAATTATAATAGCACGTGCAGTATATGTAGAAGATTGGGTCTATCGCACAAAAATGTCAGTAAGAACGTGATCAGATCACGTATTTATGGTTTAATTGGACCTAATAGCAAATGTCAATATTTTTGAGGTGAATTCACAAGAAGCCCGAAGTGCACGTGATCACATGCTATGGTAGGGTACAATGAGTCAGTGAATCATATCTGGGACCAGGTCGTCTGATGTAGCTTCCCTCTGCTGTAACATAGGGGATGTGTCGGATGGGGAATGGACGACCCTGATTGCATGCTGGAGATAGTCGGCCCCCCTATCCGGATCGACTATTCCCCATCTGACGCGTCCCCTGCGTTACAGCTGGGGATGCTACAACAGACTATCCACTTGCTTGGATCTGATACTTTGGATCCTATCATGTGGTTCTCCTCCGTTGGATCTTGATCAGATGGATGAGGCAAGTTCTTGATCGAATACTCGTGCTTTGTTCCTATCATCTAATCGAATGATGCCTGGAAAATCTGGAGTGAAACCATGCTCCATTTTCTTCTCCAATTTTTATCGCTCCATGAGTTGGCTCGATTGAAGATGTTTGTCTTTAATGAGTGGGCTAAGCACAATGAGGTTGATTGTCATTTCATTCGAAATATAGTACGAGGAGGGAAGATACACTGCTCTGTATATCTCCATAGACTTTCAGCTTGCAGGTATATCCACGAATGCCTTGCCAAAGAAGCATATATCCTGGTTGATTTTCAAGCGGTGCATGATCGATAGATATGTTCCAACTTGAAGGGGAGTGTCGAAGCGATTTTATTTTTCTTCTTATTTATTTGGGTCATGTAACCCTTAAGGGTCTATTATGTTTTGGGATTCACAATATATAAGAAACCACATACATCTTGAATAAATCATTCTAAGTTTCTTACACAGTAAAATTACTACTCCCTTAAGTACTTAGCATGCTATAGTGGTGGTTTCAACCCAAAAATATCTTAGTAAACATGATTCAATTAATAATAATTTTACACATTATTATCAATATTTATTTCTACCGCTCTTTTTTTTCAAGGTTTTCTTGAATTTGAATATTCATGTTTTAATATATACCTTTCAAATGAGGTGGGGGCCTTCCTGAAATTGTAGAGGCCACTGTGAATTAAGTAAAAACTCTGTAACAGTTTTGTAAAAGTATAAACTGGACATTGTAGAAAAATAAATTTTGTAAAATATAGCATCCAAATTTAAATTAACATTTCCATCCAATATAATAATATTTTCATAATTTTATTTCATTATACATGTTGTGTTAATATTTATTGTTATATGTATGAAACAAGAAATTGTAAAATATATTGGAAAGATGCCTAAATTGAGGGTGGCTCACCATATATATATGGTGAGACCCCGCCTCATTTGATATACTTCAAATGAGGCGGGATCTCACCATATATATGGTGAGCCACCCTCAATTTAGGCATCTTTCCAATATATTTTACAATTTCTTGTTTCATACATATACCAATAAATAGTAACACAACATGTATAGTGAAATAAAATTATGAAAATATCATTATATTGGATGGAAATGTTAATTTAAATTGGGATGCTATATTTTACAAAATTCAATTTTCTACAATGTCCAGTTTATACTTTTACAAAACTGTTATAGAGCTTTTACTAAATTCACAGTGGCCTCTACAATTTCAGGAAAGCCCCCACCTCATTTGAAAGGTCTCCGATATATATAGGGGCGATCTTGTGAGAGCCAAAATTGGTGAGAGCATGAAATGAGTGATTCTAGACCACAAGATTCTGTCTTTCTCTCTCTCTCTCTCTCTATATATATATATATCGTGCGAAACTTAGAATAATTTCACGAGGGGTTCAGGGTTTCATTGTTCTGATCTATTTGGACGAAGTGAGCCGGTACAATCAAGTCTCTACTAATGGAATTGGATAGAGATTTGTCAATGGGGTTATCTCACTTTGCCTAGACTTCAACACCACATATGGTGTTAATGTGTTGAGGTTCCATCTAACCTTGTGGAATCATATATGTAGCCCATCCTCCCTTTTCTTAATAAAATCTTAACATCAATTGTTCTTTAATTAAGAAAGTAAAGTCGGGATAATAGCATGGATACGGATATATATATATATATATATATATATATATAGGAAATATTTCAAATGAGGTGCACCTTTCCTGGATGCATGGAAAGCCACGTCAATTTAAGCATTTATTCTATTTATTTTACACATTCTAACTCCATGAATTTAATATTAAATATTAATATAATATGTATATCATGAAAAATTTATGAAAATGTTAATATATTTGACATTAAAAGTTTGTTACAATATGGATGATATATTTTACATAACTGTATAATCGTCAGTATTTTACAATATGTAGTTTAAATTTACAAAATTGTTACATAATTTACAAATTTGGTAGTGGCTTTCTGAATTTCAGGAAAGACCCACCTCATTAGAAGGGCCCCATATATATATATATATATATATGGAAAGGGAAGCTGTTCTGTGTTACAACCAACTTGGCTGTTACACAGAGTAGTTTCCCCCATTTTTTTTATTTTTTTTTCAAAATTTTTTTATGTATATTCATCTATATATTCCTCCTACATGTCATTCAAATTTCGTGAGAAACAAAGACTCTTAAGCCCTCCATCTAGATTGGGTAGTTTTTAACGGTATGAAATTTGTTGTAATCTACCCATTCTAGATGGAGGGCTTAGGAGTCTTTGTTTCTCACGAAATTTGAATGACATGTAGGAGGGATATATAGATGAACATATATGAAAAAAATTTTTGAAAAAAAAATAAATTAGGGGGGGGGGGCAGTGGCGGATCTAGGATTACATACTAAGGGGGGCACACTCACAAACAATAGTAATAACAAATAAGATTGCGGTATGAAAAATTAGTATACACATTCATATGCATAGGTATATACAAGAGTTGTTTTACATATTAAACAAATTTTAAAAATAAACATGTTTTTAAAGTCGACCATGTCCAGATTTTATATTTTGAAAATAATTCATAATATTATCATTAACAATAGAATCGAACATCTTATTTTCAATGTATGTGAGTAAAGCGTCATTAACCATTTATCTTCCATTGAAATATCTCTCTTTCAATATATCCAACAACGAGTAGGATGAAACAGATACAGATATATATATATCGGATCCACGTCACCATATCTGTTTTATATAAATTTTGACATTCGTATGCATATCTGTTTCAAAGTGGATACGGATATGGATATCATATTGATATTTGTAGGGACATACGACACACCTATGTATATATACGTGATGTCGATGTGCAAGGAAACTTGGGATACTATTGAGCGAGGAGCTGGCACAGTGGGGAGGGAGGCACAATGACTCAGGTTAGACATCTAGAGGAAATGCGAGAGAGGATGTGACGTTACTTGAGGAATGGAGGGCTACTGTTTTACTGCAAGGGAATCGAGGACTGTGGATGCTGTCGGGGGAGCTGGCACCGTGGGGAGGGGAGGGGAGGCATGGCAGCTCGAGTTGGACGTCCAAAGGGAATGCGAGAAAGAAGGCGACGAGAGATGGAGGCTGTGGACTCCGCAATTCCAATTGGAGATGGGGGCACAATGGTTGGATTTTGATTTTAACAACTAGAACATTAATAGGAATATAATGATTTTTCAAACTTTAGGGGGGGCACGTGCCTCCCATGAAATATACATGGGTCCGCCCATGGGGGGGGGGGGGGAACTGCCTTGTGTAACAGCCATGTTGGCTGTTACTCAAAACAGCCTCCCCGGCCTCTATATATATGAATATTTGCTTACTGTATTTGAAAAATTACCAAATACGGATATCCATATCTGTATTAATCGAATATGGACAGGGGTGATAAAAGTTTTCCGGATACATATACGAATATGGTAATGACGTGAATATCCGAATCCAGATATTCGAATACAACATTTATTGATGTTTTATATATTAGTTAGTGTAATATAAATTGCATCATCATGTTATTATATTAGTATTATATATTATATAATGCAATATATTAATGATATCAATAAACTTCTGTTTGTTAGGGAAATGAGCACTAACAAAATTATGAAACCCTATCCCTTTTTGCTTCCGGTGAAGAACACATGTCACCTCGACACCCCCTTTTGTCATGATGCAACTTGTTTATATTCCATTGTCATTTATTTTAAAATCATTATGAACTTTGATAAAAATTCAATTCATATTCGTATATGGTCTTTATTCGATATGTATTTGGATTCCTTATTTATTGGATTCATATTTGGATTCACACTTTATTCGATTCATATTTGGATTGGTTCTTTATTCGATCCGCATTCGGTCTGCTCTTTATTTGATCCGTATCCGGATTCGATAAATATCCGATTCGAATTCATATCCATATTTTTAAAGATATGGTTTACTTAATGCATATCCGAATCAATGTCCGTATCTGTAACCCTATTCGATAGAGATGAAGTGAATATGAATATAGAAATAGACATATCCGATCCGTATCCGATCTGTTTTCATCTATAGTTGCTAGGAAATCCTTGTTCGTGGTTTTTCTTTTTGGTGGAGAAGGATTTTCCATGATAATTATTGTATTTTGTAGTTTTCTTGCCTTCATTGTTTTCTACAAGCACGAAAAAATTGGTCTAGAAGTAATTTTAGAAAACTTAAATGATCCCATGAATATGCATATACTACTCTGCATTGCATCGAAAGATTACCTTTTAGATAGATGAGAACAACTTACTAAATTGCATACAAATCAAAACGTTAATACTCAAGTACAACAACTTTACAAACCTCTTCACGCTCGATGAATACCGTATTCCTCAAATCATACAATTTAAATGCGATTGCACATAAAAATAAAAACCATAGATTCAGTCCCTATTTTATGACATCGGTTCAGAAGCTACACCTGCAATGAAATGCTTTTGATTTTACAATTTGTGAGTTTTTTTTACAATAAATCCAACTATTGGTCTTAGATGCGGATATTGCGGCTCCCGGTGATGCCAATATGAGTATACTTATTGGATATCCGACCTGAATTCATCTCATATAAAGATTCGAAACATGCTTTCATTTACTTTTGGATGGATTTGGGTTTTGAATAGCAATACGGGTATGTTATGGGATGGGATTTCTTTGTGGGTACCTGAACTCGAACCCGCTCCAAACTCGAATAAAAAATAAATATAATTATAGTTAGGAGTGTTGTATTTCAATAAAACTCATCAAATCCACCACATATCTAATAGATATCAATGTTCACACATACACACAAATATAATCCAACTCATATTTCTCCTCTCCATCCATTTATTCGTATTCAACTACCTTTTATATCTTCAATAAATAAAAATTATCAACCTAAAAGAGTGAAACACCTAATATATATAAAAATGTTTAACATTCATTACACATTACACATTTTTGTGTACCATCTATTATGTGGTATTCCTCCGTTTAATCTATGTATGAATATTTTATGTACATTTATGAATAGCATAAGATTTTATTATGTCGAATATGTGGGTAGCCATTGGGTAAAGGGGTATCTGTCGAGTATATGGGTGCCCACTATAAACTACCCATTTAATAATTGGGTTGGTATGTACGAATTTGAGAATATTGATACCCGTCTCAAATCTGACAAACTGACATCCCTACCACTTTTGTGTACACGAACATAACTTCATCGTTTAAGGAGATATATTGGGTAAACCTAAATATTTCACGAAGCCTTTATTGAAAGGAAAAGGTAAGTCCAATTCTTTAATTCCACAGTGAGCCATAAGAAAAAAGATAACACCGTTTGCCCCATGTGAACCATTATTTCGGGCTCGTTTGGTTGATGGTGTGCCTCGGGTTACTCGGGGTAATCTGATAAATCACCTTACAAGTCTGGATTGGAATTTCATCACAAATCAATGTAACATCACATCACATATCTTATTCTAACTCTCTACCGACCCTCATAACTATTCAAACATCTACTATTCACAGGAGGTTACCCCAACCCAATCCAATCCAACCTAGTAACCAAACTAGTCCCTAGGCTATCTTTTTGCTCTCTTCATGCCTGATGCAACCCCATGCCACTTTTCTTCTATAAGTGTCTCTTCTCTCCATTGGCTTTCATGCCTACACCCCTATGCTATAAATATCTTGAGTTTTTATCAGTTGTGTCCCTCTGAGATATTGCAATATCAGTTATGTCCCTCCTTTTTTGGAATATCAGTTGTCTCTGCTTTCTTGTAAAATTTACAATTCTGTCCTTGTGTTAAGGTAAAGTAGGGACAAATGACTGATATTACAAAAGGGCAGAATTATGAATTTTGCAAGAAGGTAAGATATAATTTATATTCTAAAAAGACAGGAGCGTAACTGATATCGCAATATCTCATGTTGGCACCGATCATAAAAAAACTCTAATATCTTTGACAGATCTTCTACATATGTATGCAACATGAACCCATTATTATAATTTTTAAGATTAATCATAAATAGCTTAATAGGCCACGCACCTGTCCTTACGCGAATGACTTAATGATGACAGCAACCATATGCAAGTTTTTTTTGGTAAGAGTAAACGTATATTCAAAAAGAAATCTGTGTACAAAAATTGGGGGCTACTCAATAGCCGTAAAGTTCATAATCAATGCAGAGTCATCAAAGGCGTTATCTATAGTTGGAGCTTAAGGAGAACAAAAACTTAGGCTCCGTCATATTAATCTGATGTTGTTAAGAACAACATCTTCCATGTAGGAGCACGACGAATTCCATCTACGGTTACGCTCAGACCATACAACTCTAACCACCACATCAATGAGGATTGATACAGCTTTGCGGGTAGGCTTGTCCCTGAAGCCAGCAATCCAAGAGAGAGTTTGCGGAAGGTCCAGTATAGGGGGGCACGACAACCTAAACTCCCTACACGCACGTGGCCAGATACTGGAAGAGAACTTGCAATTAAAAAATAGATGATCATGAGATTCCGGAGCAGTCCCAGAGGTAGCAACCATTGTGCGTGCACGCACCCCATTTAGCCAACCGGTCGGTAGTTGGTAACCTGCCAAGGGTTGCACGATAGAGGGTGCAGGCGAAACTTGGTGGTGCGCCCTGCTTCCAGACAATGGACGCCCAAGGCGGCGAAACGACTTTGTGGCGAAAGAGTTCATAAGCATCGGCGAAGGAGAACCCCTTCGGCCCGCGAAGCCATACATAAGGAGGAGCAGCGTCGGCAATAACATTGCGGATAACATTCCTTCTACTCAAAATAACACGCCAAACACGGGAGCTGGGGCAAGTGGCATGTACCTCCCAAAAAGAGTTGGACTGGAGGTATTTAGTACGCATGAACACAACCCAGATAGTGGAGTCATCCGTAAGTAGCTTCCAAGACCAAGAGGCAAGCATCGCATCTCACAACGCTGCAAGGGGGGCACCCCCAGCCCCCCTTCCAGCTTAGGGAGACAGACAATGTCCCAAGAAATGTCGTGATGATGCCTTCCCCATAAGAAGTCAGCGCAAGACGAATTGATCCTGTGAACCACTTTTGATGGGAGGTAGGCACCAGCAATCCAGTAGATAAATACACCTCTCACCAATGTATTAACAAGTTATGCACGGCCAGCCATGGATAAAACCTTGGATTTCCATCCTTGAATGAGAGCCAAGATCCGGTCCTCAAGGGCCCGAGAATCACTACATCTACATAGGAAGAAGAAAGTGGGAGCCCCAAGTAGGTTGACGGCAGAGACTTTCTTAGAATACCCAGGAGAAGAGTTGAAGCAAATTCGTTTGGATACCATTTCGATCTGAATAATTTGCTCTTTCTAGGATTTAGGCGCAACCCAGAGGTAGCTTCAAAAGTGAGGAGGATCTCTTTGACCGCCATTAGATTACGAAGGGAACCTCTGTAAAAGAAGAGAAGGTCGTCGACATAAATAAGAAGAGTTGGAGCAACATTCCTGCCACGTCCCAAGGGCAGCAACCCAGGTTGCTGCTTAGAACAACCTTCTCCACCAGGCATGACAGAGACTCCATAGCAATAGTAAATAACAAGGGGCTGAGGGGGTCGCCATGACGAAGACCCCTTGAACCTCGGAAGAGGCCATGGGGGGCACCATTGATTAAGATGGAAAAGGAAGTGGAAGTGATGCAAGTTTCCATCCATCTGGACCACGTGGAACATAAACCCATAGCCTTAAGCCTGTCAAGGATGAAGGAGTGCTCAATGGTGTCAAAAGCATTAGATAGGTCAATCATAAGGCATGCCTTATTGCGACCCGACCGCTTGTCAAATCCCCATAGAATTTTGTTGGCCAACCTGTTATTGTCGCTAATCGTGCGACCCTTGATGAAGGTTGTTTGTTTGTGCGAGATGAGATGAGGGAGAACAGTACCAAGCCTTGTAGCGAGAGTCTTGACATATAGTTTGTAAATGACATTGCAACCCGAGATGGGGCGATAGTCTGTGAGACCCGAAGGAGAAGCAACCTTAGGAACGAGAGTAAGAAAGCAGTGATTGACTTGATGCACCATATTACCTCCTTTATGCGAAAATTCCATGACGTCGTAAACGGTCTCCTTGACCAGCGACCAGTGCAACTTAAAGAACCCGGCGTTGAACCCATGAGGGCCCGGAGCTTTGGAAGACCCATCAGAAGCTAAAGCGTTCCAGATTTCCTGGCGCTCAAAAGGCCGGAAGAGCCAAGAACAAGCCTGCTCAGTGAGGCGTCGTTTAGGGGCTGGTGGCTTGGTCATAGGGGGCCGGGGTAGCGGAGCCCCAGGAGGGCTGAGAAATGTGTAAGCGCGGCCTTTGCTACCTCGTTTTGTTTGTCAACTAAGTTGCCTTGGATACCAATTAATTGGTGGATGTGAGTTGCCGAGACTCTGGTTGCCACAGAGAGATGGAAAAATCTAGTGTTCCGATCACCGAGCTTCAGCCAATCAATCCTACTTTTTTGTTTCCAAGCAGATTCCAAGTCGCAATTGAGTTTGTCAATGTGGCGTTTCGCATCCGATTCCAGCTGGGCAAGGAAGGGGTCCAATGGGGACTCCGAAAGTGCCTCATTAACCACCGCAAGAAACTTCTCCTGTAAATCGGTGAATGCATTCGCATCTGAAGAGGACCACGCTTTTAGAGCGGCTTTGACGTTCTTCAACTTTTGGGAGAGGCAGAAAAGAGGATTTCTCCGAACTGGGCAGGTCCACCCACGGAGGACGGCCTCATGATAACCATTCCTAAGGGCCTGTTTTGTTGCAGGGTTGGACAGGGTTGGGTTGGAGAGCGGGGGACGGGTGGGGGCTTGTCCCCCCGACTCTCCACCAAAATCCATATTTATGTTTAATATATAATACTATATATAATCCAAATACGTTATTTAATAACTAAAATTTACATGTTCTTTATAATAGCCCCCCATATCTCAACAAAAAAATTAATATACAGGGAATAAAGGGGCTACTCCCACCCATTTTCCCTCAATTTTTTATTTTTTCGAAAAATATCACCATGTATATTCATCTATATATCCCTCCGGCATGTCATTCAAATTTCGTCAAAATTAGAGACTCCTTTGCCCTCCATATAGAACAGGTAATTTTAACGGTCTAAACCACGGTTTAAAAAACCATACCGGACTGGCCGGTCGGACTGGTCGGACTAGGAACCAACCCTGACCCGGTCGGTTCGGTCGGTTTTTTGCAATTAATTTCAAAAAAAATAATAAAAAAATCGATTGGTAGGACCGGGTTGACCCGGATTGACTCAATTTTGATGGTTTGGTAATTTTCAAAAAATAAAGATTTAACTAATGAAATAATCGAGTGTTTATCATGTATGCCCTTCTTAACTTCTACGATATAAGCTATGCCACTCTCTTTTTTGGAATATGTGTTGTGATAATATTTCTTAGAGTAATTTTTCTAGAAGCAACTATAAATAAATGATTACAATATTATATTCACATATAATTCTAGAACATGTGACTAACTTTGTAGAGTTTTATTCGAAATGAGCAATCATGTTATTCTATTTAAAGATTTGAAAATTTTAACGATAATTTCATTGATATATAAATACATACTTACATATATGTCTTCGGATTTATTGGTTCAAAAAACCGTTTCGACCGGTCTAACCAGTAAATTAAGCCCGATCCGGTTTTTTCCGAGTCGATAAGAATGATGACGTCATGCTGACATCATCACCGGTCTGACCGATTTGGACCGACGATTCGACCTGGTTGGACCAAACCGAAGACTGACAGGTTCAATATCCGATTCGATTTTTAAAAGCTTGGTCTAAACATTGTTGTAATCAACCTGTTCCAGATGGAGGGCATATAGGTCTCGATTTCCGATGAAATTCGAATGACATATATGCGAGATATATAGATGAATATACGTAGTAATATTTTTGAAAAAAATAAGAAAATTTCAGAAAATGGGGCGGGGGCAGTCCCATTGGATCCATATATAAAATCTAATTACAATAATTAACTACTAACAATACATGATGTGCATAAGCAGATATTGATACATCTGTATATGTCCATCATCATATAAGTTTGTAAACCGTCACAGATATGTATTTTTTTATTTTATGATATATTATATAGATAATGATTTTTCTTTTTATTTTCTTTGCGTATGCGGATATGGATTTGGATACTCCTTTCATTTTTTAGGATCGTACAATAACTATGGTTACATATTTTTCTAGAGTATACGTATTCGGATACAGATACCTATTTGTATCTGCATGTTTGCAACCCTATTTGTATCTGCGTCCATTTTAAAATAAATATGCAGATAAATGTACACATGTATAACAAATATGATAAAAGGATTGGTACACATATCTATATTTATTTGCATCCATGTAAGTAAAAAGTATTGTATAGTGTTACTTGTTTGAAAATATTAAATCTAGTGGTACTACTTAATATCACATTAATTAATGTATATTTAAGTGATATGAAGAGTTTTGTAGGGATCTTTTTGTCAATACGATGTTTATAGGGATTATTTATATCCAATTATAACTTTATATATGTACTTTTATAAAAAATCTATTCCCAATATTAGTTTCGATATATTACGTAATTATTGAAAACACACCTTATAAATTGAATTCGTTTCCAAGAATCTAACTTTATAGATTTAAACTTCCATTAATGTTTTATATATCCTCTAAATTTCGCTCAAATCTGATGTCATTTCTTATTTTTTCTTAGTGGTTAAAAGTCAAATCAATATTTAAGAAATTTAAGTCTTATTTAAAAGAGAAATAAACTTTTAGCCATTGATAAAAAATAGCAAATGATCTTGGTTTTAAGCAAAATTTGGAGGATATGTATAACATTATTTGAAGATTTTATTATAATGTTGGATTTTATGAATAAAATTGAACAAAAAATATTGATTGTTATACATATCCTTCAAATTTCGCTTAAAACCACTCCTCAAATATTAACAACTAAAATGAAAAGATAAATTAGATCAATAAAAAACGCTAAAAAATGCTTGAGGAGAAATATTGACTGACGTCATGATTGTTACGTAGAGCCAGAGGAAAGAGGCATACATACATACATTCATACATATATGCGGTTTCCAACATAAGAACGGTGGGCTCTTCGTAACCAGGCGTGTGCCCCGCTGTCGACCCCACTGCCGAAGTTAGGATAGTAAGGTCACACTTATATAGTTACAGTTATTTTGTAGTTTTTGAGTAGATATAGCTATAGTTATAAATATAAAATCCTATATAGACTATTTATACTATATATACTTATATACTTGTCATCATTATTATTAATTATAAATACCTTAAATATAATTTAAAACCTTTTTAAAATAAAAAGATGGTACTTATTTGTATTTCTGAATTTTATATATTTGTTATATATATCACACAAAGTGTTCATAATATACATCTTATTATATATACTTATTATCCTTAAAAATGAAAAAGAAACTGAAAATTGTGAAATTAAAAATAAAATAAAAATCATAAAATAAAAAAAATAAAAATATGATTGAAAATCCAAAAAAATAAAAAAGTAAAAAAAAACATTTGTTGCTTAATTTTTATCAACTGACAATAAATCCCCTATCCGCATATTTGCTCTCAATGGTTCGACCCATGCATTTGCTTGCTATACATATTTATTTGCAGGGTATAATAAACTTTACCCCGCATAATTTTCATTAATTTATCATATATTGTAGGTTGATTGTTGATTGATTGGTGATGTGTTGAGTACCGCGAGAGTGGTAGATAAAATAATCGCCGGATCCGAATTGTCAGACACAACGTTAACAACGTTCCCTCCAAGAATAGGCATTAGACACCCTTGTCGATCTCTCTATCGCACTCCTCTTTGACTAATGTAGTGGTGTCAAGGCCCTACTTCAAAGAATATGGATTGTTAGATATAATCTACAATATAGAAATAAAAGGGTGAGTCTATGTCAACTTGTAGATCTCTCCCTGTCCTTTTGCACTTCCAATCTCTGACCATAGAAAAAGCAATGTCGGTAGAAATACCAGAGAAGCTGATATGGAGATGGACAACCTTTGTAAAACTATTCGACATTGAAGCATCCTTTTGCAATGGGAATGTATTTTGCGTTATCGTTAGATTCAATGGAAAAAATAACTTTTGGAGGCAAAAGCCATATTCACAACGGATACTTCTGCACAAGAAGTCAAGCTATTAGTGATTTCCTTGTCTTTAGAATATGTTAGGATTAGAGTCAAATTAGGACTAGAAATTCTAATGGGATTGGACTCCTAATCCTAATAGTATCTTAGTTGTATTTTATTTATAGTCCAATTGGGAATAAGACTATGGGATTGTAACAAGGATATATAGAGGAGGTGGAGGTATTGCCTCTACATACATCAAGAGGGAATACCACAAGAGAAAAGATAGATAGATAGATAGAGAGAGCGAGAAGAGAGAGAGAGTACGGGAAACGAAGAGAGTTGTACTCATTCTAATTATAGTCATCTTTCTTCTCTGGTGATCGCAAGGGGTGGCCAACCACCATTATACATGATTGTTCTTTTCTTCACATGCTTCCGTGATGGTAGTCGATTGTGCACCCGCATTTGTATGGTGGTTCGTATCCCAACAACTGGTATACGAGGGATCACAATACTTGCCCATGTCCCCAACAATTGGTATCAGAGTAGATACAATACCGTCAGTTCATATCCCAACAACTGGTATCTGAGAGGAGACAATATCGGCTTGTATCCCAACAACCAGCATCTTAGGGAAGATAACACTAGCGGGTCATGTCTCAACAACTAGTATCAGATCCTGGTTTGACGACAATGAGGGGTATTACGTTGAGGATCTAAGTGAGAATCAATGTTGATGAGACGACATGACACAACATGTGCACCTTCTTCAAAAACTGTGAAGAATCAACGGTTACAGTGAACCGCTGAGAGCGGGAGCATTCAGAATTCGACTGAGGTGATTCAGTTCATATATGGGTTTTTATACACTCCGGACAAGTTGGATAGTTCGGATTGAGAGGATTCTACTCCAATTTTTAGATTGTAAGAGGATGTACAATAAACAAGTGGATGGTGAAATTTTCATCAAGGGGTGCATCATTCTCCATGGAACCTTTGAACGGGGAGATTCACTTTATGACACCAATGGGTGAAGAATATACTCATGCAAGAAGGACTTGTGAAAGCTCTCCAGGATAAAGAAAAGAAGCCAGAGAAGATGAAAGTGGAAGAGTGGAAGCAGATGAGGGATCTCGCGAATAGTTCAATACACCTGTTCTTGGCATACAACACTCTTCACAAAGTCATCGACCTAGAGGATCCAACAGAGGTTTGGATGAAACTCGATGGATGATACAAGTCCAAATCTTTGACGAATCGACTATTGATGAAGAAGAAACTCTATGGTCTAAAGATGATCGATGGTACAAAGCTCAAAGTACAAGATTCTGATGGATGTGATTACACTTGAAGAGAAGAATGCAAAAGGAGAATCTCTCTTCAAGGAGGAGGATAAGGCACTCATCTTGTTGAATTCCCTTACATCTTCTTATGATCATATTGTGATAATATTAATCTATGACAAGGAGATCATCACAATGGACGAGACAGTTATTTCGCTGATTATGAATGAGTCTCGACAGAGGTCGACATATGGGGTGACAAATGATGAAGGTCATGCACTGACAACCAATGGTAGATGTTCAAGATCAAGAGAGACAAGATTTAAAGGTCGATCCAAGTCACAGGATCCAATCAGATGACTCTATTGTGACAAGGAAGGTCACCAAATAGCCGATTGTCCAAGACGTAAGAAGGGGAAAGGAAAGAAGAAGGTTGGTGATTCTGAATCCGACCAAGAGGATTCCATCATAGTCTGCGAAGGAGATTTGGTAGCATGCTCTAGGGAGATGAAGGCAGATTCAAGATGGCTTTTGGATTCAGCATGTTCAGATCATGTGTGCTCATCCAGAGAGCAATTCCAGACATATCAGGTATGTAATAATGGCACGGTCAATATAAGAGGTGGATAGGTTCACCATTCAAGGGGATTGGATCAGTGCAATTCCGCAAGTTTGATAAAGTAGAGCAAACTTTGACATGTATCTGACATATTCCTATGGCTAAGAAGAATCCGATTTTACTAGGAATGATTGAGTCATAAGGACATCGAATCACCATTGAAGGGGGAGTTCTCGGAGCGAGCAAGGGAGCACACGTGGTGATGCGTGGGACGAGGATACCAGACAAGGTGTTAAGCTCGAGGGAAGGGTCGTGATATATGATGGAGCTCCAGTTTTTCCCAAGACGAGCAGTATAATGAGAGAACGACGTGTCATTGGCATCTCTGCTGCAGAAGTGTGCAACAAGGAGAAGCGAGTGCGATTAGCTTTACCAGAGGATGTTGGCACTATCTCTAGTCATGAGAGATTTGTGGTGCTAGGTCATGAGGCACAATACTGAGTTGTGCGAGTGACCGGGAGGGGGCACGTCATGGGTGCTCGGTGATGTATGCGTCACGCAGAGTTGGTGAGATCTTGTTAACGAGACCTGCAGAAATGATGTTGGCCAGTGCAGACTTAAGATGATGAAGAGATCGTGATGGAATTCAACTCAAGGGAGAGAATGTTAGGATTAGAGTCAAATTAGGATTACGAATCATAATATGATTTGACTCCTAATCCTAATAGTAGTTGAGTTGTATTCTATATAGTCTTATTGGGAATAGGACTATGTCGTTGTAACTGAGTTATATATAGAGGGGGGTGGAGGCATTGCCTCTACACTACAATGAGATGAAATACCACAAGAGAAAAGAGAGAAAGAAAGAGAGAAGAGATAAAGAGAGGTGAGAGAGCGAGGAAACTGAGAGAAGTGTACTCATTCTAATTATAGTGATCTTTCTTCTCTTGTGATTGCGAGAGGTGACCGACCACCATTATATCTGATTGTTTTTTTCTTCACGTGCTTCCGTGGTGGTGGTCGATTGTACGTCCACATTCATGTGGTGGTTCGTATTCCAACAATCAGTGTCTGAGGGAAGATAATAGCGGCTCGTGTTCCCAACAACTGGTATCAGAGTAGAGACGATACTGGTGGGTCGTATCTCAACAACTAGTATATGAGAGGAGACGATACCAGCTCGTATCCCAACAATTGATATCTGAGTAAAGACGATACCGACGGATCGTGTCCCAACGGAACAAGCTTATACCTATCTCATTCATATATGCCTAACTATGATAAAGGAATGATATGCACTCCACTCCATCCAAATATATAATAGGGATTGTACCTCTCCTTATGAACCCTATACTTTTAAAGAAAAAGAATTTGAGTGTGAATGCTTCCACAGCTATTTGATTGACCGGTATCGCTCAGATTGCAGATTAGATAAGTCGCATCTTTTGGCCAGATTGGAAGATGCTCAGATTACAGATTAGATAAGTCCCATCTTTCGGCCAGATTGGAAGATGCTTTGAAAAAATCGAATACGGTCAAAAACTACATCAACAACAGAACATTAAACGGGCTTTTCAATCTCGACACTGTGTTCCCCGCTCACACAATCCGGCAAAATTCCGTCAAACGAATGTCATAGGAGGGAATTGGGATTTCACCGAAATTCCTTCTTTCCGGTGCAAGATTTTAACTTCTTAATGAGTTCTCGTCACTCGCTTTCAAAAAAAAAAACCATAAACTCGTGCTAAATTTTAACAATGATAAACTAATTTTATTTTTTAAAAAATAGGAATACGATGCCTTTTGCAAGTCATCTAACTCCAATATAGTTGATTTTCTTGTAAGAATCAGGTACCCATTTGAACGCATCATGCATGTTGACCGGTGACCCGCCAATGATGGGTCGGAGTAGGTGGAGATCAAGTGGTGGATCAGGTGGACCAATGATCCATTCAATAGCCACCACACGAATCCGTCCTCAAGATCAACGCGGAAAAAACGAGGAGGCAGCAGCACCAGTTCATCAGGGGCAGCGAAGAACCTGAGGAGATCAATCAGGATAGATGACGGAGAGCGCAGAACCGTCCGGGAGGTCAGAAAATTTTCAGTTCGTCTTTGTTATCCTCTATGTATAGTTCTTATATGCGTTAGATTTATACGGTAGGTTATCTCTTCCTTTGTTAATTAAATCCAAAACGTGGTATGGCATACCACTGAGGTTTCAAGATTGACCTTTATTAGTTGCGCGTCCACTCTGAATCACTCGAACAACATGCTATATTATTGCTAAACCTTAAACAACTTTTTTTGCAGATTTGTTTTCTCCGAAGATGACCCACGACTTCAGTCTGACGACGAAGAGAAGGAAAAGTCTTCGCGTAACAAAGGAAAGAGAGTCGGATTCCCAAAAATGTTTAGATTCTGGGGGAAAAGAAGCGATTCTGACCAAGAAAACAAGTTTTCAGAACTACAGGCATTGGGGATGCGCAGGTACTACATGGTACTCCACAGAGCCACCCAAGGTTTCAGCAATGCATGTTTGATAGGGTGGGGAGGTTCCGGTTGTGTGTATAGAGGCATGTTAAATGGACAACAAGCAGTGGCTATCAAGGTGCTGTCAAAGGTGCACTCCCATGCCGACAACCTCTACATGACGGACATCAAGGTTTTGAGTGAGATGCGTCACCGTAACGTTGTCCAACTCTTGGGATGGTGTCATCAAGCTGGGCACTTGGCCCTCGTGTTTGAGTTTGTGCCAAATCATAGCCTATACGATTACCTGGGTCGTAGATCTTCATTGCCATGGAAGGTGAGGTACTGGCAGATCGCGGTGGGATTGGCATCCACCTTGCTGTATCTTCAGGAGGAATTAGATCGTTGCGTGATGCACAGAGACATTACGACTTCCAACATTCTGTTGGACTCCGATTTCAATCCCAAGCTTGTTGATTTCGGACTGGCAAAGGTTGCACCACACTTCTATGCTGAGGCGGAATTTTCTACACTTGTACAAGGAACCCCAGGTTATTTGGACCCTGAGTACTTTCGTACGGGAAAGCTCACCAAGGAGTCGGTCATTTATGGATTCGGTGTTGTCGCACTGGAGATAGCGAGTGGAAGGAAGCCCTTGGACGTTCATGAAGGAGAGACATTCCTGACATGGGTCCATGAACTTCATAAGATGGGGAAGATACTAGAAGCCGTCGATCCCAATTTGGGCGATGAATTCGACGAACGAGAGGTGGAGAGGCTTTTGTTGGTTGGACTCTGGTGCACTCAACGGGACTCCAAATCACGGCCATCCATAAAGTTGATTCTCCAACTTCTCAACTTTGAGGTTCCTATGCCCACCCACTTCATTAGCAATGCATCTAAGACATTGCCAGAAAATGAGACTCACTCAGCTCCAGACAGAACTCAGGAGGAGCCCGAGCTCTTCCCCCCTGGAGTAGACATTGATGGAGCAACTACGTTCAGGGATATGGAAGTTGATGACCTGATGGGGGATTCGACTCAAGATAATTTCGAAGAAGATGGGCTCATGCCATCTCTGTCACCGGAAAATGCCATGTTTGACATTGGAATTCCTCCTGACTTCGGCTCAGAAAAGATCGAGAACTATAGGACAGACCACCACTTTAACGTCTTGAAGGTCTTTGTCCATAGCCTACATGAGATGATGCAGTCTGAAGAAAACCTTCCCTGTTTCGAGGATGCTCTAGCGAAGATCAAAATATTCACTGCAGCCCTCGTTGCGACTGTTGGTCCCCTTCTAAATGATTGGAACACACTTGCGCAGCTTGTGCTGCGATATTTGAAGGAAAGGGAGGATTTCTTCAAGTTCTATGCTGATCATACATCTGTCGTTGATGATGTAACCGTGTTATCACTTAAGGAAGGCATGCTTAAATGTTCTCGCACCATCAACGAGGACAAAGGGAAGCTGAAAGATTCCAAGCAACGCCGAGCTGCTGCCCAACGGAAATGCACTTCTCTAGAGGCTGAACTTGCTGAAGCTCGAGGGATCTTATTTTCGATTGAAGAAGAGATAAATGCTGCTGAAGGAAGAATCACTGAAAACCTTTCCTCGTTGGAGCAGAGAAGAAGACAATATGCTATCTTAAAGCAATATGATTATGTGCTATCTGAAATCTCATCTTTTACATGTTAAGGCTTAGTATCCTACACATATCTATGCAAATCCTCCTCTTCTCGTATATATTATATGGAAACAGAACCTTCTCTTAATTACGTCGTCTCATGTATCTGATTTTCTCTTAAGGTGTGTGTTAAACTAATAGTATTATAAAATAACTTTGGTAAGATAAGTTGTTTTGTTTTGTTGTTCAAACCGAGGATTTGCCGTGTCGATTGGTTGTGAGGATAATTTTATTTTAATTTAACGAAGGAATGATTTGTTGATTATTCTGAACTATTGGAAGTGGCGATGCGATAATATATACTTTTACTTGTGGTGACTTCTTAGTAGAAATGGTTTTTCTTTATTTACATAGAAGATGCGGGATTTGAAATGTTGAATAAGATATGGCAAGGAAGTTCAAAAAATATTGGGTGGAGACCATCTGAGGGGTTGGATTTAAGTTTTAGAATGCTCAAAAATAGATCTGAATTGAGATACATGTAACTCAATACATGTAACTCAATTGTGGGAAATTACTTTGTTGTTCGTGTTGCATTCATATGCTACAAAGTCGGATAAATTAAGGATAAAATTCAATGTAATATACTAGATCCATGTGATTTACCATAGAACACAACAAACCAGCTTAATTGTCCGAGAAACGATCAACCACAAAATAATATATAGTGGAGGATATACCAACATGCCAAACTACGTTGAAGTTTTAGAAACTCAAAAACAATCAAAACTCCTTCATTGGACATATATACACCGTTTTCTCTACTACGTACAAAAACCAACACAGAGAAAACTCCCAATCCTCAATATAGGATGAGTGCGCCGACTCGGACTCTTTTTATTCTCGAATGATATTAATTTAAGAAATCAAGTGATTATATACACATCAAGTGCATATATACACAGCTTATAACCCTTCAACATAATCAGAATTTAATAAGTAATATCGATTTAATTGTAGCTGCTAAGAAAGAGGTGCATGTGAACTTTTAAACTGATCTGAATGAGGGAAGTGTTAGGGTTAGAGTCAAATTTGGATTAAGAATCATAATAGGATTGGATTCCTAATCATAATAGTAGTTGAGTTGTATTCTATTTATAGTATTATTGGGATTAGGACTTTAGGGTTGTATGAGGGTGTGGGAGACATTACCTCAACACCACAACAACAACAATGTAATCCCTAGAGAGGGGAAGAGCAATGTTTTTAAAACTGAACCGGACACTGAACCGGAAACCTTGTCAAAATGGTCGGATCGGGTTGAACCATGTAATCAAACCGGTTCAACCGGATGATGACATCATCATTATTTAAAACCAGATTAAACCGGACCGGTGAGAAAAAAGTGGTTGAACCGGTTAATCAAACCGAAATGAAATAAAAATATATATAATATATACTTAAATATAAATAAAATACATAGACAATGTATATATTTCACACTATACATAAAATATTGTTCATATACACCATCAAATACCATACACATCATATATATATTATTTAGAATAGTTACTCTATAACATAATAGTAGTATAATTATATTTAAAACACAATATATGCAAAAAGTTATGTTAGTGTAGTTGGTTAAGAGTTTGAAATAGGCAATCAAAGGTCATGGGTTCAACTCCCACCACCATGATTGTTTTTAAAAAAATTAAATGTGGTTCAACTTCGATTGAACCTGGTTAAACCTGGTTAAAAAAATAGATTGAACCGGACGGGTTAACCAGAATTTGAATGTTTGAACCGAACCGCTATAAACCGGTTAATCGGACCGGTCTAGGCCCGGTTCATCGGTCGGACCGGTCGAACCGGCCGGTCCGGTCCGGTTTTCAAAACACTGGGGAAGAGAGAGAGAGAGAGAGAGAGAGAGAGAGAGCGAGGGAATGGAGAGAGTTGTACTCGATCATCTTATAGTGATCTTTTTTCTCCGGTTGTTGCGAGAGGTAACCAATCACAATTATATTTGGTTGTTCTTTTCTTCATGTGCTTCCGCGGTGATGGTCAATCGTGCATCCGCTTCCATATCCATGGAGGTTTGTATCCCCAATAACCGTTATTTGAGAGAAAGCGATACCGACAGGTCGTTTCCCAACAAGAAGACCCATACTTAGACCTGTTGGTATTTTGATTTTTGGTGGGATCGAAGGAAAACTTGTTTGCGTGGATTTGATAGGAGTTCCTCCGCAGGTGGGTTTGAAGAGCGAGACCTTTACGACAATACATGCTGCCCTTAAAGATGCTTTCACAAAAGTGATGAAAAACGATAAAGCGCGCATTGAGAATCAACAAACCTTATCCCTTTGATTTTGATACTTTTGGATTTTTAGCACAATAAGTTGTTAAGTTTTTAAAGATGGTACAAAAAGTCATGAGCAATAATGTTAAGTTTCCTAGGTTTGTGGATGTGGCTTTTGAAGTATATGTTTTGCAATTCAAAAAAGACTAACGATCGCAGCTTTTTACTCGCGTGTTTCCTATTGTGATGTAGTTTCAAAATTTCAATAATCATATATTAATACATGTAAAACTCCTATCATTTTATGGTAAAATTTTTATCGCTTGTGTCATCCTTAACTTCTACAACATCAATTATGCACATCTCTTTTTTTAATATTAGTTGTGCTCTTGACATCTTACAAAATTCACAATTTTACCCTTTCATTAATGTAAAGTAGAGGCACAATTGTTATTTCAAAAGGGAGAACTGGGAATTTTCTAAGAAATCAGGGATATAACTCATATTGCAAAAAGAAATAAGTATAATTGGTATTGCATTAAGAAGGGCCCATGTGAGAAAAATCCTTTGCTCCACAACATAGTGCTGTAACAACAGCGGAGCCGCTTATAAAGATCGTGTGGTGCCTACGTGACTAACAACCACAAGCTCTTGCGCATCACCTGATTGTGATGGAATAACCCTCTACTATTTCATAACTCTAATGTATGAGGATCTGCAACCCCATCCATGAGGAGCTTCGAACGAATTGAATATATGTAGTACATTGATTCCGAGTGTCATAAATGCAGGGCATGGGTATGGCGATGACGCGAGAGGATCCTCCGCTGCAGCATACTCTTCAGTAGGAGCTGGAGCTGCTCGATCTTGATCGAGCGGTTCGCAGAGATTTGCACTTTTTGTGGAGCCCTATCGTGCAAATTCATGTGAACCGCTCGATTAAGATCGAGCAGCTGTCGCCCCTGCTGCAGAGTCTGTTGCAGCTGGGGCTACAACAGACGATCGGCTCCCTGGCGATCACTGTATTATTTATTATCTATGAACTACATAATAATTACGCAAAAATTATATTTCAAGTTACGAGTGCAAAGTTTTACATGTCCTTCGGTTATAGGATATATATAGATCTTTTGCACGAAATTGTTTATAAGGAAACATCCACAACTGAGTCGTTTCCGAGTGCCTCTCCTTAAGAAGTCAAAATCGCTCATTAGAATCGAGTTCAATTAGTTCCAATGCAACTCTCAAGACATCCACATTAATGATCAGGCTTTAGATGCTAACTAAATGACCTTCATGATTTATGCCCCCTCTCTCTTCCTCCACATAAACATCCATATGAATCAATGGCCAAGTTAACCACAAAAATAATGGAGGGATTCATCTTCAAGGTCAATGGGATGGAGATGATGAAGTAGTAGACGATCTTAGGATGTTGCTAATGTCAATGCTAATCATCCTCTACTTAGAAATTCCCTCCAATCACGTACGTACTCGCTCAACTAATACATGATCCCCGCAATGCATACGAACTACATGTGCTGAATATCTATGCTGATCATTGATCGTTTTCCTCTAATATATCGCAAACAAATCCTCGGTAGTGAAATATATAAACACACTTTACATCAGGGACGATGGCATGAAGTTGGAAGACACTAAGGAACTAAGGAACAATTGGCTTGTGTATAATAGGAGCATGATTAGTTGATGGCTACACTAGAAGGAGTACAAGAGGTATGTTTGAAAATCATATCTAAGGTCAAGGGAATGAATGAGAAGAGGGGGCATAGTGTAAAAGGAGATACTTTGCTGTTTGCAAGCTATTTGAATATTTCTATCTCTCAATTTCTCTCTTTTCAGCGTGATAAATGAATGTAGTCCCTTAAAGATCGAAGTACGGGTTGAAATAAAGCTTCGGAAAAGGGATGGACGACTGACTGGGCACAATTTTTTCTGAGACCCCAAAAAATGTACGGAAACAAGTGGATTATATATTTGTAGGGGCACAACAAGATCCAAGCAGAACAACCAAAAAATCCAAATTCAAAGGAGCATTCTACCCAAATAAAATCTGACCAAAAAGGTCCAAGCTTCAAGAAACCTGTAGATCTTGGTGGAGATTCAGCTACACTGGCCAGCTTCACAAGGAGAGGTGACTACACTGGCCACCCTTCAGTTCTTTTCCCCTTCTTCTAACTTCTCCCCCCAATTCCATTGTGAACATAACGCGACAGACCTTAGAAGGAAATACCTGACTCCCTGAGGACGAGTTATTGGAGAGGAGGTTTGCGCGATATTCCGGCATTCTGGGTGGGAAGAGCTAAAACCTTTCACACACATGAGTCGATTGTTCAATGTTCATAGGGTATGTTTTGGGAGGAGGATTGATCTAAGATGACTTCTGGACCGAAACTGTAGCAATGATTTGTAGAATTTGAGGTTTGTTGATTTTAAAATTGTAAGTCTCACAGTAGTTCCACCACACTATTAATCCAAAGGTTGAGTCTCCTCTCATTTTCACCTTCAGCTCATGATCTTGGTATGGAACCCAATCTCATTTCACTTCATGGCATTTCTTTTTGATGCTCAGGGACGAGCATGATTTAAGTACAGGGGGATGATGAATCTCGAATTCATCACTCTAAATCTCATTTATTAAGCTCAAATCCCTCAAAATCAACAGCATTTCTGCATCTATTCTGCATAATTATCATTCATGCATGTTTTTGTAATAAATGCATTTTAGCACTAATTTCTGCACAAAATAAGAAGCCAAAAATCCCAGCCAAAATTGACCTGTAAATAGCCTAACTTCCCTATTTTTTTAACTCATTCATTCTAACTCTGAATACACAACATCACCTCCATTGTGTACATATCACTAACATGAATAAATGAAAAATTCAAAAAAATAACTAACCAAAATAAGTGGATCAAAAACCCAAACCCAGTTACAGGATTTTCGTACTAAAAACCTCATATATTCCTCATCTAGTGTCCATTTTAATCCTACTTACTTTTGAACTAATGTACATTCAATTACCTTCAAAACAAGACCAAGTTCAAGAGAATCGGAGCTCATATGTGAAAGTTGGATTTTGGACCTCTTTTGTACATTTTGTATTTTAGCGGTTTTTTACCTGATATTTTATATACATATTTTACCAATTAATAAAAATTTAAAAATTATATTAGTATGTAATTATTTATCTCGGATTTTATCATATTTTCTTCGGATTTTTATCTGGTTTAAAAATAACATAAAAATTACAAAACCCAAAAACCAAGGTATTCTATGTACATGGGATACCCTAAAAATTCACTTTGTGCATTTGATCGATTTTGATTTCGATGTCTTCATAAAGTTTTAGATCTCATCGAGACGAGCAATTTTTGTGAAGAAACTTTTTTGATCTGAGGTCATTTGCTATTTATTTTGGATTTTACAAAGTATTGAAATTTAGATTTTTGTGGTGCTGACATGTGGTAGCTCCTGTGGCCGCCACGTATCAGCCATTTTTGGCAGTATTATTAATTTATTTTTCTTAAAAAAATAATAAATATAAAATTTAAAAAATTAATAATAAAACCCCCGCACGTGCTGCGCATGTGCCCAGCACGTGCCTCGCCTGCTCACTCCCAGATCGCCACATGGCCCCATCGTGGCCGTCCGATCTCGGCCGATCGGACGGCCATTGCTCGTCTTCTTACTTCATCCCAAAATCGCGTGCCCCCTTCCCCCAAAATCTCCGCCGTGATACCCTTCCATATCTCGTCAATCTTCGCAATCCAGTCTGATCCCGCCACATCCAATCGAATCCCGGGGATCTCGTAGCAGCCTATCACCAAATCCCCCCCTCCCGATCACCTTCCATTGCCGAGCACCCCTCTCTCTCCTACTTAAACACCACCACTGACCCTCGAGTCCTTCATTCGCCAATTCATCAACAGGAGCCTCCCCTCGGGCGTGACAACCGACCAACCCTCCAGCTGGCGTGATCCGAGGTAACCTCCACCTCGTCGCAGCTCCGCCTCTGGCAGCTGCTCCGCTTCGGTGTGTTCACCGTCGAGCTCTACCGCTCCGGTACCAATCCACCTTTCTCCGCTGCACCTCTCATCTTTACGACCGTCTTTATCGCCATCCCGATCATCCATCTTCAAATCTCGACCATCGTCAACGCTCGTCACTTCATCTCGTCTCGTCCTGAAACCACCTTCGCGCGGAATTCTTCTCCGTCTGACCTCATCGACACCTCCGAGATCCTCATCTCGACGTGTATCATCCATCACCGCATCAACAGCAAGAACATCGACTTCAGCAAATGCCTCGGGCAAAGCTCCAACTTCACCAGCCACTTCATCCTCAACTGCCATCAAACTTCGTCGCGCCGCCTCTCCTCCGACGACCCTCGGCCGTATGTCAGCCAAACGCCTGACGTCCGATCACGAAGATCCTCCAATCCTGACCGTCCACTACTCCAGCCATCTAGAGCGTTGGATCGAACTTTCATCAGCGGTCCAGATCTTTTCCGAACCTCGCTCCGAACCACCTTCCAGACATCTATCCTCGGGCCGCCCGAAGTGCACGACATCAATACGTGGAGCACCAAGCCTTGTCTCCACCCGAGCCTGTCACCGCACACGCCCATCACGTCACGCGTGGGAATATTACGCGGAAGCCCCTAGAGCCTCAGTTATCTGCATACAGCCACCACCGACCAAAGGGGCACGTGACACACACGTGCTCTCTGGATATTTTGTAACGCAACCCCCTACCAGCACTGGTAATTTCACCTAGGCCCCCACTGCAGTTTCATTATATATTTATATTTATTTTATTGCATAAGTACCCTTGTGTTCCCTTATATTTTCTGACTCTTCTTTACATCATTTTATTAATTAAAAAATAGCATGATGTTTTTAAATTAATTTTCTACATTTTGACATATTATGGACATTTTTGTTATTGATGGTTAATTAATAATTAAATATTCTGTGGAAAATTGTATAATTTGTCAAGTTTGTGCTCTTAAATTCATATTTGATTAACCATTGACCTAAAAATTCCCGAAAAATCACATATTGTAGAATTAATTGAGCTTGACATTGTATCAAAAACAATTGCATTTGCATGCATAGATTTCCCTGTAAAAATTATTTTATATATTTCAGTATTTGATTTTTAATAAGTATTAGATCTCACATTTTCGAGGTTTAGGATTTTTTTGAGATCACTCACCTAGTGATAGATCTTAGATAATTTGTCTCCTTGAAAATAATTAAGTTTAATATTTATGAAAATTAAATATTGAAATTCATTCTGTTTGCATTCAAAAATTCATAAAAATTCATATTACATCCAAAAATTCCAAAAAATTTACAATGCATTCATTTCATCACAATTTACATCTTGGCCGAGTTTCATATTTTTCAAACATCGTTTGGTCGACATTTACATTTTAGTCCCTAAAATAGGCCAAAATTGAATATTGCATCCTTTATTGCATTTAAAAATTCCAAAAAAGATCGCCTCGAAAACTGCGCACGAACTTTGATAGACATAATTCTAGGTTGTTCCTTTTGCCTCCTTGTGTTCGACCTTGGGACTTGCCCAAGTAAATTAAACATAAAACCGCATTGTTTAAAATTGATGAATATTTTATGTGGTTATTTTCTTGACCGATTCCGATTGCCGCCTACAACGAAACGACAAATCATTTTACGCGTGATCGATAAACACATCTTCATTTATAGGGAATTTCGGACTCGTCAGGCATATGTTTAAGTTCTGTTAATGTTAAGTGCATGTATGCATGGGCATACGTGCAATTTATGTTAAGACTAAGGGCTTGTGTGTAATTATGCTAATGATATGGGCATACATGCAAATTTATGTTAAGATAAGGTCAGGTGTGCAATTATGTTAATTATATGGGCATACATGCAAATTATGTTAAGGTTATAGGCATGTATGCAATTATATTAATGATATGGGCATTTCTGCAATTATGTTAATGATATGAGCATACATGCAACATAAGTTAATATTAAGAGCATATGTGCAATTTAAGATAATGTCAATGGTATAATGTATTATGTTAACATTATGGACGCACATACAAATATGGCAAGACTAAAAGATATGTACGCAAGTATGATATGCAATGCATGGATATGAAAGAAATATACTTCGCATACATCACTAAGTTAGTCAACGATCTGTATGATGTTGGTTGTGTTTAGTCAAATAGTTTATGTAACACGACATTAATATAGAACCAAATTTGTAAGTCTTTATTGTGGAATGATTACCATTATGTTATGAATGGAATAACTAGATGTGACTTGATTTTTACGCTAGCAGGCTTGACCTCATCTCGGCACATACTGAGCGTTAAGCTCATAACATGTATTGTTACTCTTTTTCAAGGGAACGCGAAGATTAAGTTATCTACGCTTCAAGGGAGACTTCACCGTATTCAAGAAATAGAATCAGTACGGGACTATTATTGGGTCGGTTTGGAAGGATGCCATTATGCCCACTGGAATAAGGAAATCGTAGATGTGATTCATCTAGTTTATTTAAGGAACTCTTGGACTCATGTCCTTATTAATAGTATGGAAAGGAAGTTTTTTTAAGTCCATTTTTTATTGCTCTTATGTTATGATTAATGCTATGAGTAACGAATCCGAAATGCCCACTGAGTTCTCGCTTCCGCATCATTCTCGGGCGATCGGGTTCGTTACAAATCCATGTCATCTACATCTAGGGATATAAGCATTGTAGCCATATATATATTATAGAAATTATTGATATGACTTTAATCTTAATTGATAACAATCCTTCCATATTCTAATTGTTGTCAATACAATAAAATTGGGCTATAGTGACGTTTATTTAAAAATTTGTCACTAAATCAATTATTGTTAAATATATAACGATGGCATTATTCTTAGCAAAATTATTTTCTATATTTGAAATTAGTGACTATTATATCGCTTGTCATTATATACTTGAACTAAATATTTTAATGACAATTACTTAAAATTTTGAAAAATAACAATGGATAAGTGTCGCTATATGGATCGTCGCCAACGATATAGAGACGGATATTATAATCGCTGCTAAATTTTAAGTATAAAAACAAATTCACAATGAGTAATATTGTCGTTATATATTTAACAAAGTTTGATTTAGTGACCGATTTTAAATAAACATCTCTATAGCCCAATTGTGTTGCAGTGTGTGAAGATTCTTCTAGATTTTGATTGATCAGAGTATCTATTCAAAGTATTTAATCCATTCAAATCATACTTTATTGGAAGATTGAAGATACAGATTTTTGGTGTACTAAAAGTATGTTTTTATGCGTTGTTGTGTGCACAAGCAAAAACCGAGATATTCATATAATTTTTATTCAACTACAGGTCAACAGATATCAAATAAAGTATAAGACATGTAGAGGATCGATCCACATGGATTCAGACATTTTTACGTGGATTTTATTCTATTTACAAGGATATTTTTGACTTCATAAATCTAAATTAAATCTTATTTTTATTTTCAAACCTCTTACTACATTCTAAACATCGTAAGGATCACACATAAAGTTTCTAGAAATTTTTCGGATTTGTTTGCTATTTGAAGGTTTTTAGAAGTACTATGGATATTTGTGTAATTATTTAAAAAATCTAAGGGTTTGAATATAAATAAAAAGAAAAAAGAGATTGATTGCAATTAAATAAAAATGCTGGAAAAAAATAAAAATTATCTGCAGAAAGAAATAAACTTTGAGCAAATTTGCGAATTAATATCTGGAGAACTGAAACGTAATTAAAAGAATTTGAATAAAAATTGTAAATGTCACTGAATATATAAACTTAGAAAACAGAAAATTACAACGAAGTGCAGAAAATTAAAAAAAACATTAAAAAAACGAAATTACGAAGGGGTCCCTTCTTCATTCTTGAGCTACAGAGGCTGAGGCGGAGGGTGGCGAGGCTGTCACCTGCGTGAAGGAGATGCAAAGCGGAGGCCGCAGCATACGGCGGAGCACGGAGAAGGTGGAGGAGCGAAGAGAGGCGGCGGTCGACTAGGGCCCCATGCCCAAAAAATGGGTTTTCTGTTGGAATTAACGGTATTGGGATAGTTTGATGCAATTTGATGGTCAATATCAAGTTGTATTGATGTATCTCAATTCCTGGAATTCAATGTTTCAACCCTGTGGGGTGCTGTTTAGTCCCACATCGTGGAGAGAGAAAACTGAGACTTGGTTTATATGTGGGAAGTCCTGAGACTAGTCTGGAAACAGACTAGAGAGGATTTTAGACCACAACACACGCACGCGCGCGCGCGCGCCGGGCCGGGCTCGGGCGTGGGCGTGGCGTGGCAAAGATCGAGTCGGTTTTGTAACCGCATGTTTTGAATTCTAAGCATTACGCCCCATTATCTTCTCACGAAAACGTAACCGCCCGTACGCCTTTAAGTATCTCTTAAAGGGCGTGGGTGTGGGTTACGAACATCCATCCCATTCTCATTCTGTGCGCCCCTTCTCTTTTCCGAGGTAGGACGCTCCTTTTTCCTCTCTCTCGATCTCGGGTTTCGTCTACGGAGGTGGCTTTCGAGGACGCTCAAGCACGGTGCGCATCGTCAACGAGCGTGGACCGTCGGACCCTGGGAGCGGCACGTCAAGGCCCTGTGCGCCGGTAAAGTGGGGGGCGTCGTCTCTCTAAGGGGAGTCCTACAACAGGACGCTTCGGTTGTAATCTCTAACTCTACTTTTCTCTGTCGCATTGTTTGTCATGATCTTGGATTCCGGATTTCTCCCTTGCGCGATTATGCATATGTTAATTAAACAGATATTTCTCTTATCACTGTTAACCTGGACTCATACATATGATAATCTGTTTTGTAAATCTGTGGTAATGTGGATTTTTGTATGTATGCAATTGACGTTTTTCTCAACAATCTTAGAGAGACGAAGTTATAACGTGATAAGAAAAATGTCGGATTTGAGGTTTCGATCTCGTGTGGATTTCACTGGTATGCCAGAGAAATTCGGGGGTCAGAATTTCAAGCGTTGGCAACAACGCATGAGAATCTGGCTGATCACGATTGGCCTGATTTCGGTTCTGGAAACCGAGTGCCCTAAATTATCTGAACAAAATCCGGATCCTGAGACGGTTAAGATGACAGATGCGTGGAAAGAACATGACCGTCTGTGTCATGGGTGCATTCTCACTGCACTATCGAACGTTCTGTTTGATGTCTATGGTGCATCTACCAAAACCGCTAAGGATCTGTGGGAGGAACTGGATAAGAAATATAACACGGAGGATCTGGGTATTGAAAAATACTCAGTATCCAAGTTCCTGAAATTTCAGATGATTGAGGGCAAATCAGTTTCGGAACAGGCTCATGAGTTTTTGTTATTACTCCATGGGTTAGCCGAGGCAGAAATGAAACTTCCTGAAAAGTTTCAAGTTTTGTCGATCATTGAGAAATTTCCCAAATCCTGGGAAGATTTTGGGATGTCCTTAAAGCACAGGAAGGGGAAAATTTCTCTGGATGATCTGATGGTCTCGATAGCCATTGAAGAGGAGCATAGGAAACAAAAACCTGTGATGCCTGTAGACGTGAACCCTAAGGTCAATGTCATAACCTCAAAAGGAAACATTGCTAAAGGGAAAAATAAGAAACTGAAAGCCAAGGGAAAAATCCAGAAAAAACCAAAGAACAAACCTTGCTGCCAGTGTGGACAGGTTGGACATTGGAAGAAAGATTGCCCTTCTTTGAAGACCCAACAGAAGTCTACGGATGTCGTTCCTCAGGCTCTTGTGCTGACTGAGGGAGGCGGGTCCGGTGAGGGGTATGTCTCAGTGAACCCTGAGCTCTACTTTGTAAACGAGCCTAATGAGTGGCTTGTTGATACTGGTGCAAATGTACACATTTGTACTGATAGAACATTCTTTGTGTCTTATCAGGCTTCAGCCGGTAGTACAGTAATGATGGGGAACAGATCTGCAGCCTAGGTGCTTGGGTCCGGACAAGTCGAGCTGAGATTCTCAACTGGACGAGTTTGGACTTTGCGCAGGGTGCTGCACGTTCCTGAGATTAAGAAGAATGTTTTGTCTGGTTCTTTATTAGTTAGAGAGGGTTTTCAATTAGACTTTAAATGTAATAAAGTAGTTTTTCTGAGACATGGTATTTTCTTTGGAAAAGGATATTTGACTGATCATGATCTTTTATTTAGAATAAGATGTGACATTGATAGTTCAGTTAATAAAATTTCTGGTTTTGATTCTTCTACTTATGTTGTTTCAAATATTGAATCTACTGATTTATGGCATGCTAGGATAGGACATGTAAATTTCAATTCTATGAAAAGAATGATGAAACTTGACATGATTCCTGATCATACTACAGACAAACTCAACAAATGTGAAATGTGTGCTCAAGCTAAGTTGCCTAGAAAGCCTTTTCATTCTGTGAATAGGGAAACTGAGATTCTAGACTTAGTACATTCTGATATTTGTGAGTTTGGTGGTGTGATGACTAGAGATAACAAAAGATATTTTATCACCTTCATAGATGATAGCAGTAGATACTGTTATGTTTATCTGCTTAAAACTAAGGATGAAGCCTTAGAAAAATTTCTTATTTTTAAGAATGAAGCAGAAACACAAGTCAGAAAAGTAATTAAACGTCTAAGGTCAGATAGGGGTGGTGAATACACATCTAAGATATTTGATGAACAATGCAAACTATTTGGCATAGTTCATGAGGTCACTGCACCATATTCATCACAGTCCAATGGAATAGCAGAACGAAAGAATAGGACCCTAACTGATATGGTCAATGTATTTTTACAAAATTCTGGGCTACCATCTTACATGTGAGGGGAAGCTTTGAATACGGCCTGCCATATTCTGAATAGAATTCCCTTAAGGCATAAAGATAAGAGTCCATTTGAACTTTGGAGAAATAGGAAACCAAGCCTAAAATATCTTAAGGTGTGGGGATGCCTGGCTAAGGTCTTAGTCCTAGAACACAAGAGAAAGAAGCTTGGACCTAAAACAATTGACGCGGTCTTCTTGGGGTATCTGGAAAATAGTTATGCCTATCGATTCTTAGTAATTCGGTCTGAGATCGCAGGCATAGATTCTAATACTATTGTTGAACTTCGTGATGCTACATTTTTCGAGGATATTTTTCCAATGAAAAAGGGGATTCCTGAAAATCTGACTACTGACGTAGCCTCAACATCTGGTTCTATTCCACAACAAATAGAAAAGATGTCAAATGTGGGGGCTAGCTCTTCTGAACCCAATGAATTTTTGGAGGATGTTGAACCTAGACGAAGTAAGAGACCTAGGATTGCTAAGGATTTAGGTAGCGACTTTGTCTCCTACCAAATCGAGGGTGATCCTCCCACATACAAGGATGCGATGGCTTCTACTGAAGCAAGGCATTGGAAGGACGCCATTAAATCTGAAATGGATTCGATTATTTCAAATGGCACGTGGGAATTGGTCGATCTACCTCCTGGGTGTTCCACCATAGGAAGCAAATGGGTATTCAGAAGAAAACTTAGACCGGACGGATCCATAGAAAAATATAAGGCAAGACTTGTAGCCAAAGGTTTCAAACAGAAAGAGGGTATTGATTATTTTGATACCTATTCTCCTGTTACTAGAATGACTACGATTCGGATGCTCATTGCGTTGGCCTCCATACATGATTTCACAATTTATCAAATGGATGTGAAGACTACCTTTTTATATGGTGATCTTGAGGAGATCTATATGGACCAACCTGAGGGATTCGTAGCATCTGGTAATGAGAGAAAGGTCTGTAAGCTTGTAAAATCTCTTTATGGATTAAAACAAGCTCCGAAACAGTGGCATGATAAGTTTGATAAGACTATCCAGTCTTATGGCTTTATTGTTCATGAATCCGATAAATGTGTGTATTCTATGATTAAAGGTGATATGTTTGTTGTCTTATGCCTATATGTAGATGATATTTTGATATTTGGATCAAACATAAGGATAGTGGAAGAAACCAAGAGGTTCTTGAGTAGTAAGTTTGAGATGAAGGACTTAGGAGTTGCTAATGTGATTTTGGGGCTCAAACTGATTAGATCTGCTAATGGGATAGCTGTGTCTCAGTCACATTATACTGAGAAGGTTCTTGAAAAATTTGGCTATCAGAGCTGTAAATCTATATGCACTCCTTATGACTCATCTAAACCCCTCTGCAAGAACAAGAGTGGAGTACCTGTAGCACAGCTACGATATTCCCAGATTATAGGAAGCTTGATGTATCTTGCGAACTGTACTCGACCTGATATTTCATTCACGGTCGCAAAGTTAAGTAGATACACGAGCTGTCCTGACCGTACTCATTGGGAGGCCTTGAATCGAGTGTTGAAGTACCTTAAGGGTACTACACTTCTTGGACTGCATTATGGTAAATATCCTCCTGTCTTAGAAGGATATAGTGATGCAAGTTGGATAGGTCAAATGGAGGACTCCGGGAGTAACGGTGTGACTGGGTATGTATTTACCTTTGGAGGCGGTGCAGTCTCCTGGAGGTCTGTGAAACAGACCATTTTGGCTCGGTCTACTTTTGAGGCAGAGCTGTGTGCCTTGGACACAACAGGTATTGAGGCTGAATGGCTTAGGGAGCTTCTCTCTGAGATGCCCATGGTGGGTAAGCCGATACCGGCAATTTCTTTACATTGTGATAGCATGACTACTATTGCTAAGGTAAAGAGTTCAAAGTACAATCAGAAAATAAGAAGACATATCCAAGTTAGACTTAAGTCTATTAGGGATTTGGTGTCTTCTGGAGTGATTGCTGTGGAATTTGCTGGTACCAAAGATAACACGGCAGATCCACTTACAAAGGGACTTGATAGATCTTTAGTCCAAAAATCTAGACTTGGGATGGGGCTGAAACCCACTGAGAGTTTACCCGCAGTAGCAACCCAACCTAAATGAGTGGAGATCCCACAAAATAGGTTCAATGGGAAAACATGCTGTAAGGGGAACTGGTTGGCACTCAATATGCAATACTTTGCATGTGAGTCCTATCCCTAGAAAGTCGAGTGCCTGAAAGCTGCAGGAAAAGGTTGAGCATTATGCTCTTAATGGATTCAAGCTTTTATAAGCAGGATGTGAGCAGTGCATCCTTGGAGAATGCCACCTATATGAGTATTTCTGTGGGCCGCAGATAAAGGATGAGGGTTTATCCTTTAATATACTCATGAAACAGGGAAGGGTGCAAGGCCATTAAGAGCACCAAAACCAGAAGATTGTCACCATAGACTTCATTCTGTTGTTATCCCTCGATACCATTATATCAAAGGATTAAAGTTCAAGACTTAGTTCACTTTATTCCTGTGATGGTGAAAGGGGATAACTCAGGTAAAGGTTCAAACCGGAAGGTACCTTTACTGAAAGCAGAGTGTGGAAACCCGAGATTCTTGGCTCTTCGTGTTTCAACAGTGAATTCGTGGGGGATTGTTGGAATTAACGGTATTGGGATAGTTTGATGCAATTTGATGGTCAATATCAAGTTGTATTGATGTATCTCAATTCCTGGAATTCAATGTTTCAACCCTGTGGGGTGCTTTTTAGTCCCACATCGTGGAGAGAGAAAACTGAGACTTGGTTTATATGTGGGAAGTCCTGAGACTAGTCTGGAAACAGATTAGAGAGGATTTTAGACCACAACACACACACGCACGCGCGCGCGCGTCGCGCGCCGGGCCGGGCTCGGGCGTGGGCGCGGCGCGGCCGCGGCTGCGGCTGCGGCGTGGCGTGGCGTGACGTGGCAAAGATCGAGTCGGTTTTGTAACCGCGTGTATTGAATTCCAAGCATTACGCCCCATTATCTTCTCACGATAACGTAACCGCCCGGACGCCTTTAAGTATCTCTTAAAGGGCGTGGGTGTGGGTTACGAACATCCATCCCATTCTCATTCTGTGTGCCCCTTCTCTTTTCCGAGGTAGGACGCTCCTTTTTCCTCTCTCTCGATCTCGGGTTTCGTCTACGGAGGTGGCTTTCGAGGACGCTCAAGCACGGTGCGCACCGTCAACGAGCGTGGACCGTCGGACCCTGGGAGCGGCACGTCAAGGCCCTGTGCGCCGGTAAAGTGGGGGGCGTCGTCTCTCTAAGGGGAGTCCTACAACAGGACGCTTCGGTTGTAATCTCTAACTCTACTTTTCTCTGTCGCATTGTTTGTCATGATCTTGGTTTCCGGATTTCTCCCTTGCGCGATTATGCATATGTTAATTAAACGGATATTTCTCTTATCACTGTTAACCTGGACTCATACATATGATAATCTGTTTTGTAAATCTGTGGTAATGTGGATTTTTGTATGTATGCAATTGACGTTTTTCTCAACATTTTCTATGGCGGTGGTCGAGATGGGACGGCAGAGCTGGATTGATGGTTTCCAAAAGCTCCAGGGAAGGTGGTGATCATGGGAGAAGCCCCCAGATTGGGTCCTCTCTTGTGTTTGGTCTACCTCCTCCTTTTATAGATAAAGACGAGTGGAGGTGGCAGCGGCTACGGCAGTGAACGGTCGGCGGTTACAACGTCTAGTTTTAACGGAGTCCTGATAACCGTAGTGGGTTTCGCTCCGTGGTGGTGAAGAGCGATGGAGAAAGGACGTTGTACTGACGTCATTCACTGTTCTTGGATCAATGTTTGGAGTTTCGTATCCACATAGAAGATGAACAGTGCATTCTTATGTACTGTATGCGAGGTGAGGGCATGAGACCATTTGAATTCCCTGCTAGTTGGGTTGGGTTGAGATATCTCTCTTGTGAATAGTAAACTGGGAAGAGGGTTAGAAGGAGGAGTACACTAGTGTACTTCAATCCATCCCTGCAACCAAACTAAGCCTAAGAGTGAGTGTACCTGCAAATAGATAAAGGAGGAAATTAAAGGGACGGGAGCATGTTAAAATTCGATGCATGCGTTAGTCGATGGAAAGAAACTGAAGGGTGGCTTGTGTTCGTTCTAATATTGAGTGAGAGACACACGTTCTAGCAATTCTAAATAATAGAACAAAGAGGCAATAATGCGCAAGGGAATTGATTGGGAGGATGATTTCAATTCAAAAGACAATGATATTAAACAATTTTGCGCATGCCAAATCCAAAATTAGGAAAATTATTAATTAAGGTTACATTTATCTATATAATGCATATTAGAATACATTCAAGTCTTGTATATCATTATATTACAACACATATGATATCCGTATACGATAGTATATAGATTTGATGTGCTTTGATATTATTATCTTTATAACTTTCATAATGATGTATACTATATAAATATCGCATCGATGCGAAATCTTACTTCTATTGGTATTATGCTTAATTCATTTAATTCAAGCATATTGGTATGATGAATTCGTGATTCATCAAATACCAATCTTACTTCTAATTTTGTGCTAACCCGTCTAGTATTCTCATTGGAGGAGTTTTACAGATCCTCTTGATTAAGGAGGTTTGCGAAATCTTCTTGTTATGAGAGATTTGAGATTATGTCTATTGAAATTTGTCTATATAAGCTACTATATAAACCACCATTGGAATAGTATTTTAAATCGTCATCTCTCTGTGCTCAAGTTCTTTCACAATATTAAGAGAGATCCACTACAGGAATTGCACTTTTTAGGGACGACAAGTAGCGACGGTTTGAGATTGACCGTCCCTAATGCCACTTTTTAGGGACGGTCATCAAAAAACCGTCCCCAATAATCACATGATTCACATACTGAGAGACGGTATGTGGATTATCATCCCCTTTTGTAATAACTTAATAGGGACGGTCATTAATGACCGTCCCCTCTTCCATGACCATGCCACTGGACTATTTCCACCCTTCTGGAGGGCCTTTGGGGACGGTTCTGACCGTCCCCATTGCGCCTCTGTTGGCGTCGCCTCTGACCCGTGGACCAAAGTGGTCGACCAGAGGGGACGTTCATTAATGACCGTTCCCTCTGCCATGACCAGATGACTGGACCATACGCACCCCTCTGGAGGGCCTTTGGGGACGGTTCTGACCGTCCCCAATACGCTTCTGTTGGCATCGCCTCCGGCCCTTGGACCAAAGTGGTCGACCAGAGGGAACGATCATTAATGACCGTCCCCTCTGCCATGACCAGGCCACTGGACCATACGCACCCCTCTGGAGGGCCTTTGGGGATGTTTCTGACTGTCCCCATTGCGCCTATGTTGGCGTCGCCTCTGACCCATAGACCAAAGTGGCCGACCAGAGGGGACGGTCATTAATGATGACCGTCCCCTCTGCCATGACCAGGCCACTGGACCATACGCACCCCTCTGGAGGGCCTTTGGGGACGATTCTGACCGTCACCAATACGCTTCTGTTGGCGTCGCCTCCGGTCCTTGGACCAAAGTGGTCGGAGACGACCTTTAGTGAACTGTCGCCGATCGTCTTCAATGGGGACAGTTGAAACGACCGTCCCCATTGGTCAGATCGAAAAAAACCCCTTTGACCTGCGTTCATTCTCACTTTCCTCTCCTCTCAAGCTGCCGTCCATCGTCGCCCCCTGCCGCCCCGGCGTCATCTCCGGCCTCTCCGTGGTTGCCGACCTCGTCAATCTCCATTTCTGGTATCTATCAACACTCCTTTGTGTTTATTCTTTTTTATTTTACTTGATATTCTTGTTAGGGATGTTTTTCCTCATGTGAATGAGTTTTTTTGATGATATGTTAGGGTTGCTTGATTTGTTTAATATAATAGATTTTTCCCTATGTTAGAGTTGCTTGATTTGTTTAATATAATAGAGAAACATGATTTGTATAGGATGAAATATCTTGTTGTCTATTAACATGATTTGTGTATAGGATGAAACATTGCTTGTGTATATGATAAAACATTGCTTGTGTATAGGATGAAACATTGAATGTGTATAGGATGAAACATGATTTAATATAATAGAGAAACATTGCTTGTTTATAGGATGAAACAATATTTGTATAAAACATTGCTTGTTGTATATTAAATATAATGTTGTTGTGTATAATAGATCTAGAAAATTTTGTTGTGTATAAGAGAAACACTTGATTAGGGTTTAGGGTGGAAAAACTTATTGTCTATAATAACACAATGGTGGATTTTATTCTGATTGTACAGTAAAATGGATAAATCATGGATGGATAAGAGATACGATGATTTTCAACAATATAAGAGAGGAGTGATCGCGTTCTTGGATTGGGGATTTCAAATAGAAAGAGTTAATAAGAAATTTGATGGTCTTAAGATTTATTGTCCATGTGTGAGATGTAAGAATATTAAATGCGATGTTAGAGAGGAAGTCTATAACCATCTTATACTCAACGGATTTTGGTTACATTACTCCATTTGGACTGAACATGGAGAGGTTATAGATCTGCGAATGGATGAGGATATGGGTGTATATGCAGGAGTCACTACACAAACCTTGAATAATGTTGATCACGAGTTATTTGAACTAATGGACGACTTAAGAAGATCTGAGGCACAAGACATTGGTTTAGATGATAGGTTCTCGAGCAGTTTGCCAGATGCAGAAGATATATTGGCTCATGGGGTGGAAATGACGCATTTGCAGTTTTTATTAGAGTTGTTTAAGATGAAAGTAAGGAACGGATCAACTACTGCAATAATGAAAGATGTGCTGGCTTTAATACGGAAGTTATTGAATAATCCTCAGAATTATCCTAAGGATTGGAAAGAGGCGAAGGAACGATTCCGATCGCTTGGTCTGAAATATGAGAAGATCGATGTTTGTGTTAATGACTGTATGCTTTTTCGAGGAGAGAATTCTGATTTAGTTCTTTGTCTATATTGTAAGGCTTCCAGGTATAAAGAAGAAAAAAATGATTTAGAGAGGAAGAAGAAGTCGGTGAAAATATTACGATACTTTCCATTAATTTCAAGGCTGAAACGTCTCTTCATGTCAGAAAAAACTGCAAAGTGGATGACGTGACATTCTCGTTCAAATAAACGAGATGCTAATGGAATTATGAGACATCCATCCGATGCAGAAGAATGGATAAAATTTGATCAGAGATATCTGCATTTCTCTAGTGATGAGAGAAATGTTCGCTTGGGATTAGCCTCAGATGGTTTCAATCCGTTTGGTAATATGAGTATGAGTTACAGCATTTGGTCCGTGATTTTGATTGTTTACAATCTACCACCGTGGATGTCAATGAGTTCATCATTTATGATGATGACACTACTAATTCTTGGTCCTAAAGGTCATAGCAACGCAATTGATGTGTACCTATAACCGTTAATAGATGAACTAAAAATCTTATGGACTACTGGAATACCTACATATGATGCATGTAGGAAAGAGATATTTACATTACAAGCTGTACTGTTGTGGACTATAAATGACTTTCCCGCGTACGCAAATTTGTCTGTTTGGAGTACTAAGGGAAAACTTGCCTGTTCTGTCTGTCTTGAAAAAAAACACATTCGACATGGCTGTCTGGAAGAATGAAGCATTGCTATTTAGGTCATCGTCGATTCCTTCCACCGAAGCATAGATGGCAAAGGGTAGATAGTAATAAGAAATTTGACGGCTCACCTTATGGGCAATGACTTGACTTAGCTCGTGTGAATGTCAACATTATTTGAGAACATCAATTACTTGTACGAAGCAGTTGTTTAGGACGGACAACGAAGAAAAGTGTAGCCGGTGGTTGGAAGAAACAAAGTATTTTTTTCAAAGAGTTAACATACTGGAAACACTTACAAATTCGTCATAATTTGGATATCATGCATATTGAGAAGAATGTTTTGGAAAATATTTTGGGAATGTTAGATCTTTCAGGTCAATCAAAAGATAATTTAAGGACGAGACGAGATTTAGTTCAACTTGGTATACGCGAAGAACTACATCCAATTGAATTAGACAATGGACGGATTACTATACTTGCAACAATATATACATTATCCAACGTTGAGCGTGATAAAAGTTTTAGCTTCCTTAAAAGTTTGAAGGTATCTGATGGGTTCTCATCACAACTGTCGAGGTGTGTAAATGAAAGAGAACGTAAGATAACTGGATTAAAAAGTCATGACTGTCATGTTTACATGGAAGTGTTACTCCCATTCGCTATTCGCTGGATTGTTGACGATGCTATCCTACAATCATTAACATAATTGAGTGGATTTTTTAGATTATTGTGTTTGAAGGTTTTAGATCCGTTGATCTTGAGAAGAATTGAAGAAGATATTGTTATCACATTATGCAAATTAGAGCAGATATTCCCACCAGCCTTCTTTGACGTAATGGTTCATTTAATAGTTCATCTAGCAGGTGAAGCAAGGATCGGTGGGCCGGTTCAATATCGTTGGATGTATCCAATAGAAAGATACCTTCGAAAAATAAAAAATATGCTCTTTAATAAGGCACAACCCGAAGGATGCATTGCTGAAGGTTATCTTTGTGAAGAGTGTATTAAATTCTGTGAAATGTATATGGAAGGTGAAAGCGTGCGTTTCAACCGTTATGAATGAAATGATGAAGGCGAGGTCGTGAAGGAAGAGGACGAATCTAAATTATAGGTCTTTCATTCATGTGGCAGGCATATATTCAGTGGTATCCGCCGCGTAATATCCGATGAGGATAGAGATCTCATACACTACTATGTCTTGATGCAGTTGACAGAAATTGACGAATTTTTTGATGAGTACAATTCATTATTTAATGAGACGCATAATAAATCTGATTTCCTCAAATGGTTCAATTCACGTGTGAAACATTTAAGGGAAATGACAGATGATAGATGGAACATTAACCTTGACATTCTTGGATGTATACCATATTCTCAAGTTATGTCTTACAAGTGTTATATTGTGAATGGCTACAGATTTAGAACAAAGTCCGCCGACGAGATGAAATCGACGCAAATGTCGGGTGTTATAGTAAAAATAGATTTACCTTCAGGTTTAGACGGCTATTATGGGGAAATACTTGACATAATAGAGATCAGTTTTACTCATGAATGTCGATGTGTTCTTTTTATGTGCAATTGGTTTGATGTCGGTCGTAAGGGGATATGATATCAAAGAGATAGAAATGAGATTATTTCATTGAAACAATATGGAAAATTGCAAACAAATGAGTCTTTTACACTTGCAAGTCAGGTAGAACTAGTTTTCTATATTCCAGACAAATTCAGTGATGGATGGATCATACCTGTGAGAACAGTACCAAGAGATTTTTTTGATGTCAATGACGGTGATGAGTTGCTGAATATAAACGAGCCATATCAAGTTGAAACACAAGAACATCCAACTGATATTGTAGATGCAGATTTTTAAAGTGTAAGTTTACCATCATTTATTTTCCAATTTTTTGATCTAATATGTGAATTATACCATTGTTGTTATATCTAATTTAAATGTTTCATAATATGCAGATATGCCTCCACGTGCTAGACGCATTCGGGATGCACCACCGTCACCACAGCGAGGGAGTGAGACCTCCGATCCTAAGGATCGAGTAAATCAGGCAGATATAGAGGTCCATCTCAGTACCGAGTGTTGGACCGTCTTCGTCCTGGTGAGATACTCAGGGTGCGGATAGTTGGAAGCGATGCAGTGGGGGAGAACTCAGCTGTTTTCCAGAGTTACTTGGGATAAGTGTGTAGAGCCAGGGTCCCTCTCCACATTACAGACTGGCGTTTAGTGGAGCGGTCAATAAAAGATGCCATTCTTCATGATTTGAAGGTATTTATAATAATAACAAACCAAAATTTTTCTTCAGTATATATATATATATAAACTTATTTCTGTTTGCTTCGATTTCTTTGCAGTCTAGTTTTTCCTGGGATCGTGACCCGGCCACTAATGCTCTGATTTTAGGATATGATGCGGAGTTGTTACGTAAATATCGAGGTCGTCTGAAGGCCCGAGTGAGTACTTTTATTTATATTTAAGTATACATTTGTTTTTCATTATTTAAGTATATAAGTAATTTTCTTTATATTTTAAAGTACTTCGACCCGGAGCTTCCATTGGAAACCAATTTGGCAAATTGTCCTCCGAATGTACCGCTGAACAATGGAGGGCGATGGTTTATATTTGGATGGGAGAAGAACATACGGTATGTAACATATATATATGTGCATTTTATACATATATCATTTGGAATTCTTTTATTGAAATTATTGTCTTTGTATAGGGCATCTCAAGGAGAAATGCTGAAAATCGGAGGAAAGGTTTCAAGTCTACCCATAGAATGGGGAGAAGAAACACAAATCAACTGAAGGATGACTTCGTAAGTAATCTAATTTATGATTAGTGTTTAAATTCTAACCATTATATATGTATTAAAATGGTATCGTAAGTTTAGTAATCTTTTCACATTAGGAAGTGGAGAACGAGCGAGTGCCCAGCCGAATGGAAGTCTTCGAGAAGTCTAAGAGCCGCGATGTGGGCAGGGAAGTTCATTTGGTGGATCCTGCCTATGGTCCAATTCATGTAAGCTATTCATAACATTTTTGCATCTTTTTTACAAATTAAATGAATTTGAACTTACTTAAATAAATTTGTAGGAGGAGATGGTCAGGCTCACAACCACTGGCTCTATAGACAACACTGGAACGAGTCTTCCGCCTCTTACTCCTGATGCGGCCTTCCTCCAGGCGATCGGTCCAGAGCATCAGGGACGCGCCCGTTGTGGTGGTCGTGGTGCCACCATACGGAATTGGTATGGAGTAGGGACCGGCTCGACCTCTCAGAAGACACAAAGGGAGAGGGAATTAGAGAGTCAAGTGTCTAGCATGAATATGGAGATTCAGGATTTGCGCCAACAAATGATGATTTTCAATGCATTGATGCAGACACATCAAGGTGCAACGTCGACTAGCCACCCAACAGAAGATGATAATACCGCTGCGAGGCTAGGCGACGATGATGATGGCGAAGAAGAAGATGATGATGCTGATGACGATGAGGATGACGACGACGATGAGGACGACGACTAGGACGACGACGACTAGGATAGTTTGGTTACTTTGTATGATACTGTAGTATATTGTATAACTATTTTGGACAATTACTTTGCAAAGTAGGTTATGTTGTTTGAATGCATATGTTGTAGGACGACGACTTTATGAATGTGGAATGCATTTTTTTTGTGTGGTGATCGTAATATTTATTATGAAGAAAAATTTATTGTAACAGGTATCACATTATAGTGACATACAGGGTAAAATGAAGATCAAATAGGGGTAATGGAAATTTTTTTTGTTAGCAGATGAACAGAGGGGACGGTCATTGCAACCTTCCCCTTATGGAAGTCGAGACGGTTATGATCGTCTCCACTTCCTCCCATTTGGGACGGTCGTGACCGTCCCCCCTGAATGACTTTAAGGGACGGTCCTGACCGTCCCCAATAAGAGCCTTTAAGGGACGGTCATGCCCATCCCCTATACCACAACTTTTAGGGACGATCACGACCGTCCCCTATGTATGCGTATAGGTGCAGACTACCGTCGCTTATACCAAATGGGACGCCACCTTTGGAGACGGTCGCATGACCGTCCCCATTGATCAGAGGGGACGGTCATTTTATCATTCGCGACGGATGTTGACCGTCGCCTGTTCTACTCTTTCTTGTAGTGATCTATGGCTGCTTCTAGGGGCTTAGCCTTATTGCAGGTGAACATTTTAAATCATGTTTTGTGGTTGTGTTGGTTTGAAGGCAAAAGCCATAATTGCAACGGATACTTCTGCACAAGAAACCCAGCTATCAGTGATTTCCTTGGCTCTAGAATAGACTTAGACCTATAATACCATTCTCATTCCTATAGGCCTAACTATGATACAAGTACGAGTATGCACTCCAATCCAGGATTATCGGCTCGGGAAGGGGGGCGAAAAAGAATAGAGATATATTCTTCAAATATCTTAAAAATTATTTAAAAACTAATTGCAATATTTTTATAAATATAAAAAGAAAGACTTGAGTAATAAAATCATCAACAAACTTACTACATTAAAAGTATGACTTTGGTACCTAGAGTTTTTCATACAAAAATAGTAATTGTAATAATTGTTCCTCTTCTTTGTAATATAGAATTGTTCCTGAAAAAAAATATTCGTGTTATGATTTTTCATAATAGAAAAATAAAAGAGATCGAACACACATTTATGTTAAGCTATTTAAAACGCATTCTCCTTGACATTGAATCATACTCATCTATAATTGATTCCGTTGAAATATTTTTTACAATTTCTTTCTCAACGTATGTCAATAAATAATTTCTTAGAAAATCATCTTCTATCTTGTTATGAAGCCTACTTTTATAATCTTCGTTGCCGAAAATGCTCTTTTAGATGTTGCAGTGGAGATTGGAAGAGTCAATACAAGCCGGATCAATCGATCAACTAAATAATATATATTTATCTTGTCCGTTTGAACTAATTTATGACAAAGATCATCAAAACTTTTAAGAACTGGATGGGCATCAAAATCTGATTTATAATGCAATAACTGTTTTTCTAATAACAATCTCTCTTGTTTTGAGAAATCCGCGTGATAGAACTCCCCTGCTAAGTTACAAATATAAATCTTATTGAATGATTTGTAATTATCTCTTGGATCTAAAGCCACAATAAGTGTAAGAAGTTTGATGGGATTTTTATTGAAGCGGCTGTTAAGTTTTGATAACTGAGAATCGATTGCAGCTATATATATCCCTCGATAATAATGAAGAAGTGTAACTTTACTTACTTGACCACAAGATCTGGTTCGTCTTATAGAATAGAATGAATTCTGATCTGGAACATCAATACTTCTTCTTTGAGAAAATGCAACAGCTTTAGAAAATAATGCATCCCAACCATCTTTTCTTAACTTCTAAAGGTGTTCTTTTGTGGATAATACAAGATGCAAAGCATTTAAAATATCCAAAATTTTCCGTTGCAAAACTTGACATAAATCTTTTGTTATCCCCAAAATTAATTCCATAATATTGTTGAACCCGAAAATCGGTGATCTTAAGTTCCACACAAGGCGGGAACTCAGTCGCTGAATCGACCACGCGAAATCTGGATTAAAACAACAATTAACCCACAACAGATAAATCAAGCAATGAAAGTAAACGTGTCGAGTTAAAATTTATTATAACTCTACAACAAGATGTGTATAGGTGCAAGTATGTGTAGAGGTCGAACACAGGGAGCAGACAGGTAGAACGGGGTAAACACAAAATGTGTGAATGTTATCAAATGTCTATAAATGCTATGTTTTTGTGGGTTTTTGATTTTGTATTTTTTATTTAATTTTCGATTTTTATATTTTTATATTTTAATTTTATTTTTCTGATTTTGTATTTTCTTTTTATAATTTATATTTTTATATTTTCTTTTTCAATAATAGAATATATATACAACATAAGAGAGAGGGGGATAGAGTATTTATAAAAAATAGGTAAAAATAAGGAAAAATCAGGAAGCAAAGTATTTTTGGTCTTTTTGTTTTTTTCTAATGTTTTTGTTATTTTTCTAGATTTTTCCTAATTTTTTGGTATTTTTAAAGTCAAAAATACTGAAAACAGTGAAATAAAATAAAAGGCTGAAACTAAATTGAGGACGAAAAATATAAAACAACGTTAAAAATTCCTCAAATTAATTTTAAATAAAAGATAATACAAAAAGGAAAATTCAGGAAGCAAAATTATATTTTTAGGATTTTTGTAGAAATTTTAGGATTTTTATGAAGGTTTTGGGGTTTTCTAATTTTTAGTAGTTTTCTTTTATATTTTTTTTATGATTTTTGTACTGAAGTTAAAACACCTAAAATATGCCAAATATATTTTTTGAGAATTTTCTGAAGTGTTTTATATTTTTTATGGATTTTATAATGCAACAGTACCAAAAATGAGAGTTTTTGAATTTTTTTAAATAATACAAGGCAATAAATATGCAAAATAAAAATATGGCGTGAAACTAATATGCAACAGGAGCTTAAATTATTTTTTTTGGATTTTTTGGGGATTTATAGATGCATGCAAAAAATAGAGATAACAACAAGAAACTACATGCAGGCAAGGGGCGATTTTGTAAATAAGCGAAAGTTGAAGGGCCCAAATGTAAAATTTCCAGAAAATATATAACTGAAATATAAACTTTCTGGACCAAATCCCAATAGCAAAAGCACGAGGGCCTTTAGGCAAAAAGCCCCCCACGCGCATGCGTCGCACGTGCTTGGCGAGGATCGAAGAGCAAACCTCCAAAAACACAGGGGCTAATTTGCAAAACTCCAAAGATATAATAACTTGATGATAATGTTTCAGGATCAAAGCTAAATAAACAGAGCACCTGGGGTGGTCCTGCAAAATGGCCACGCACTCACGTGCACGGGTCACGTGAGATGACGTGGCCAGGACCTGATGGCAAAAAGATACAGATCGAGGGGCGTCCTTGCAAATAATACAAAAATTGTAAAGGCAGATGAAAGATTTTAAGTTCTATTTAATAAATACAAATAACTGCGGGGTAGGATCCCAAAATTACCCACGCACAGGCATCCAACGGCTGATGAGAATCCACTAACGCTACGTGTCGACGTATGGACGTCCGATGATCCTTCAGCCTCAACGGCTGGGTTTAGATGATCTGTCGACTATGGACGGCGATGGCGCAACCAATCTGACGGTTGAGGTTGATTCTGGAGCTCCATGGTGATCGGACGGCAATGGGCGGCGTTGGAAGAACAAGGAGGTTACCTCGCCGGAGCGAGTTCCCCCAGCTCCGATCTTCCTTTGCCGTGGCTCAGTGAAGCTCCCAAAAGATCCGTGCATGCTCCTGCAGCAACGGTGAAGCACCAGGTACCCACAAGAGGTTCCAGGGACCCTTGGATGATCCCCGGAGGTCATGCGAACGCCGGCAGGCCTGGGGCCGTTCTTAGGCAAAAAGACGGGGCTCGGTTGCTTCCCTTGGGTCCTGCAAGTAAGAGACAAGCGCAACAGTAGAAGATAGATGCAGAACCAGGCGTTTATTGGCGAGTGCTTAGCGAGTGATGCTTTGCGGAGTGGTGGCCGGAGCTGTGAGCTCCGGCAAGGTGTTTGAAGTCGAAATCCACTCTAATGTTGGACTGAACGTCGAAATATATGCATGAATTGAAAGCTAAGGTTACAGCTAACGAAAGGGGCAAAAAAATGATGAAAAACAACGACCTCGAGCGGCTGTGCACCATGAGATAGACCTCACAGCGGCTCGCCGTCGGAGGTGGTGGAACCGGCCCTCAAGGGCTCGCCGCCACACCTAGCTTGGCCGGAGGAGAAGCTGTCACCTTCTCCGGTCCAGGGCGCAAGAAAAAGGGGGCAAAACGAGTCAAAATGGGGTTCGAAATGGGAAGGAAGGAAGGTGCGGTTTTTGAATAAGTGGTGGTCGAGATCCAAAGATCGAGATGGATCTCAGAATCGATGTCCCAATCCTCGAGATTAAGGCTTGGCGTGTAAGATCAATCTTCGAGGTCAAAAAGTCGTGAAGAAATCATCATGGAAGGGTGAAAGGGCCGTCCTAGAAAAAAACAAGAAAACGGGCTAAAATATGGTTCTGACACAGCCACAGGCAGGGGTCAGAGAGTTGACCCGAGGTCAACTCTCTAGCCCACCTGGTTGGTCCACATGGACCAACCAGGAAAAAGCCTGGAAAAAGGTTTTGTAAAATCATTTAAAAATAGCAAATCAATTTATTATTTTTTGGTTATTAAATAAAAAATATTTATTATTTTATGAATTATTTTATAGTGATTTTTATTTATTTTTTCGAGGCATTAATTTACAAGTTTCCTTTTATACCCTTTATAGGTGTCTTTATCTATATATTTTATTATTTTGTTTTTATTTTGTATATTTAATTGATTTATTTTTGTTTATTATTTTATAAATTTATAGAATATTTTTATATACTTAAATATATTTTTTTGTTTTTCTGATGTATTTCATACACTTAATAAAATATAAGTATGAATTATATAGGAATATATATAGGTATTATACCTAGGTATTATATACAAGTATTTTATTTTTGTATTTTATTTAGGTTTTTATTCTGATTTTAATGTACATAATTATTATAAATATTATTTACAAAATTATAAAAATATAAAGTTATAAAAATAATGAATAATAAATAAAATGAATCTTTTAATCTGTACAATTATATAGTAGGGGTCCAAAACTCAACTTCCAAACCGTAACTTCAAAAAATATGAAACCACTGCCAATAAATAGCTTATTTTAAACTATATACAATTAAAGGCGAGGTACATTTCGAGTTTTTATTTGCAAGATACGGGTCTGGGAAGTTGGAATTCTGAAATCTTATTCAGATCATAACTTTTTATCTGTGTATTATTTTTAAGTGAAATTAATTTTGTATTTTTCTATATGAAATCATCTACAACTTTCATGTTCAAAGTTTTTTTATTTGATGTATAAAAAGTGGAATAAAAAATAGGTCCCAAAATGAATAAAGAATGAATTAAATAAAAGGGGATTTTTATTGTATTTTGGCCCTTATCTCCCCCTACTTTATTCTTTGTTGACCTAGTCATCGAGATGCCTAGGTCTCGGGGTTTTGGGTCATAAAATATTTACAATATTTTATTCTTTTTCTTTTCTTTTCTTTATTCTATAATTTTGGCTTTAAAAACTGTAATTTATACAATATTTACACAATAATGCATGGATGATAAAATGCATGAATTAACGCTATTTACACGCATTTACTAGAGTTTTTAAGGTCAAAATGATAGAATAAAGATGATGAAATGTAGATTCATCAAATATCAATGATAAGAATAAATTCAAAGGAAGTCGTATCTTCATATGCTTCATCTGCTCCTACCTGTTGTTGGTAATTATCACCTCCATTGGTGATGGTTAAGAGTACCTTGCAAATTACACTATACATTTTAATAAAACTGCAAATAGATTTATAATAAGAGTTCCATTGAGTTTCACTTGGACGTTGTAGTGTACCCATCTGATTGTATCTCGTACCAGATTGAACTTCATTAATTAATAACAAATAAGCAATATCATCCGCATAAGCTGCTTGTAATTCATCATGTTGCTTAGATGATGCATTGACAATGTTGATAATACCACTCAACTAGTTAAAAAACTCATGAATGAGAATCACCTCCCTTGAAGCAGTTACAGGAACTAGTTGTAGATGATGTGCCACACAATGAATATAATAAGCGTATCGATTCTCATTCATGATCAAGGCTGGTAGTCCATTCCATTCACCACGCATATTACTGGCTCCATCATATCATTGACCTCTAATTTTCTTATAATCAAAATTATGTTGCAAAAGAACTTCAAATAATATACTTTTTTATGTAAATTCTTTTGTATCTGGTACATGCACCAAGTCAAAAAATCTTTCACGTTAATAAATAACCATTTCTATCAACAAATCTATGAACAACAGCCATTTGTTCTCTTTTTCATTCATCTCTAACTTCGTCAATTATAACACAAAAATGAGCATTTGTAATCTCATAATGAATAAAATTTCTTACTTTACCAATAATTTGAAGAATCTCTTTCTAACCATCTCGTGAGTATATTTTAATTTCTCGATGCATTTTATAATACAACTTTCTCCACTTCTTCTTTATAAGATGCTACAAATTTCATTAACTCAATGAAATTTCCTCGATTGGAAGAACTTGATCGTTCATCATTTCCTATGAATGCATATGCTTGTAATGATAGCCAAAGAACATTAATTGTAGTCCTTAGACGTAATTGATTTTCTTGAATTTGCTTGACATCTTGTTTGTGGATAACATATTCAATATATTGTGCTTTATTAATGAAATTTTGCATACTTTCTTCGGCCAAATTATATGTAGAACTTTTACTTCCCATGAGACTCAAGAAAGAACAATCTTTTCCATTGTAACTTTCTTCCAGTTTCGAAATTCATCAACAACGAAGATATTCATGCATTTGGCAACACTGCTTTAAATTTGGCTTACCCGAAAAAAGATAGCAAGGAAAGCAAAATGCAACATCTTTGGAAGGTGAATACTCTAACCAGGAATGTTGTCTAAACCAAGTTTCCTGAAACCATCGACGATATTTCTCATTGCTATTATATGGATATTTATAATAATGTGTTGATACGGTCTCAAATTTAGATAAGTATGTATTATGTCCTCGCTTTTATCGTAAGGATACTCCCATATCATTTTACGTAGCCTCGGATCTCGTTCTAATGAACCATCAACAAAATTATTTATCTCAACCCATGAAATTTTAAAAAGAGGAAGCACATCTTCTTCAGAATTTTGAGAAGGAAGTAAAATTTCTTTACTCTTGCTTTCATTCGATGTTTTTGTAAAGTAAGCGATGATTGACCTCTTTAACATTGTTGATCTAAAAGAACTAAATTAATGTCACAATCTTAATTATAAGAAAAAATAATCATTGTATCCTTGAGCATAAAATTACAGTAGACTTAGTGTAAAATCTATTTAGTACAATGATAGGCTTATCTCAACTGAGATACGAAGGACTTCGATGAGAAATTCAAATTGCTTATTAGTTATCTTACTTATCATTTTATGTACAACAACATACGCACTCTACGAACATATTATAGGTAAACGAATATGTAATAGGTACTACGATCCAATCCAATCCAAGTGTATATCTATCATTACAACTTTCAATACAATCCAATTTATAATGTAAAATGTATGTATTTAACAAATTGGTTGCATCATTATAACAATGAATTAACAAGTAAAAGTATCATTCTATTCAATCACTTCGCATATGATTTAGCAAAAACTCCAACATCTATGCTAAAATCTATGGTAATCAAAAGATATAAATAAATTTATTGGAAATTTGATGGTGGGGACCTAAATAAGCAAATATGTAATAGGTACTATGACTATCATCATGAAAAATAACAAGCTTACATGTCAAGTTTTTCATATACATGTATGAATAATTTAAATTGCATCTATCATCAAATTAATTGAAAATAAAATTAATCTAAAAAATAAATTCAAGGATGTTTATACCTGCGCGCACTTCTTGTGAGCAACGAAGGAAGATTAGATCAAATCAATAGACGTAGAGATCGGGATGATATCGAAACCACTACATTGGAGATAAGATGTAGGAAATTGTTGAATCTTTTTCGTTCACATTGTTGATATCGAGAAATGAAAGAAGCTATTAAGGAATTGAGAAATTGGAATTAAAAGAAAGAAGAAAAGGATTCTAGAATCAGACAATTGGAGTCACGAGGAGGGTTTGCAATGGGAGAATTAAATTATCGGGGTGCCGTTATAATAATAACGAGGGTGGGATTAATGTGATAGATTTTTCTCTGCAATTGAGGAAGAGAGACGCGCACCCACAATCCACGTTGAGATTAAATCTCATTCCCTAAAATTAGAGAGGCAAGAGATTTAATTTTTCCTAAATTAGATAGGCAGTTTGTATAGATCGTTTTCACGAGGACAAGGCACAATAATTCCAAAAATAAAGAGGGGAGGCACGCAATAGAGAGTGATTTTGAGACCTACTCATACTTTGTACCTCTTCACATGAACCCCATGTTATTAAAGAAAAAGAGCTTGAATGTGATCACTTCCACAGATATTTGATGGACCGGTTTCACTCAGATTGCAAATATGTCGTAGATTAGATAAATCGCATCACTCGTCCAGATTGGAAGATGCTTTGAAAAAGCCGAATACTGCCAAAAACTGCATCAAGAACACAACATTCAACTGGCTTTTCAATCTCGACATTGTGTTCCCCATTTACACAATCTGGCAAAATTCTGTCAAACGAATGTCATAGAAGGGAATTGGGATTTCACTAAAATTCCTTCTTTTCGGTGCAGGATGAGTTCTCATCTCTCGCTAAACGAATGTCTTAGCCGATTGTCCAAGACGTAAGAAGGGGAAAGGAAAGAAGAAGGTTGGTGATTCTGAATCCGACCAAGAGGATTCCATCACAGTCTGCGAAGGAGATTTGGTAGCATGCTCTAGGGAGATGAAGGCCGATTCAAGATGGCTTTTGGATTCAGCATGTTCAGATCATGTGTGCTCATCCAGAGAGCAGTTTCGAACATATCAGATATGTAATAATGGCACGGTCAATATAAGAGGTGGATAGGTTCACCAAGTCAAGGGGATTGGATCAGTGCAATTCTACAAGTTTGATAAAGTAGTGCAAACTCTGACATGTATCAGACATATTCCTATGGATAAGAAGAATCTGATTTCACTAGGAACAATTGAGTCACAAGGACATCGAATCACCATTGAAGGGGGAGTTCTCGGAGCGAGCAAGGGAGAACACGTGGTGATGCACGGGACGAGGATACCGAACAAGGTGTTGAGCTCGAGGGAAGGGTCGTGACATATGATGGAGCTCCAGTTATTCCCAAGACGAGCAGTATAATGCGAGAACGACATGTCATTGGCATCTCTGCTGCAGAAGTGTGCAACAAGGAGAAGCGAGTGCGATTAGCTTTACCAGAGGATGTTGGCACTGTCTCTAGTCATGAGAGATTTGTGGTGCTAGGTCATGAGGCACAATACTGAGTTGTGCGAGTGCCCGGGAGGGGGCACGTCATGGGCACTCGGTGATGTGTGCGTCACTCAGAGTTGGTTATTTCTTGTTAACGAGACCTGCAGATGACGATGTTGGGCAGTGCAGACTCAAGATGATGAAGAGATTGTGATGGGATTCAACTCAAGGGGGAGATTGTTAGGAATAGAGTCAAATTAGGGTTACGAATCATAATGGGATTTGACTCCTGATCCTAATAGTAGTTGAGTTGTATTCTATATAGTCCTATTGGGAATAGGACTATTTGGTTGTAACTGAGCTATATATAGAGAGGGGTGGAGGCATTGCCTCTACACTACAATGAGATGAAATACCACAAGAGAAAAGAGAGAAAGAAAGAGACAAGAGATAAAGAGAGGTGAGAGAGCGAGGAAACTGAGAGAATTATACTCATTCTAATTATAGTGATCTTTCTTCTCTGGTGATTGCGAGAGGTGACCGACCACCATTATATCTGATTGTTCTTTTCTTCACGTGCTTCCTTGGCGGTGGTCGATTGTGCGTTCGCATTCGTGCGGTAGTTTGTATTCCAACAATCAGTGTCTGAGGGAATATGATAGCGGCTCATGTTTCCAACAACTGGTATCAGAGTAGACACGATAGTGGTGGGTCGTATCTCAACAATCGGTATCTGAGAGGAGACGATACTAGCTCGTATCCCAACAACTGATATCTGAGTAAAGATGATATGGACGGATCATGTCTCAACGGAATAGGCTTATACCTATCTCATTCATATATGCCTAATTATGATAAAAGAATGATATGCACTCCACTCCATCCAAATATATAATAGGGATTGTACATCTCCTTATGAACCCAATGCTATTAAAGAAGAAGAATTGAGTGTGAATGCTTCCACAGCTATTTGATTGACCGGTATCGCTCAGATTACAGATTAGATAAGTCGCATCTTTCGGCCATATTGGAAGATGCTTTGAAAAAGCCGAATACAGCCAAAAACTACATCAACAACAGAACATTCAACTGGCTTTTCAATCTCCACATTGTGTTCCCCACGCACATAATCTGGTAGAGTTCTGTCAAAGGAATGTCATACGAGGCAATTGTGATTTCACCAATATTCCTTCTTTTCAGGGCAAGATTTTAACTTCTTAATGAGTTCTCATCACTCGCTTCAAAAAAAACCATACTGATTGCATTTGTAATGAAATCGTGAAGAAATCCTGAAACTGACCAATCAAACGTCCAATATACAGGGGAGCAATGAAGGAAGGCAAGAAAAACTCGCGGTGAATTTTAACAATGATAAACGAAATTTAGTTTTAAAAAAATTAGGAACACGATGGCTTTTGCAAGTCATCTAAGTCCAATATAATTGATTTTCTTGTAAGAATCAGGTACCCGTTTGAACGCATCATGTTGACCGGTGACCCGTCCATGATGGGTCGGAGTAGGTGGAGATCAAGTGGTGGATCAGGTGGACCAATGATCCATTCAATAGCCACCACACGAATCCGTCCTCAAGATCAACGCGGAAAAAACGAGGAGGCAGCAGCACCAGTTCATCAGGGGCAGCGAAGAACCTGAGGAGATCCAGCAGGAGAGATGACGGAGAGCGCAGAACCGTCCGGGAGGTCAGAAAAATTTCAGCTTGTCTTTGTTATCCTCTATGTATAGTTCTTATATGCGTTATATCTCTTCCTTTGTTAATTAAATCCAAATCTTGTTATGGGGTACCACTAGATTTCAAGATTGACCTTTATTAGTTGCGCGTCCACTCTGAATCACTCGAACAACATGCTATATTATTGCTAAACCTTAAACAACTTTTTTTGCAGATTTGTTTTCTCCGAAGATGACCCACGACTTCAGTCTGACGACGAAGAGAAAGAAAAGTCTTCGGGTAACAAAGGAAAGAGTTCCGGATTCCCAAAGAGATTTAGATTCTGGGGGAAGAGAAGCGATTCTGACCAAGAAAACAAGTTTTCAGAACTACAGGCATTGGGGACGCGCAGGTACGACTACATGGTACTTCACAGAGCAAGCGAAGGTTTCAGCGATACATGTTTGATAGGGCGCGGAAGTTCCGGTTATGTGTATAGAGGCATGTTAAATGGACAACAAGCAGTGGCTATCAAGGTGCTGTCAAAGGTGCACTCCCATGCCGACGACCTCTACATGACGGAAATCAAGGTTTTGAGCGAGATGCGTCACCGTAACGTGGTCCAACTCTTGGGATGGTGTCATCAAGCTGGGCACTTGGCGCTCGTGTTTGAGTTTGTGCCAAATCATAGCCTATACGATCACCTGCATCGATCTTCATTGCCATGGAAGGTGAGGTACTGGCAGATCGCGGTGGGATTGGCATCCGCCTTGCTGTATCTACAGGAGGGATTAGATCGTTGCGTGGTGCATAGAGACATTAAGACCTCCAACATTCTGTTGGACTCCGATTTCAATCCCAAGCTTGTTGATTTCGGACTGGCAAAGGTTGCACCACACTTCCATGCGGAGGCGGAATTTTCTACACTTGTACAAGGAACCCCAGGTTATTTGGACCCTGAATACATGGTTATGGGAAGGCTCACCAAGGCGTCGGACATTTATGCATTCGGTGTGGTCGTACTGGAGATAGCGAGTGGGAGGAGGGCATTTTGCTTTGATAAAGAAGAGCTATTGACATTGCCAAAATGGGTCGATTACCTTCATAAGAAGGGGAAAATACTAGAAGCCGTCGATCCCAATTTGGGCGATGAATTCGACGAACGAGAGGTGGAGAGGCTTTTGTTGGTTGGACTCTGGTGCACTCAACTGGTCGCCAAATCACGCCCATCCATAAAGTTGATTCTCCAACTTCTCAACTTTGAGGTTCCCATGCCCACAGACTTCCTTAGCAATGTATACACGACATTGCCAGAAAATGAGACACGCTCGCCTCCAGACAGAACTCAGGAGGAGCCCGAGCTCTTCCCCCCTGGAGTAGACATTGATGGAACAACTACGTTCAAGGATATGGAAGTTGATGACCTGATGGGGGACTCGATTCAGGATAATTTCGAAGAAGATGGGCTCATGCCATCTTCGTCACCGGAACATGCCATGTTTGACATTGGAATTCCTCCTGACTTCGGCTCAGAAAAGATCGAGAACTATAGGACAGACCACCACTGTAACATCTTGAAGATCTTTGTCCGTTGCCTACATGAGATGATGCAGTCTGAAGAAAACCTTCCCTGTTTCGAGGATGCTCTGGCGAAGATCAAAATATTCACTGCAGCCCTCGTTGCGACTGTTGGTCCCCTTCTAAATGAATGGAACACACTTGCGCAGCTTGTGCTGCGATATTTGAAGGAAAGGGAGGATTTCTTCAAGTTCTGTGCTGATCATACATCTGTCGTTGATGATGTAACCGTGTTATCACTTATGGAAGGCATGCTTAAATGTTCTCGCACCATCAACGAGGACAAAGGGAAGCTGAAAGATTCCAAGCAACGCCGAGCTGCTGCCCAACGGAAATGCACTTCTCTAGAAACTGAACTTGCTGAAGCTCGAGGGATCTTATTTTCGATTGAAGAAGAGATAAATGCTGCTGAAGGAAGAATCACCGAAAACCTTTCCTCGTTGGAGCAGAGAAGAAGACACTATACTATCTTAAAGCAACATGATTATGTGCTATCTGAAATCTCATCTTTTACATGTTAAGGCTTAGTATCCTACACATATCTATGCACATCCTCCTCTTCTCGTATATATGATGTGTAAAACTGGACCTATTCTTAATTTCTTTGTGTCATATATATGATTTTCTCTTAAGTGTGTGTTAAACTAATAGTATGATAAAATAACTTTGGTAAAATAAGTTGTTTTTTTTGTTGTTCAAACCGAAGATTTGCGGTGTCGATTGCTTGTGAGAAGAATTTACTTGAATTTAACGAAGAAAAGATTTGTTGGTTATTCTGAACTATTGGAAGTGGTGATGCGATAATATATACTTTTACTCGTGACTTTTTAGTAGAAATGGTTTTTTTTTCTTAACAAATTACTTTTACATACATTTGTGTTTTTCCACCACAATTATTTGATTTTATCATGTTGTCTATTTTAAGTAAAAGAGCCCAATGAGTTAAAATATATTCACAATGACGTTTTTTTACTATATATTCGGTTAATGCATCAGTTAGAAGATATGGGATTTGAGATTCTAAGCCAACTAAGAGAGGGCGAGGAAGGTTCAAGAAATACTGGAAGGAAACCATTCGAATGGATCTTTATTATTTGAATTTAAGCTTGATAACGACTAAAAATAGATCTGAATAGACGTAAAATAAATTCATGTAATTCAATTATATATAGGATAAGGCTTTGTTGTCGGTGTTATATTAAAGTTGCATAAATTAGGGATACATTTTGATGTAATATACTAGATGCATGCAATTTACCATAAAATACAACAAATGAACCTAATTATCAGACGCGATCAACCACAAAATAATATACAACGGAGGATATACCAACATGCCAACCTACGATGAAGTTTAGATACTCAAAACATAACCAAAACTTCTCCATTTGACATCTATATACCATTTACTACGTACTAAAACCAACACACAGAAAAGTCCAAAACATCAATATAAGATGAGTACGCCCATTCGGACTTTTTTTATTCTCGAATGAATTCAATTTAATGAAATCAAGTGAATATATACACAGTGTATAGCCCTTCAACATCAGAATTTAATATATACAAATAATATCGAATAAATTCATTTTAAACGCAGATCACATACGATTTGTAAATCATTTCTACCATTTTATGGTAGGGTTTTTATTACTTGTGGCATTCCTTATCTTCTGCAGTATCAGTTATGCCCATCCATTTTTTAATATCAGGTGTGCCCCTAACATCTTACAAAATTCCCAATTTTGCCCTTCTATTAAGGCAAAGTAGGAGCACAACTATTATTTCAAAAAGTAGAACTGTTAATTTTCTAAGAAATCATGGGCACTACTGATAATACAAAAAGGGAGGGGTATAACTGATACTACAAAAATTGAGATATAGTGATGGTTCTTTCAAAATCCGTCACTAATTAATACAATGACGATATTATTCGTTGCGAAATGATTTTTCGTACTCGAAATAGCAATGAATATCAAATATGTTGTTATATCATTAGCAACGGTCCACGTAGTAATGCTCATTCATTGTTATTTTTCAAACTTCTAAGGGTTTTTATCAGTTGTGCCCCTTAGAGATATTTCAATATCTGTTATACCTCTCCCTTTTTGAGAATATCAATCGTGCATCAAACTTCTTGTCATTCTATCACTTGTGCTCCTCTGTTAGTCTAACCGTCAATGAGTTGAACTTAACCATGATTTTTTCAAACCATGGTGAAGTTAATAGGGGCATAATTGTCCACACCTCTTCTTCTCCATCTTCTTCCTCCATTTGTTCTTCTTCCTTCTCTTCATAATTTCTTTCCCTTAATTACACCTTCATGCATCCACTAAATCGCTAAAATTTTTATGTTTTCACAGATATATCACTCATTGCAGATCAAATGGTGAATTTTATTGACTTTTTTGATGAGTTTTTATTAATCAATTAATCAAAAATTTATCCTAACTAAAAAATGCTGAAACTTCTCATGTTTCAACCTGCAGCCTCCTTCCCCCTCCCCTTCCTCCTCATCTTCTAGCAGCCGGTCCCTTGCGTTCATTTGAAGCAGCGGCCTCCTCCTTGCGACTACGATGGCAAGATGCCCCTTGGTAGAAGAGGAGGAGGCAGCGAGGCATGACACACATCAAGGAAGAGCTGGGGACGAGAGGGAGGTGCGGGTAGAGGAGCTCTAGGCAGAGGGGGAGGAGCAGGGGCAGTAGGGGGAGCTGGGCGTAGAGGGGAGGTACGAGGACGAAGGTGATGTGCAGGGAGAGCAGCTCGCAACTGAGGAGGAGGTACGGGGGTGATAGGAGGAGACAGGGGCGGAGAGGAAGGTGCAGGAGTGGAGGGGGAGGTGCTGGCGGCAGAGGGGAGGTACGAGGCCGAGAGGGAGGTGCGAGGATGGAGGAGAGGTGCAGGTTGAGGAGCTTGGGGCAGATGGGAGGTGTGAGGATGGAGAGGAGGGGGCAGGCTGGGGAGGAGGGGCAGAGGATGAGGTGCGAGGGAGGAGCTCATATGTTAAATATTGCTCGTTCTCTCCGAATGATGCAATTGATGGTCAAAGCTGATCAAATAGAAAATCCTCAATTCAATGCATCCAATGTCGTCCAATCGTCTCGGAGAGGAATAGAAGAGCAAGATGTGAATGTAGAGAATGAGAACAATGACAATGTAAATGAAGTTGATGACGATACTGGCATTGAGGAGGAGGCAGCTATCCTTGATCTGAATGTCGCATACGAGGACATTCACGGGCAAGAATCACTTATAGGTTCAATAAGCAATGAACCTATTTTTGATCCCCCTGTTGACTATGTTGTTACATTGGATCCAATGCCGCAGCTGCCTGATATCTTTTAGGATGAAGACTGGATAACAAACACATATGCAGATGAGATACCATTCCTGAGCGAGCCTCAGGAGACCATTTACCCCGATCGTAGTGGACTTGATAATTGGCAGAATAGAACTTTCCCTTCGAAGTTAGATTTAATTGATGTTGTGAGTACGTGGAGTATGGCCAAGTATATCCAATACAAAGTAATAGCTTCGAAGAAAGATATATACACCATTGGGTGTGCTTTGCTAAACTGCAAGTGAAGGTTACATGCGAGTCGCAGTAAGAAGGGTGAAATTTAGAAAGTCCGGACATATCGAGACGAACATACATGTTGAAATCCAGTCCTTCTAACTGATAACATGCAGTGCAACGCAAAATTTATTAGCAGATTCATCTTCAGACATTACAATCCAACCTAACGTCGACGCCAAATATGATTAAGAGTTTCGTCTCTGATACTTACCATGTCACGATATCATATAAAAAGGCATGGATTGGGAGAAAGAATGCATTGGCTATAATATTTGGCGATATGAAGTCATCTTACGCAGATAATCGTAGGTTTATGTGGACGATGAAACAAACCAATCCTGCATCGTGGTATGAATTTGAAACTGAACCATATCGAGATCCACGGACTCAAGCGTTTATTGAAGATAAAATTGCATTCTTCCGTCTATTTTGGGCATTCGGGCTGTCCTTAGTGGGTTTTCAGCATGTCGTCTACTGTTGAGTATCGATGCTACTCATCTGCATGGTAAATTCAAAGGACACCTACTTGTAGCTACGTCAGTCGACGAAAATGATCACCTATTTCCAGTTGCTTTTGCAGTGGCTGAAAAAGAGATCATAGCTACGTGGGAGTTCTTCTTACAGAAGTTAGCATATTTGCTGCAATGTGATGGGATTTGTTTTTTGAGTGATCGATTTTCAGGTTTGAAGCAGTTATTATCGAAGTACTTTCCAGCAGAGCGTGGACACTGTCATCGATTTTGTCTGCCACACATGCAGGCGAATATGTATCGTGTTGGACATGACACTTGGAGAACAGGAAAATTCTATAGCGCGGGTGCAGTCACCAATACGCATGCGCATAATAGAATTATGGAACAAATCCGATCTGCAGACCTAGATTCTTATAATTGGATTGTTCGTCAAGAAGACGGGGATCGTACTTCCTGGGCAATAAGTTACGATGAAGGCCATCAGTATGGGAATACTACAACCAATTTATCAGAATGCTTCAATAGTGTTCTGAAAGGCATGCGTGGACTTCCCATATTGACGATGATTCTTGCCATCTTCTACTGAATGAATACATATTTCGTGATGAACCACAGACAGGGGTAGATGACAACTTCAGAATTAATACCGAGATATAATCAAATTTTAACTGAAAATGTTGCGGCAACTCGTACCCACGATGTTGAGTAATTTTCTCAGACTGTCTTCGAAGTGAGGTCTAGAGAAGAAAATTATAGAGTCATACACAACGGAACAGAATCCGAGTGCACATGCGGGTTCACGCAATGCATGCATACCACCTACTCACATGTAATTGTCGTTTCTGGTTCAGTAAACATAGGCATCGAGCATGTACAAAACTGTTCGTGGTTTTATACACCAGCTGCATTTCGTGCGACATACGCCGTCGAATTCTCACCAATTCTTGATTGTTGATTTTGGCCGGCGAACGTCCCAAAATCTATTTCAATGCCTCCAAATGTAGAAGTAGGACCTGGATGACCACAATCTGTAAGGATACGAAATAGTATGGACGAAATGAGTCGAGTAAATGTTAGGTGTGGATTTTGTAGACAGGTCGGTCCATATCCAAACGACGTGTCCTGTACGCTAAATGTACCTTGTCAATTTTCAGAGATAATATTTCATAATTTTGACACTATATTCGCATATATATATATTTAAAATTACAAATATTATAATACTTATGCTGAAATAGGAATGGATTCATTACCGGGACCTTTTAATATCTTAGTATTGGTCCAACAGAGCAGCCACATCTCTGCCCTTCCACTGAATAATGATATCTCGGTAAAGTCTACAAATCATTTGATTCGTGTAAATTACAGTGTATGTACATTAACAACATATCCTTTTAACGGCATTACATATTTGTGGAACATGGCCGTGTAGTTAACAAGATTCTCCAGAAACAACGTAACGAGACTTTCGATCAGCTTGAGGTGGCAGGAATGCGTTGTGTCACCAACTTAAAAAGGGCCAACCTGGATCAGTCACTTCTGACGGACTTATTGGAACGTTGAAGGTCGGAGACACACACTTTTCATCTTCGATACGGTGAAGTTACTGTAACATTAAAGGATGTCTCTATTTTGACAGGCTTTGTGTCGATGGGGCCCCCGTTACTGGCCTAAAGCACCCCTCTCATTTTGAATGGTATGACTATTGCGAACAAATGCTTGGCGTAAATCCAAGCACAGGAAGAGGGGGGCACGTATCAAGCCAATGACTGAAGCTGTCTTGGATCTGTGAAAACATTCTCACAGATGCAAATCTTTTAGAACAAGATGCAAATCGTCTGGTGAGAATAGTTCGTGCTTTCATTTTATTTCAATTGGAGAGTCCTTCCTCCTAGACTTGATGGGTGATAAAGTACCACTGCGGTACCTTCGTTTGTTGGAGAACTTACAAGAGTGTGGACAGTTGTCTTGGGGGCTGCAGTACTAGCACAATTGTACCAATAATTGGACGAGTGCTCCTAGAGAAAATCAAAGAGATGTTATGCCTTCTTGACCTTATTACAGAGTTGGTCATGGGAGCATATACACATTGACGTTCCTCGTCCATATCGTCTGGACCAAGATGTTCTGCATTAGGGACCCTACGCATGCAAGTAAAATATGAAAATATTAAGTATTTTACTTTTGTACTATAATATGAACTGATATGTTATTGAGAACAGATGAACATCAGGGAGGAGGTCCTTTGTAGAAAATGTACAGACTACGAATCTATCCTTCTACCCAACGAGTTCGATACCCAACATGAACATCAGGTATGTTGTTTGCACATTATGATGATCACTGCAAATTTACTGACTAGTAATTGGAAATATTTAACAGATGCGGTGATCTCCATATGACATGAACATAGTAAATAACTTTCCTGCAATTTGCTGAGAATGAGTGGAGGTGTGGATGTCACAAACGGTTTTGATTTGTTTTAACGTGGTGGTGATTCACATATCGGATCGAGTCATGCGACAATTTGATCTGGACCTCCATATCCCTGAGCCGATGCCAAGACTATTTTTCCCTTAGCGTCGAATTAGACAGAGGGATAATGATCCGATCGATTGGACTGACCGTCTCCGTAAGCATGTACTTTAGTGGAATCGGAGATGACAAACAGTTGTGGTGGAGAGAGCATCACTGGAAAATTTTGAATAACTGATGACACGAAAAAGCCGAGCAAACGAGGTATATCAGATATATCTCAAATGGTCGTTGCGACCTCAATCGCTCGTGTGTCAATCAAGAAAAAGAGACCACCAAGACGAATAAAATCAAATAAACACAATAGCGGTCTTGCTATTATTTTAACCTGGTATAGCGACCAGGGTCGAACACAAGGAGCACGTGATGGAGTTGCGGCCTACGAAGTAGTCAAAAAGAATGGACAAAATAAAATACAAGTGTTTTTGGTGGATTTTTAATTGTTTTAATTTTTTTGGATTTTTAATTAATTAAGAAAATAAGAAAAACAAGTAAACAAGGCAATTCAACAATTTATTTAATGCATCAAAAATCAATCAAAGATTTCAATAAAAATGTTTTTGTGTATTTTATGTTTTTTACTGTTTTTAGTGAATTTTTGGGATTTTTATTTAATTTTCTAAAAATCAAACAATGCAAGAAAACAGTAGCAATGTCCAGTCAGGAGTAACAGGCCAATTTAAAATGCAAAAGGCCTATTTCGCTCTTGGAGTCAATTTTCCTATAAACTAGAAAGTTTAAGGAAAATTTAGGTACTAGAATTATTGTTTTTGGATTTTTAGATTATTTATTATAATTTTTATGAGTTTTTAGGTGTTTTCAATTTTTATAAGTTTTATATGATGAAAAATGACCAAAATTGGTCAGAAAATCAAACACAACTAAAGCAACAGTAGCTATTTTTTCTAATTTTTAGCTAAGTTTTAATATTTTTTATGATTTTTCAAATCAGACAGTAAAGAAAATGCATATTTTTGAATTTTTAAAAATAGCAAATGAAATCAAAAATGTCCCCAAAAATTCTAGAAAATTTTACAACATGGCAGGAGACATGTTTCCAATTTTCATGGAATTTGGAGTAAGTTTGATATTTTATTCAAAAATAAAACCAAGGTACAGTTCACAGGGACCTGTACGTAATTTCCAAGAGTTCTGGGGGGCCCGGTGCAAAATTCCCAAGAAAACACGCACGCAACGCGTGCCTGGGGCACTCAGGGACCTATATGCAAAGAAAACAAAGTTCTGGGGCTATTTGGTAACAGGTACCAAAGGTCCGAGGACTTGTTTGTAAAATACCCAAAAATAAGCGCACATGCACAAATCAATCCACGCACAAGGGTATAAATGCAATTTTCTAAAAATATTTCTTCATTTCATAACCATCCAGAACTACAGGGCTAAGCAAGCAATTATCCCAAAAGGGCACGTGTCGATGCACGCGCTACACTACAAACAGGGGCATATGTGCAAATAAAGTAAAGCTCAGGTCCAAAGTGCAAATAACCCAGAAATAAAACAACTACGCTATGAATTTACAGGACTAAACGCTAAATAAACTGAAGAGAAGGGCCTAAGGGTAAATTACCCTTTATTAAGCCGACCGACGGATGGGCGCCACGTGGTGGATCGAGCGGCTGGAAATGGGTGGACGCCCAACGCTGGGTCTTCGACGCTGATCGGTCGGTCCAGGCGCTGCCACGTGGAAGATCAAACGGTGGACGGTGCTCGGTGGCTGAACCTCGCTGGATCGACGGTGGAGATCGACCCTCAAAGGATCTAACGGTCAGTGCTGCTCCTCGAATGGACGAACGTGATCAGATCTGGAGCCCGGGGTCGATCGGACGGCAGAGAAGGATGGTGGACGAACAGGGCTCCGGCTAACTTCGCCGGGCTCGTGACGGTGCTGGTATCCTCCTGGAGGCTCGCTGAAGATCAGAGAAGGAAGCTGCGGGCCCTCCGCGTCTAATGGAGGCCTCCGATGACCCAATTGAGCTCCGAGGAGCTCTGGAGAGTCGGGCGGAGGTGGAGCTGCTGGACCTGATGGTCCAAGCCCTCAGATGGGCTCGGATGTACCTGCAAAAAGCGCCAGCAAACTCACGGGTCGAGGGCAAACTGCCTCGACCCCGTTAGGCGTGGTGAAAGTGGTCGGGGAGGTGAAGTGGTCGAACTCCGACGAGGGGGTGGATGGAGGAGCTCGAATCCCCAGCTCCTGTGTGACCTGGGTTGAGTGGAAGTGCGGAGAAGGTGCGCGGGGGAAGGGCGAATGCGATGATGGATTCCGATGATCGAACGAAAAGGGGATATGGTCGGAATCGGCGAAAATCGACGGCGGCGCGATTTGGGGGAAAATCGAAATCAGAGAAAAAGAAGAAGGATCTAGGCTACCTGGGTGGTCGAGTCGACTGTGAGCGAGCTTGGGAAGCTCTGGGTCCTTGCCTCGAGGAGCGTCGACGTCCGAGGCTCTGGCTCCTGCTCTGGGCAGAGCACGGCAGAGCTATCCCGCCGGATCAGTGGTCTCTCGCTCCCTCCTCGCTGTGACACCTGCTGGAGAAAGCTGTCACTCTCGCCAAGCCGGTGGAGGTCCTTGGGCGGTGAACAAGTGAGCCTAAGATGAGGAATGAAGTGGCGGAGCTCAGCTTATGTATGATGGAAGGTCCGGCTAGAAGTGATCGGGTAGGGCAATGTGGAGCGCGGACCCCGAGGCGGGTGTGACGGCGAGGGTCTCGGATGTGGCCGGAACGAATCGAATACGTGGTTTAGGTGAGAATGGATCGAGTTTAGGTGCAAGAATTAAGAGAAATCGGGTCGGGCACCTAATATCCGTGGGAAGTGGTCCTGGAGGGGGAGTTGACCGGGCGGTCAACGTCCCCGTGGACCACTAGGAATCAGCCACGTGTAAAATAATTAGAAATTCAATTAAAAATAATGAATGGCCGAATTATTAAAAAGTTAAAACATAAAATATTTTTGTTTTAATTTTTTCTATTTTTTTGGTGATTTTTAATTAATTTTTCAAAATAAAATGAGGTATTTACACTATATAGCTATACATAGGTATTTGTACAATATGTATTTTTAATTTTTGATTTTTAATTTGTTATTTTTGTGCATTTTTATTCCCATTTTATATTTTATTTATTTATAATATAAAATTAGGAATAAAAAGGTATTTTTATTTTATTTTTATTATTTATATACAAGGGTGAAATAAATATATATGTACATGTATCTACATGGTGTATTTACAAGGTATTTTTGGGTTTTTAATTTTGTTATCTTTTTTTGTTTTTGTTTTAATGGTTTTAATTTATTTATTTACACCATAAAATATAGAATATTTACAAATTTTATGGAATTTGATTTTATTTATTTATAAGGTAGAATAAATATAGGAGTGGCTATGTACATGATGAATATCTGCATGTGAATGTTTTTTATCTTTCTTTTTAATTTTTCCATTTTTACTTTGATTTTTATATTTATAAATATATACAAGTATTTACAAGCCCATTTTAGTCTCTTTTTGGAGGAAAATATTTTTATTATATTTACAAATATATTTACACACATGAGCCCCTATCTCCCTCTACTTTGGCTTTTATGCGGTCAGGACCATGCTGAGCCCTCCCTTGGGTTAGGTTGCTCTATATTTATTCTAAATATTTCCCTCTTTTTCTTTTTACTCTTTATTCTTTTATTTTTGCACAAAAACATGCTAATTATTAAACTTTATACAATGCATGCATTTGATAATTATTTGTATTTACATGAATATACATGCATTTGCAAAGGTTTTTGTAGCTAAAATATAAGAATAAAGAGTGATGAATGGGTATTCATCACCCCCCTATACTTAACTTTTGCTAGTCCCTTAGCAAACACTTATTTGAAAAAGAAGTGAAAAAGAAGGAAAGAAAGAAAAAGAAAAAGAGGAAAATGTACATGGATCAAGGTTGTATATTAAATTTTCCCTCATTAAATTGAATTATGGAGCTCGATCAGATCTTTGGATTATTAATGTGTCGGAACCTTATTTGGACTTAAGCTTAAAACTCAACAGCCTCTAAGTTCCACCAATCTATGGACAAGACTCCTCAATAAACCAGATCAGAACAAGTCTACATACATAAACTCTAATGACCATGAATCTTTCCATGCAGTGTAAGTGATATGTAGCTTCCCACCTCAGAAGTAACAAAAAAACAACCTCCCCTAACCTGGTAACTCTAATGCCTCGGTCTAGCAACTCTTTCCTCGAGAAGCGGGGTATTCCCTTCTAAGTTCAAGTGCAACCGGCTCAAGAAGAAGGGGGAATAAGAGGTATAGACTTTTGGGAGCTCAACCGGTGTAGCTAAGTCTCCCGCTGCAAGCTTCATGAGATGTAACATGGATACCATAAGCTTCTTCTTTATTTGATTATATACACTCCGGTGGGGTTATTAAATTTTCAATCCGACCCACCACTTTTTTGGAGTTCCTTTTGCACTTTTTTTCAAGTGCATCTGTACAACATATCTACATGGTGCAACATATATACAAGAAATTTTCCTGTTGAGCCAGTAGACTATCCCTCTTTTGAAGCTTTATTGCAACCCACGGCTTCTGTCTTTAGCCTTCATCACCACTAGACCAAGTCGAGGTGCACTTCCTTCACTAGAAGAAGAAAGGTTCCACCTAGAAGTACTACCCTCATATGCTACCCCAAGCTAAAGGAAACTGCCTCCTCACCACCTCATCCGTGGAGAGATATGTGTAAGGTGCTGGTGCAAGTCAAGCTATTGTCTCTAAGAGTCATGCGTGTGTTGTTAAGTGCTCTACTTAGGCTCATTAAGATGACATATGCTCATAGCCTAGTGGACTCAAAGAATTAAGTCCTTATGGACCTGAAAAGCCTTAACCCTAAGACCTATAAGGTTCCTCTTAGAATTAGGGGGATTAAGATCTTAATCAAGTTCCATTTCTCAATTTAATTCCAGGCTAGTTTAAATGTCAACTATCATCCAGAAAAACTATATACATATATACAAAGATGCTATTTACACATATTTACAATCGTGCAAAATTTTTGAAAAATGCTTTGAAACCATGAATGTATGCATGAATGCAAGTTTTGCCAATATTTACAAACATTTACACAAGGTTTTTGCAAACTTTTGATTTTCAAAACATTTTGGAAAAATTTTGTACTATATACATAATTTTGATAAGAAACTATTTACACAAGCTTTACAAAAAAGATTTTTGAAAACATTTTTGCAAAAATAATTTGTATACTAGCTATGTATGTGCAATGAAAGAATGGTTATTTACAGGAAAAATTTTTAATTTTTGTGATTTTTACGGTTTTTAGCCATTTTATTTATTGACACACTCACACAAAGTATGAGTTATGGCTAAAGTATATATGAAATATATACACCCCCCCTATAATTAGCTCGAACGATGTCCTCAGGGTCAAGAGCGATGAAGAAGACATAACTCGTGCTTAGTATAGGGAAGTGAAAAGGAATGGTTATATACAGAGATGAATCAAAGAATAGAATGAGGAGAACTCGGTGGTTTCCCTCTATACTTAGGATCAAATAATCCTAAGTATAGCAAGTTGTACATGAAGGGAAATCCGAGTGAAGAATACACAGAGTCTGCCCCCCCCATACTTAGGGTAAAATATCCCTAAGTATAGGCAGCAAAACAAGGGTAGAAAGAATGAAAAGAATACCCGCAGGTCCTACATCCCCCTATACTTAGGGTAAAGTACACCCTAAGTATAGCGTAATCATAAGATGAGAAAAGGGATGTGGGACTAAAGAATAGAGTGATATGGACAACTGGATCTATACAGGTCGGAAGAGTAGTGATAATCAGGCGTGAGATGCAATAGATGTGAGTCAAGAGACCACATCTCACGCAAAGTGAATAGGGGCAACATCAACGACCCGCGGCTCATGATCTAGAAATGGCTTGAGCCGCTGGCCGTTCACTCGAAAGGTACTCTCAGAAGACAACTCGGATATATCAATGCTACCGTTGTCATGTACCTTTCTCACAAGATAAGGTCCCTTCCATTTGCTCTGTAGCTTCCCTGGAAATAGATGAAGCCTAGCATCAAACAACCATACTCTCTGTCCAGGCTCAAAATGCTTGTGGCTGATATGAGAATCATGCCACTCTTTCACTCTCTCCTTATAATGTAGGCTATTTGAGAAGGCGGTATCTCTAAGCTCCTCCAAGGCTGCTAACTCTGCCCTCCTCTGGTCTCCTACCCTATCTGGATCCATAAGTATCTCAATGACTGCCCAAAGTGACTTATGCCTCAACTCAACAGGTAAATGGCACGGCTTGCCATAAACTAGGCGAAAGGGAGATGTGCCCAATGGTATCTTGAAAGACGTCTTATATGCCCACAAGACCGAGTCCAAAAGCTGTGACCAATCCTTTCGGTCAGGGCGGACGACTTTCTGCAAAATAGTCTTGATCTCCCTGTTCGAGACCTCGGCTAGACCATTCGTCTGTGGATGGTATGGAGTGGCAACTCGATGGTCTATGCCGAACTCACTAGCAAGTGCCTTCACCTGGTCGTTGATGAAATGAGACCCCCCATCTGAAATCAATACTCGAGGTACTCCGAACTGCGTGATGATGTGCTTCCTCAAAAATCTGCAAACAGTCCTCGCATCAGCGGCTCGGGCGGGGATAACCTCAACCCAACGACTAACATAGTCAACGGCCAACAGAATGTACTCAAATCTCTGACTCTTAGGGAATGGACCCATGAAATCGATGCCCCATGCGTCAAAAACCTCACAGAAGTGAATGGGCTGCATCGGCATCATATCACACTGTCCACAAGTGCCCATCCTCTGACAGTCAGTACACCTCTTCACGAACTCATCAGAGTCCTTGAAGAGAGTAGGCCACCACAAGCCGGATTGGAGCACTTTCTGTGTCGTTCTCCTCCCAGAATGTCCTCCTACCTCAAGCTTGTGGCAGTAAGTGAGGACGCTATGGTGCTCCTCCTGAGGAATGCACCGACGCCAGACGTTATCCCCTCCTTCGTGGTAAAGGATGGGATCCTCCCAGTGCTAGGACTTGGCCTTCGCGAGGAAGGTCTCAAGCCTCTGTCTGGGCCAATATTGTGGGACTTTCCCAGCAACGAGAAAGTTCACAATATCGGCATACCATGGGAGTGAGGCGATAGCAAGGATCGCCTCATCTGGGAAGGTCTCACAAATGGGATCGATGTGCTCAGACTCCTCTAGCTGCTCTAAACGGGAGAGATGATCCGCCACCACATTCTTGACTCCAGGCTTATCCTTGATCTCAATGTCGAACTCCTGGAGTAGAAGGATCCATCTAGTCAATCTGGCCTTGGCATCCTTCTTTGCCATGAGATATCGGATGGCGGTATGATCAGTATACAAAGTCACTCTAGATCCAATGATGTAAGATCTGAACTTATCTAGGGCGAACACTACTGCTAGCATCTCCTTCTTTGTGACTATATAATTCCGCTGGACGGAATCCAAGGTGCGGCTAGCATAGTGGATAGCAAATGGGACTCCATACCTCCTCTGTCCCAGCACAGCCCCCACGACAAAATCGGAGGCGTCCGTCATGATCTCGAATGGGAGAGACCAATCTGGTGGCTGGAGGACAGGAGCCTCAACAATACAATGCTTGAGAGTCTCAAACGACGAAAGACACTTGTCATCGACAAGGAACTCAGTGTCTTTCGTCAACAAGTCAGTCAACGGCCGAGCAACCCTACTGAAATCACGAATGAACCGCCGATAGAAACCGATGTGCCCCAGGAAAGACCGTAACTGCCGCAAATTGGACGGTGGTGTGAGTTTTCTAATGACATCAACCTTGGCCGGATCAACCTCCATGCCCCTGTTGGAGATGATGTGACCAAGTACCGTCCCTTGAGTCACCATAAAGTGACTCTTCTCCCAGGAAAGAACCAAGCGGACCTCAATACATCGTTGAAGTACCCGGTCTAGGCAGTCAAGACAGGAGTCGAATCCGTCACCGTAAACCGAGAAATCATTCATGAAGACCTCTAAGCACTCCCCTACCATGTCCGAAAAGATCGACAACATGCTTCTCTGAAAAATCGCAGGGGCATTGCATATCCCAAATGCATGCGTCGGAAGGCGTATGTGCCAAAGGGACATGTAAAGGTGGTCTTCTCCTGATCCTCAGGAGCGACGACCACCTGGTTGTAGCCCGAGTACCCATCCAGAAAACAGTAATGGTTCTTCCCTGCCAGTATCTCAATGATCTGATCAATAAAAGGCAGGGGGAAATGATCCTTCTTGGTGGCCTGGTTGAGTCTCATGTAGTCAACACAAACCCGCCAAGAAGTGGGTACTCGTGTAGCAATCTCCTCTCCAGACTCGCTAATCACTGTAGTGATTCCGGTCTTCTTGGGCACCACATGCAAAGGGCTGACCCACTTGGAGTCGGAGATGGGATAGATAAAATCGGCGCTCCACCATTTCGAAATTTCCTTCATGACAACCTCTCTCAGATTTGGGTTCAGCCGCCGCTGGAACTCACGCGACGGCTTTGCCTCATCCTCGAGATAGATATGGTGAGAGCACAGGGCCGGACTAGTCCCTTGGAGATCTGCTACGCTCCATCCTATTGCCTTGCGGTTCTTTTCAAGACCCCCATCAGACGGGATTCCTGCTCTCTAGTCAAATCGGCTGAGATAATGACTGGGTACATCTCATTCTCACCTGCAAGGAATCTATACTTCAGTGACGAAGGAAGTGGCTTCAGCTCAGGACAACTGGGTGCTGGCAAATCTGGCCTCGAAAGAAGTCACGTGTATGCTGCCAAATTTGCCTGGGAGAATGAGAGCGTACTCTCGCAAACTGGGTCTGAAGAAGGCTGCTCAACTGAACTGTCTCTGATCTGCTCGGCATCTACCTCCTCCTCAGATGTAGGCTCGGTGGAAATCAGGTCTGGCATGTAATCATCACAATCTGCCCACTCAGACTCTGACTCCGTGGGATCTGCATCACACAAGGTGGCATTAGTACCACCATCATCACAAAAATCTGTGTCGTGGTCAAGAACCTGCTCTGCTGCCTCTAAAGTATCCTGAACCAGGAATGTGCTCTCCAAGCTCTCCTTTGCTGTCATCTCTGCATCAGCGGTGTCTGAAAATGAGAGGATGGCCTGTGCTACTGGGTCTTCCCAAACTGCCTCATCGTCTGTGATCACAAAGTCACAGTCCTGGTGGATGTCTAACCCTGCATCTGTCAGCTGCTCTGTATCTGAAGTGGTCTCTGAGCATAATCTCTCTCTGGCTCTGTTGTCCTCGACCGTCTCTATTTGTACACTTTCGCCCTCGACGCGAAAGTATACCTTCCCGCTATCATGATCAGTCACCGCCTTGGCTGTGGCCAAGAACGGACGACCTAGAATGATGGGGGTATCGGTCACTGAATCAGGGATCTCCATGTCCAACACTACGAAGTCCACGGGGAATTGCAGACCCTCAATAGTGACGACAACGTCTCGCAACAACCCCTTCGGCCTCTTGACAGATCTATCAGCAAACTGAAGGACTGTCCTGCTCTGTCGAAGAGTGCCCAACTCGAAGCGATCGAGAAGGGCTGCCGGAAGGAGGTTGATCGACGATCCGCTATCTAAGAGAGTACGGTAGAACCTTTGCTCACTGATATGACATCTGACATATGGGGCTCCTGAATCTGGCCTCTTAGCTGGCAGACGGTTCTGGATCGCGAAACACGTGACTTTCATCAGCACATGGATCTCAGAGTGGTGGTTCCTCCTCTTCCTCCTGACTGTGGTCCTGTCTCTCAATGAATGCTGAAGAAAGGGGATGTGCTACAAAGCCTCCTGAAGAGTCAGCTGTATGTGAAAACGATCTATCATCTGCTGGCTGAACTCTTCCTTCTCTCTCTTTTTGGGATTTTCTATTTTCTTCCCCTTCCCCATCTGAAGGGCTCTAGGGAAGGGGATCACTGGGTCCTTCTCAGATGAAGGACTAGGAAAGGGTCTCGGCAGTTCGACGATCGGATCCACACATACATCATGCACCACAGTGGGACCAGAAGAAAATAAACCCTTTCCTTTATTCACAGAACTGTTCCGAGATACAGGTGCAGAAGAAGGAAAAATGACATGTCTCTCAGAAGTATGGGTGGCCTCAGTACCACCATTGGCTGGCTCGGCTGTAAAACTCGCGGCCTCGGTACCGCGCTTTGGCTCGGCATCGTGGGTGGCCTCAGTACCACCTCCTCGAACTGGTGAAACGGCGGCCTCAGTAACGTCGGTGGAATCAGCATCCTTGGTGGCATCAGTACCACCATCATCATCCTCCTCGTCGGGCGCTCTAGGTGGATCCTCATGATGTAGCTCAGACGAGGCGTCGCCTGCTGTCATCCTACCGCTCCTAAGTGTGACAAAATCAGTATCAAACAAATATCCAGTCACATCACCAAATGTATCTCGAGGAGTTGTATACTCAGTACAAGCTACCTGCTCAGATTTCCGCTTCAGGCTGTTGGGGTTCGGCTCTATCTGGGCAGGGATGGCGGCCTTCCCTCTCACAATGTCCCGCATCTCCTGGCGGAACTCGTCCATCTCCCGTCTTAAGGTAGCCTGCTGATCCGTGAGGAGGCGGGCTATGTCATCCAAAACAGGGTTCTCATGGGAACCCGACGAGTAGCCTCTCTGGTAGTGAGGCTGCTGGATCTGTTGCTGCTATGGCTGAGAGGGGTATGAGTGATGCTGCTGTTGCTGCTGGTGAGGCTGCTCACGCCTCCAAGACTGTCCCTGCTGATAGGGACGAGGACCATAGGAAGACTGCTGCTGCTGTGGTGGTGGGTACATTGGGGGTTGCTGCTGCGGCTGGTGATCTCTCTGATGGCTGTACTGGCCACCCTGTCCTGACGGCTGCTGCTGGGGCTGGGTACCTCCGGTCCCCCACCGGAATCCGGGATGGTCTCATCGGATACCGGGCTGAGGGCGGTCATACCAAATCCCGTTGACATCCATCAACGGCTCTGCATCGTATGGGGCTGGCGGGAGTACTGCCAGAGGCTGATCAGGCTCGTATACCACCATCTGCAAGTCTGGAGATGGTGGTGACTGGTAAGTGGGCTGCGGCTGCTGGTACGGCTCCGCCTGTACAAGGTGAACCTGTCTAGGCTGCTGGTCTGAGCTGGAGCGCTGGAACGAGCTGCTGCTGCTGCCGTGATCGCCTCGCGACTGAAGACGGGGCTGGGAAGCTGTCTGTGCCTCATGGAGACACAAGAGCTGGGTCTTCATGTCGTTTAGAGTCTGTGCCATCTGCTACATCTGAGTGATGCTCTGGCACTGCTTCTTCTCAATCAGCTCCATCCGATCCAATTTCTCGCTAATGATGCCCATATCCGCAGCTGTGGACTCTGCCTGTGCTGCTGCTACTGCGGACGAACTGGAGGGACCGGCGTCGACCCGTGCTATCCTCTAGTACTGCACGGGTCCTGGCTGCTGGGGTTTGCCCTGAGTGTACAACCGGGTCTGGGACATCACCATGTAGTTCTCGGCCATCTCCTCGTAGATAGCCCAGACCTGGTCGTGATCCTTGGCGAAATAAGACCCGCCACAAGAAGCGTTCACTAAGCCCTGAAGCTCTGGTGTCAGCCCGCTGAAGAAGCTCTGAATAAGGTTCGGCTTGGAAATGTCGTGGTGCGGGCATCTGTCGGTCAGCTCTCGAAACCTCTCCCATGCCTCATGGAACTGCTCGTTGGGGAGCATGGAGAAGTTGCTGATCAGGGCTCTCGCTGCATTGGTCCGCTCGAGTGGATAGTACTTAGGCAAGTACTCGACGCGGAGCTGCTCCCAAGTGTAAACAAACTTCCCCAGATGTTTCAGCCAGGTGGATGCCCTATCTGCCAAAGAGAAGGGGAAGGCAATCATCCGAATCGTGTCGTGGTCCACCTGACGATCGTGGACAGTACTGCAAATCATCTCAAACTCCTGCAGGTGGAGATGAGGCTCCTCAGTAGCCAAACCGTGAAACCGAGGAAGGAGCTGTAAGGTGTTCGGGGGGAACTTGAAGTCCCCCACGATGGCTGGAAGCACCACCCGACGGTGCGTCAAAGTCGATCCGGGATTGTGGTTATCCCGCATCGATCTCGGTGGTCCTGCTCCTCCTGCTGCTGCTGCTGCGGCTGCTGCCGCGACTGCGGCTGCGGCGGCAGCTGCCGCATCGTCGGGTCCTCCTCCTCCTCCGCGGTTCTCGCAGTTGGCTCTCATCTGCTCAAGCTCTCTCCTCATGTCCATCATGAATGCTCCCTGATCCCTCAGCTGCTGCTGCACTGACTCGAGGGAGGCGATTAGGGTGGAGTTGATCGAACCCTGGTCCTGAACGAAATGCTGCTCTCCTCGTGGACCTCCGGTGCGATCATCAGAACTTCTGGCCATTGTCTCTGAAAAATCAAAACAACCGAACTCAGATGCCGATAAATCATCTGTCTGTCTCTCCTCTGGCACTGGCATCTCGGTATCAGAAGAAGAAGGGTGGTCGAGGGGGAAAAGGGCGGAGTCATACTCGGGTTCGGAGAACGGGTCTGAGCTCCCACGAACCGACCTAGATGAATGGACAGGAGTGCTAAAAAGTGGTGCAGCCAGAGGCTGCAAAGAGACCTCCTGCCCATCATCGTGATCTGACGAGTAAGGCGGATGAGATCTAGAAAAACTATGATCGAAAGCGAACCCCCAGTTCACCAACGCAACGCGAGCTGAAGACCGTAAAGGCTCGATCAAATTATCTTGTCAAATTTTATTTTGGTGAACAATCAAAATATCAGAGCGATTACGTGACCTGCTGGGATACCCGATACTCTCTCAACCGACTGTCCCGCACATAAGAGTTGGTAATCAGTCGAGATGAGCACCGGAGGGCTTTACCTAGTGTACGGGTCACTCTCTGGCACAATCAAACCAAGCAATGAGGGGGTTACTCTCCCCAAGATAAATTTTTAGGTGAGGTGTCTTTTAGGGTCGATAGTTTTAGCAGTCCCAATTTTATGGTTTTTCTTTTTTTTTTTATATTTTTTAATGCAAGAAAAAATGCCTAACGAATTTTCCGGTTCTCCTGGTTATTATGTCAAAAAAATAGGGGGGAGAAGACGAAAAAGCCGATGCGCGATAAATCAATGATGCATGCAGAGATAGAACTGCGTATCTGACTCCAGCAGTCTACATGCAAGATGATCCGCGCAGAAATGCAAAGACTGAAAAGAAACTACATATATGGTGTAGCGGTGAAAACCGAGTCCTAAACAGGCAATTTTTACTCGACAGAACTGTCTAGCAGGTCACTCGCCCTCGATCCAAAGAGTTCGGTCTAGACCCACCCCTCCTCTTCTCGACAGGTCGAGTTCAGGAGTAGCACTTGACGGGGCAGGCTCGCGGCGCGTAGGCTCTCAGGAAAGCGACTCAGCTATTTTTATTAATGAATTATTAGTAGGTCCAATTACGATCTATAGGAACAGGCAAGCAGTTAAGTGTGGGGATCCTACTAATTACGGCACAGTCAAGCAAAAAATCCTAAGTTTAGGGGCTCGAGAAAAACCGCGTAAAACCGTAAAAGGCAGCGAAAAATCGAAAGCCACGAAAAAATCTAAGCTAGCTAAAAGGGTCCCCCGAGCACACCGGTGCTCGGCGAAATAGACCCGAAGAAGAAAGTCCAAGTCTCTGAGTACCTGTATTATTACAACAGTTCAAATATGTGGGAAATAAAACTAATCTACTCCTCTCTCACTCAGCTCCTCTCTCGCTCTCTCCTGCGGCTCCGTGCAGAAGGGAGCCGCCTCCGAATCCTGCGGTTGCGCTGGCTCCTCGAAAGTCGCCTCTGCGGTCCTCGGGCCCTCGCAAGAAAGAAGACAAGTGTCAGACCAGATTATTGTAAAAAAATGTCAGAAAAATATATCTACAGAAATCTATACAAAAAGCCACGAAAAGAAAATCGCGGGAAAAATAAATCGACTACTAAGCCGTGCTCCCCGGCAACGGCGCCATTCTGATGACACGAAAAAGCCGAGCAAACGAGGTAGATCAGATATATCTCAAATGGTCGTTGCGACCTCAATTGCTCGTGTGTCAATCAAGAAAAGAGACCACCAAGACGGATAAAATCAAATAAACACAATAGCGGTCTTGCTATTATTTTAACCTGGTATAGTGACCAGGGTCGAAGAAAAGGAGCACGTGATGGCCTTGCGGCCTACGAAGTAGTCAAAAAGATTGGAAAAAATAAAATACAAGTATTTTTGGTAGATTTTTAATTGTTTTAATTTTTTTTGGATTTTTAATTAATTAAGAAAATAAGAAAAACAAGTAAATAAGGCAATTCAACAATTTATTTAATGCATCAAAAATCAATCAAAAATTCCAATAAAAATGTTTTTATGTGTTTTATGTTTTTTACTATTTTTAATGAAATTTTGGGATTTTTATTTAATTTTCTAAAAATCAAACAATGCAACAAAACAGTAGCAATGTCCAGTCAGGAGTAACAGGCCAATTTAAAATGCAAAAAGGCCTATTTCGCTCCTGGAGTCAATTTTCCTATAAACTAGAAAATTTAAGGAAAATTTGGGCACTAGAATAATTGTTTTTGGATTTTTAGATTATTTATTATAATTTTTATGAGTTTTTAGGTGTTTTCAATTTTTATGAGTTTTATATGATGAAAAATGACCAAATTGGTCAGAAAATCAAACACAACTAAAGCAACAGTAGCTAATATTTTTTGTAATTTTTAGCTAAGTTTTAATATTTTTTGTGATTTTTCAAATTTAGATAGTAAAGAAAATGCGTATTTTTGAATTTTTAAAAATAGCAAATGAAATAAAAAATGTCCCCAAAAATTCTAGAAAATTTTACAACATGGCAGGAGCCATGTGCCCATTTTGATGTAATTTGGAGTAAGTTTGATATTTTATTCAAAAATAAAACCAAGGTACAGTTCACAGGGACCTGTACGTAATTTCCAAGAGTTTTGGGGGGCCCGATGCAAAATTCCCAAGAAAACACGCGTGCAGCGCGTGCTTGGGGCACTCAGGGACCTATATGCAAAGAAAACAAAGTTCTGGGGCTATTTGGTAACAGGTACCAAAAGTCCGAGGACTTGTTTGTAAAATACCCAAAAATAAGCGCACATGCACAAATCAATCCACGCACAGGGGTATAAATGCAATTTTCTAAAAATATTTCTTCATTTCATAACCATCCAGAACTACAGGGCTACACAAGCAATTATCCCAAAAGGGCACGTGTCGATGCACGTGCTACACTACAAACAGGGGCATATGTGCAAATAAAGTAAAGCTCGGGTTCAAAGTGCAAATAACCCAGAAATAAAACAACTACACTATGAATTTACAGGACTAAACACTAAATAAACTAAAGAGAAGGGCCTAAGGATAAATTACCCTTTATTAAGCCGACCGATGGATGGGCACCACGTGGTGGATCGAGCGGCTGGAAATGGGTGGACGCCCAACGCTGGGTCTTCGACGCTGATCGGTCGGTCCAGGCGCTGCCACGTGGAAGATCAAACGGTAAACGGTGCTCGGTGGCTGAACCTCGCTGGATCGACGGTGGAGATCGACCCTCAAAGGATCTAACGATCAGTGCTGCTCCTCGAATGAACGAACGTGATCAGATCTGGAGCCCGGGGTCGATCGGACAACGGAGAAGGATGGTGGAGGAACAGGGCTCCGACGAACTTCATCGGGCTCGTGACGGCGATGGTATCCTCCTGGAGGCTCGCTGAAGATCGGAGAAGGAAGCTGCGGGCCCTCCGCGTCTAATGGAGGCCTCCGATGACCCAACGGAGCTCCGAGGAGCTCTGGAGAGTCGGGCGGAGGCGGAGCTGCTGGACCTGATGGTCCAAGCCCTCAGATGGGCTCGGATGTACCTGCAAAAAGCGCCAGCAAACTCGCAGGTCGAGGGCAAACTGCCTCGACCCCGTTAGGCGTGGTGAAAGTGGTCGGGGAGGCGAAGTGGTCGAACTTCGGCGAGGGGGTGGACGGAGGAGCTCGAATCGCCAGCTCCTGTACGAGCTGGGTTGAGTGGAAGTGCGGAGAAGGTGCGCGGGGGAAGGGCGAATGCGATGATGGATTCCGATGATCGAACGGAAGGGGGATATGGTCGGAATCGACGAAAATCGACGGCGGTGCGATTTGGGGGAAAATCGAAATCAGAGAAAAAGAAGAAAGATCTAGGCTACCTGGGTGGTCGAGTCGACTGTGAATGAGCTTGGGCAGCTCTGGGTCCTTGCCTCGAGGAGCGTCGAAGTCCGAGGCTCTGGCTCCTGCTCTGGGCGGAGCACGGCGGAGCTATCCCGCCGGATCAGTGGTCTCTCGCTCCCTCCTCGCTACGACATCTGCTGGAGCAAGCTGTCACTCTCGCCAAGCCGGTGGAGGTCCCTAGGTGGTGAACAAGTGAGCCAAAGATGAGGAATGAAGTGGCGGAGCTCAGCTTATGTATGATGGAAGGTCCGGCTAGAAGTGATCGGATAGGGCAATGTGGAGCGCGGACCCCGAGGCAGGTGTGACGGCGAGGGTCTCGGATGTGGCAGGAACGAATCGGACCCGGGGTTTAGGTGAGAATGGATCGGGTTTAGGTGCAAGAATTAAGAGAAATCGGGTCGGGCACCTAATATCCGTGGGAAGTGGTCCTGGAGGGGGAGTTGACCGGGCGGTCAACGTCCCCGTGGACCACTAGGAATCAGCCACGTGTAAAATAATTAGAAATTCAATTAAAAATAACGAATGGCCGAATTATTAAAAAGTCAAAACATAAATATTTTTGTTTTAATTTTTTATATTTTTTGGTGATTTTTAATTAATTTTTCAAAAATAAAATGAGGTATTTACACTATATAGCTATACATAGGTATGTGTACAATATGTCGTTTTAATTTTTGATTTTTAATTTGTTATTTTTGTGCATTTTTATTACCATTTTATATTTTATTTATTTATAATATAAAATTAGGAATAAAAGGGTATTTTTATTTTATTTTTATTATTTATATACAAGGGTGAAATTAATATATATGTACATGTATCTACATGGTGTATTTACAAGGTATTTTTGGGTTTTTAATTTTGTTATTTTTATTTTGTTTTTGTTTTAATGGTTTTAGTTTATTTATTTACACCATAAAATATAGAATATTTACAAATTTTATGGAATTTGATTTTATTTATTTGTAAGGTAGAATAAATATAGGAGTGGCTATGTACATGATGAATATCTACATGTGAATGTTTTTTATCTTTCTATTTAATTTTTCCATTTTTACTTTGATTTTTATATTTATAAATATATACAAGTATTTACAAGCCCATTTTAGTCTCTTTTTGGAGGAAAATATTTTTATTATATTTACAAATATATTTACACACATGAGCCCCTATCTCCCTCTAGTTTGGCTTTTATGCGGTCAGGCCCATGCTGAGCCCTCCCTTGGGTTAGGTTGCTCAATATTTATTCTAAATATTTTCCTCTTTTTCTTTTTACTCTTTATTCTTTTATTTTTGCACAAAAACATGCTAATTATTAAACTTTATACAATGCATGCTTTTGATAATTATTTGTATTTACATGAATATACATGCATTTGCAAAGGTTTTTGTAGCTAAAATATAAGAATAAAGAGTGATGAATGGGTATTCATCAATAACGGGTAACAAGATAAATGTAATGGTATTGGCAAATTACCCGACGTTGGATTCAGACGTCAATCCCTATACCACGGCTTGCATATGAGCCTTACACTCCTAGATACATGTCTGGGGTATAGGCTTTATTTTCTCTCGTTGGTTAGTTAAATTGGTCTCCTATTGGAATACTATATGATGGTTTTAATATCACAGGTACAAAGCGCATATGAGACATGTGGGATTCTTGAGCATTACGAATGCAACTCAGAGTTGCAGAATGTTATCGGTATGCTGGACTCAGCATTGCATACTTTTGGATTGACGGATCAAATGACACAATACCATCCGCGGTACTCTTATTCCAATGATTCATCAACAATCCCTTTCTTCTCGACAACTTACACTGTTGCTGGACCTACCACTAATATTGGTACTCATGATGCCGAGGCAGGACCATCTCAGGCAAGGCTTGCAACACAAACTCAGCTGACACAACTATCATATGTTTATGACTTTTGAGGTCTAATCTCCCCTACGCAGACAGTCTCGGAGTGCCTAACCAACCATATTACTCCTCCTCGGTCTTTTGTTGGTTTTCATACTATGCGAGCCAAGAGCGTCCACCTCCATTCCGTAGTATACCTCAACCGCGACCAGATCTGATGTATCCGCACCAGCAACAATATGATCCTCCTCAATATCTATTGCAACATCAACAATAATCTCCACTGCTTGATAGAACAACTTCAGTTAGAGAACAAACACAAGAGACAAGTGTGGAGAGTGGATGTACCTCTGGTGGAGATAGTAGAGATCGTAGGGCTAGATTATCAAGAATATTGCGTAGGGCACGACAAATATTTGACTAAAGTAGAAATGTATCCTCGATAACATTTTCTTAATGAATGTAATAAAGTTCTTCATATTAATGTGATGTTTTATTTTGTTTTTCTGTTATTAAATATTTTGTGATGAAATTTTCAGTAAGTGTTTCCTATAATGCAATTGCTATTTTCTTTAATGAACACTAAATATTTTCAATATATATAATATCGTATGCAATAGTATTCGTGCAGGTTATGGCAAAAACTCGCTTCACGGCCCGTAAGTCAGTGCGTCCACCCCCACGCAATCGAATCTTGACAGTACGACATCCATCCACTACACAGGGATATCATGGGATAGCAGCCATTCCACCACAGTCACCACGACGATCACTTTCTGCAAAACCACCGGCACCAGACTTTGTGCACCCCTCTTCACCCTTGCCCAGACCATCTGAGGCCCATACAGAGTACCTCTCGGAGGAGCAACATCAGCTGGATCGAGAAGTACAATCGGCGGAGTCTCCATTCACTGACTACTCGCCTCAGACCATGCCCCATGCTATGATCGATAGTTCACAGAGCGAGACTTCTCCGCACACTGATATATATGATGAGGAGGAAGAACTTTATGCTGACTTGACGGATTTGCATTACACCATTGCACTAAAATATGCTCGTCTAGGTGTATTATGTGGGGAGCGTGTTCGTAGGTAGTAAATGAGATATATTTATAAACACGTGTAATGTTGGAAGTAATATGGTGTAATGATGTTGCATGTTCTGTTACGATGAATATGTTGAATGGATGTTGTATCTCTTTCAAAAATAGTATTTATCTCATTTACATTTACTATTAAACTTCTTTCAAACATTAAAAATATCACAATTGTGTATCATGTTTAATAATGTATTTTAGGTAAACAATATTACATTAATAATGGAATGGCGGTCAATGCCATCGATCGGCGTCCTATTCGCAGACCGACGAACAATTTGCCGACCGTTCATCGATCGACAAATGGGATGCCGATTGATGCCTAAGACGAGAAAAAAAAATAAAAAGTCGTACTCTGACGGGGGCATTTGCTCATGAAACATGCTCTCTTCGAGAAATTGCTCACAACCGCACACCCGTGCATGTCTATACATGAGAGTATCCGTACCCCCATCTACGTGAGGAGTTCCGTCAGCAAGGAGTACATGTAGTACATTGATTGCGATCGAGTGTCATAAATGCAGGACATAGGCATGGCGATGACTGTGGTAGTTATTATATATGACCTATATAATTAATGATTTACACAGAACTCAAAACATTACACGATTGTATACCATAATCGACATCAAGTAGTTGTTGCCGAGGATATGGTACACCGCAAAAATTATCTTTCTGGTTTCCTTCGGTTATAGCCTTATAGTATATAGATCTTTTGCACGAAAATGTTTATAAGGAAACATCCACAACGGATCAGTCGTGTCCCAGTACGTCTCCTTAAGCAGAAAAATCATTCATTAGGATCGAGCTCAATTAGATCCAATGCAACTCATCTCAGAACATCCATATTAATGATTAGTCTTTAGATTCTAACTAAATGACCTTCACGTATTATACCCCCTCTATTCTACGGGTTCAGCGCCGGGTTCTTTAAGTTACACTGGTCGCTGGTCAAGGAGGCCGTTCACAAAGCTGTGGACATTTTTGCAAAAAGGAGGGAATATGGCGCGCCACGTCAATCATTGCTTCCTTACTCTCGTTCCAAAGGTTCTGTCTCCTTCGGGTATGTTTGACTATCGCCCCATTTCGGGTTGCAATATCATATACAAATCTTTGCCAAGATTCTCGCCACTAGGCTCGTTACGGTACTCCCTCATCTCATCTCGATCAATTAAACTGCTTTTATCAAGGATTGTGCGATTAGCGACAATAGCAAGCTGGCCAACGAAATTCTGTGGGATTTGACAGGTGGTCGGGTCGCAATAAGGCCTGCCTAAAGATTGACTTGTCTAAAGACTTCGACACCATTGAACACCTCTTCATCCTAGACGGGCCTTAAGGCAATGGGTTTCTGTTCCACCTGGACCAGTTGGATGGAAACTTGCATCACCACCACTTCCTTTTTCATCCTGATCAATGGTGCCCCCCACGGCCTCTTTCGGGGTTCTAGGGGGCTACGTCAGGGTCACCCCCTAAGCCCCTTGCTGTTTATTATTGGGATGGAATCTCTGTCATGCCTGGTGGAGAAGGCAATTCTAAGTCGTATCCTACTACCCTTGGGGCGCGGCAGAAATGTTGCTTCGACCCATCTTATTTATGTCGATGACCTCCTCTTCTTTTGCAGAGGCTCCCTACGGAATCTAATGACGGTCAAAGAGATTCTCACTTTTGAAGCTACCTCTGGGCTGCACCTAAATCCAAGAAAGAGCAAACTATTCAGATCGAAATGGCATCCAGACGACTTTGCTTCAACCCTCCACTTGAGTATCTTAAGACAGTCTCTGCCGTCTACCTACTTGGTGCTCCCGCTCTCTTCTTCCTATGGAAGATATAGTGACTCTCGAGCCCTCGAGGACCGGATCACGGCTCTCATCCATGGATGGAAATCTAAGGTTTTATCCTTGACTGGCCGAGCACAACTTATTAACTCGATGGTGAGATTAATATTTATCTATTGGATTGTTGGGGCTTACCTCCGTTTAAAGTGGCGCACAGGATTAATTCGTCTTGCGCTGACTTCTTACGGGGGAGGCGCTGCCATGACATTTCTTGGGACACGGTGTGCCTCCTTAAGGGGGAAGGTGGGTTGGGGGTGTCCTCCCTAGTTGCGATGCATGAAGCTATGCTTGCCTCTTGGATTTGGAGGCTCTTAACATATGATTCTTCGATCTGGGCCGCTTTCATGCGCAGTAAGTACCTCCAGTTCAATTCTTTTTGGAAGGTGCAGGCCACTAGCTCTAATTCTCGAGTTTGGCATGTTATCTTGAGTAGAAGTAATGCTATCCGCAATGCTATTGCCGGTGCTGCTCCATCGTATGTATGGCTTCGTTCGCCGAAGGGGTTTCCCTTCGCCGATGCTTATGAACTCTTTCGTCACAAAGCCGCTTCACTGCCTTGGGCGTCCATTGTTTGGAAACAGGGCGCCCCGCCAAGTTTCGCCTGCAACCTCTACGGTGCCACTCTTGGTCGTTTACCAACTACCGACCGTTTAGCAAAATTGGGTGTGTGTACGCACCATGAATGCTACTTCTGTAGGATTGCTCCGGAATCTCATGATCATCTATTCTTTAATTGCACGTTCTCTTCCGGAATCTGGCTGCGTGCGTGGGGAAGTTAAGGCTGTCATGCCCCCCTATTCTGGCACTTCCGCAGACTCTCTCATGGGCTGTTGGCATCAGGGACAAGCCTACTCACAAAGCTGTATCGATCCTCATTGTTGTGGTGGTTAGATCCATATGGTCAGAGCATAACCGCAGGTGGACCTCGTTGTGCTCCTACTTGGATGATGCAGTTCTTAACAACATTATCAGCGTCTTTGACCTGATCAACTTAATATGACGAAACCTAAGTTTTTATGCTCCTTAGGTTACAGCTAAAGATAACGCCTCTACAAACTCTGTAATGAATATGAACTATACGGTTACTTGGTAGCCCTCTAATTTTTGTACACAGTTTTCATCTTGAAGTATACTGTGACAATTCAAATTAGACTGTATTAGATATTATGTCAAGATTACAATTTAAGGATGCTCACGTTTAGAGATGACTAGGAATAGGTATGAATATTGATATTTTCCTAGTTATTTCTTTATGATATAAATGTTGACATACTTGAAATATGTGTAGGATACCATGATCATTTTTTTTATGTGTAAAGATTGATAGGATAGATATATAATAGATTTGAAATGGATATACTCCTGTTTAGTTGTATCTCCAGGACAATAAAGTAATGTTAGATATGCATATCATAGACATATTACGTAAAGAAAGATTAGGACAATCATTGATGATAAATCATGTATGACAAGTGGTTATAAACCTGATAGATTGACACGTCCAAATTGATGTTATTATTGTATAGATACTGTTGGTCACCATATTTTCTTTCTTTCTATAAATGGGAGAACAAAATCCTAGGTTTAATGTGATGTGAATTGTATTAATAAAATAATAGTAATATCATATGGATTTCGTGTGAGTGGAGTTATAAAATCAAATGTCGGTTGTGAGTATTAGTTAAATATAGTAACTTGAAACTGTATACTATAAATATAATAATAATAAAATAGAAAAGTTTGTTCTTCTATGGTGTGGGGAAAGAAAATATTAGCAACGGGACACATGGGGGTACACGCGTAGCAAGTATAGCATAGGGGTATCATGGGCTTTCATATTTAAAAACCGTGATTTCATAAGTGGTTATTACTGCAAGGGTTCTTTCGGGAGAGGTCGGTGGAGAGGAGGCCGTAGGGAGCAGGTCAGACATCCTTTCGTATTTTCTTGGTTAATATTCTCTACTTCGCATTTATACCATGAAAAGCACAAGATTGGAACTATACAAGAAGCTATTTAATAGAGGAATCAACATGTGAAAATCGACATATATGGAAACTATGAAAAATATCAGTATTTATGTTAGTATAGTATATATGGTGACTAATATCCAGGTTCCCGACACTTTGCAGCTATATCTTAACTGATACTAACTTAATTTTTTTGTAACATATAGGTGCACGAGATATTGTTAATCTTCAACTCATCTTATGCATATCAGATAAATATATAAATTAAGATATAGATGTTTACCATGATTACGACTGAGACTGGTCTCATGAGAATTTGAAATGCATGTTTTCTTAATTATGTGCTTTACTTTATGCCATGCAAATCAGATACAATAATAACACTATATATACATATATATTAAAAGTTAACTCATACCTCATAAATTTTAATAAGAGGTGAGATTTTGATAGGAAATAAAAGATAAAACGTGCCATTACAACTTGCTCCATTAGTCCCATTTCATTTCTTTGTACTAAATAGTGTGTGTTTAAGATATCAGGAGTTTTTCCATATCCAACCAGGGTCGACTTTAATTACATTGTGATTCCCCACAACTTTGAGATTTCCGTAGATTTACTTAACAGGATAATCTTAGTTTGTAATATATCTATAAGACTTGTATGTATGACACCACTAATATAGCAAAGGACATATTATTTATTTGTATTTGAATAGATTCAGTGCATTTATGTACGGAAATTTCAAATGTGTATACGATACTTTATATCTATTCATGCACGTGCTCAAGAATTTAGAAAATAAAGATACTAAAATTGTATAAAGGATATGATGTTTTTATTATATAGTTCATAATATTTATTCCTTATTTAAATGAACTTTTTAGGGAAGCTTAAAAGCATATGATACCTGGTGATAAAGAGGTAGTAGTAGGCTATATCTCAGGTGAGTGGTTCCAAGTCATATTTTTTATATAAAAATTAGTTAGATTTCGCTAAATTTTATAGCAATGATTCTACAAGATTTCCATGTTTATGAAGGTCTTTACAGTAATTAATGTGCATGTGAGTTTACCCTGGCATTTTGTTTACCAAGTTCAATTATGATTTTCATGTTGCAATACAGATGCATTTTATGATTTATGAAATTTGTCAAGATATCTATAGATGCAAGTTTTACAGGATATGTTGTCAAGATTTTTCCATGATATAATATAAGAACAATGCACACTACGGCCTACTCCTCAGAAAAGTCATGAACAAGTCACTACATGTTGGGGTAGGTATATCCTCGTGGTATACCTATGGCCTACTCCTTGTGACTCAGGAGGGCTTTGGGCCCGCATTTCGTATACTAATGGGCTTTGGGCCGTATGCAAAATGTTTTCAGTCTTTGGGACCATTAATATGAAATGATAAGATTTTCACGGTCTTAGGTTGAGTTTCTCTCCCTAGACAATTTTACACAGTTCATGAATTAGTACGACATGTTGGCGTAGTGTGACATTGGATACGATATAGTAAGATTATCAAGACTTTAAAATGTTGTTTCATGTCATAATTATTCAATGACACAGGTTAATTCATGCTGATATTTTTTATGTTTTCTAGCAAAGAATTATTTGATACAATGCAAGTTATATTGATAAAGTAGTTTATCAAAAGCTTGAGATCCGCTCGCTGGGTCTAAGCTCATTCAGGGGTTTAGACCCACCATTCTATTGTTATTATTATTACAGATAAATCTTGAACCGGAAACTTGGGAGGAACGTGTATAGCTGCACATCACTAGCAGGAGGTTGCAACATCAAAGACCTTAGTTTTGGTAACTTTTTGATGCCTTAGCAAATGTTTGATGAAAACAAAGTTGCGGATTTTTGTATGGATATGCAAGAATGGACAGTGATAATGATGTAAATATGTAGATCTAGTTTATATAGAAAGGTAGAATGTGATGTTTATATTCATGGTGGATGTGATTTTGATTGGATTATAAGGCTTTGCCATAGAATTAAAAGAGGTCGTTTTAGGTACAGGTAGCGGTTGGGAGATCCATGTTATAGAGGAAATTCTGTCAAAATTTTGCGGAAAAAGAAAAGATTAGAATAAGATTAATGATTTAATGGGAGGTTTATAAATAGGTTCCTGTCGCGCTCGTCTCGGATAGCGGGACGGGTCGTGACAACTTGTTGGATCAGAGCAAAGATTTTGGGATTCACGATTAATAGTTGAATTGGAGATTGAATTGTTATAAGGATATGAATATGGAAGGAAATTGGATTATTGATTTTATTAGGATATCGAGGATTCATTGTATTCTATCATATGGGCTTTTGAGGATTTTTTTATTCTATCAGAAGTCTAATTAGAGTACTATTTTTTTATAGGACGCGATGGCAGCAGAGCAACCTCCTAGGACTACACAAGGACTGGGCAACGGGAATGAGACAAATAATAATAACTTGCAAGATACTCTAATACTGATTTCCCAAACATTGGGAAGCATGGCTGCCCAATCCATGCGACCGCATGATTTCGGATAACAATTACCTTTCGAGCATGTTCACAAGTTAGGGGCACAATCATTCTATGGTACGGCTGATCCAAAAGTAGCTAAGGCATGGTTTAAGAAAACAGAAAAAGTTTTCAATCTAATGAATTGTACAGATGAACACCATCTGAAATTCTCTGTTTTCTTACTAAAAGAAGATGCTTACGATTGGTGGAAGTCTATCTTGGTAAAATATGCAAACTCTGCTATTACCCCAACATGGCAGATCTTTCAGAAGGAATTTAATGAAAAATATTATCCAAGAGTTTATCAGGAAGAACGTCGTCGAGAATTTTTGTATTTAACTCAAGGAAGTATGTCAGTGGATGAGTATGAGAAGCGTTTCATTGAATTATCCAAGTATGTTCCTTCACTAGTGGCTAAAGAGGAAGAAAAATGTCGTCGCTTCGAGGATGGTTTACATATTGACATAAAGTCAATGGTAGTTGTTGCAGGATATACTATTTATGCTGATCTAGTTGAGGCAGCTTGGAGAGCAGAAAAGGTTGTCTACGAACAAAGAAGATGCAATGTATCGTCAAGGAAAAGAGGTGGAGAAATCTCTCACTGGAAAGGTGATGGCATCAAAACATTTAGAAATTTCAAAAATCCTAAGCAATTCCATGTTGATGCACGAGAACCAAAGGCAAAAGAAGTGACAATGAACACTTATCCGCGGTGCAATTCTTGTGGGCGGAATCATCCTGGGTAATGTCGTAAAGGTACGCGAGATTGCTATCACTGTGGGCAGACTGGACATATACGATGGGACTGTCCTATTTGGATCAGAAAACATAGAGATACTCAAGAATCAAACCAACGATGGAATAATGGTTCTAGAAACCAAGTGCCCTTAAATAGGGCAAAAAGAAGCACAATGAGCAAAATCGTCAAGTTCAGAAAGGACAAAATTCTGCCAAAGCCTTTAACATGACTCTTGAAGAAGCCATTGCCTCAGAAGATGTTGTCTCAGGTATTACAATAATTTTCGGCAAAGAGGCTTATACACTTTTTGATTCCGGAGCCAGTCATTCTTTTATTTCTCGAAGTTTTTGCATGTATGCTAACATAGAAATGGAAAATCTTGAAAAGACTTTAGCAATTACAACACCTAAAGGAGAACCTGAAATAGTCTGCCACATTTTCAAACATTGTGTGATGCGGATAGGAGAACATGAGATTTTTGTGGATCTGATTCCTATGCAGATCAAAGAATTTGATATAATCATAGGAATGGATTGTCTGACTGCATACCATGCTCTATTAGACTGTTATAAAAAGGAAGTCATTTTTCGAAGACCCGGGGAAGCTGAATTCATTTACTCGGGAGGTAGGAAAATATATCCTACTCCTGTAATTTCTAATATACTGACCCGCAAATTGATAAGGAAGGGATGCTCTTCTTATGTTGCTTTTATTTATAACACAAAGGTGGAAACTATTAGGCTAGAGAACATTCCTATCGTACAAGACTTTCCTGAAGTATTTCCGAATGAACTACCAGGGCTTCCACCAGATAGAGAGATTGAGTTTAACATCGATCTAGTCCCTGGTACAACTCCGATAGCCCTAGCAGCCTATCGAATGGCTCCGTCTGAGCTCAAAGAACTGAAGATTCAGTTGCAAGAATTAACAGACAAGGGTTTCATACAGTCTAGTATATCACCCTGGGGAGCTACTGTTCTTTTCGTCAAGAAGAAAGATGGTTCCTTTAGGCTTTGTATTGATTATAGAAGGCTGAATCAAGTGACTGTACGTAATAATTATCCTCTTCCTCGGATAGATGATTTATTTGATCAACTACAAGGGGCCTCTGTGTTCTCTAAGATAGACTTGAGATCGGGCTATCATCAGCTGAAAATCAAAGCCGAGGATGTCCCTAAAACAGCCTTCCGAACTCGCTATGGGCATTATGAATTTTTGGTAATGCCTTTTGGATTAACAAATGCCTCTGCCGCTTTTATGGATTTAATGAATCGTGTATTTCGTCCTTTCTTGGATAAATTTGTAATTGTTTTTATTGATAATATTTTGATCTACTCACGATCAGAGGAAGAGCATAAGGAACATCTGAAAATTGTATTGCAAACTTTAAAGGAACACCAATTGTTTACAAAGCTAGATAAATGTGAATTTTGGCTGAAAAGGTGGTATTTTTAGGTCATATAATTTCAGGAAAAGGTATATCGGTAGATCCAAGCAAGATAGAAGCTATCTTGAATTGGGAACAGCCCACAACTGTATCAGAAATTCGAAGTTTTCTTGGTCTGGCGGGATATTATAGAAGATTTGTTGAGAACTTTTCAAGAATAGCGTCACCGTTAACAAAACTAATTAGGAAGGAAGTGAAATTTGTATGGGATGATGAATGTAAGAAGAGTTTCCAAGAACTTAAGAATCGACTCACCTCAGCTCCCATTCTTAGCCTTCCATCAGCAAATGAGCGATTTATGGTTTATAGTGATGCGTCACGTCAAGGATTGGGATGCGTACTCATGCAAAATGGAAAGGTGTTTGCTTATGCATCTAGACAATTGAAACAACATGAGCTTAATTATCCTACATATGATCTGGAATTAGCAGCAGTAGTTTTTGCTTTGAAAATTTGGAGGCATTATCTGTATGGTGAAACTTGTCAAATATTCACCGATCATAAGAGCCTAAAATATATTTTTTCTCAGAAGGAACTGAATCTTAGGCAAAGAAGATGGCTAGAGCTGATTAAAGATTATGATTGTATCATTGAATATCATCCTGGAAAGGTAAATGTTGTAGCCGATGCTCTTAGCCGAAAGTCTAATGGTCAGTTATTATATATCAAAGGTGAACGCCTTCCTTTATTATTACAACTGAGAGGATTACGTACCAATCTGAGCATGGATACATCTGGAAATTTGTTAGCCTCATTGCAGGTCAGGCCCATATTGTATGATAAAATCCGAGATGCTCAATTACATGACCTAGAAATCAAAAGGATACTTGAAAAAGTAGAAAAAGGAGAATTGACAGAGTATACGATTAATGAACAAGGAGTACTATTTTTCAGACAAAGACTGTGTGTCCCAAAATCATCAGAAATCAGAGCTGAAATTCTTGAAGAAGCACATAACTCCATGTATGCGATGCACCCAGGGAGTACGAAGATGTATAGAACGTTGAAGACATCTTATTGGTGGTCAAGAATGAAGCGAGAGAGTGCTGAATATGTTTCCAGATGTTTGATCTGTCAGCAGACAAAGCCTGAGCATCTATGAATGGTTGGTACATTGCAACCACTTCCTATACCGGAATGGAAATGGGAACATATAACTATGGACTTTGTTACTGGATTACCCAGGACTCGTCGAAATCATGATGCAATCTGGGTAATCGTTGACAGATTGACTAAATCATCTCACTTTATAGCCGTTAATATGACTTATACCTTAGATCGTCTGGGAAAAATTTTTGTGGATGAAATAATAAGGCTCCATGGAGCACCAGTATTGATCGTATCCGATAAAGATCCTCGTTTTACTTCTAAATTTTGGCCAAGCCTGCATAAGGCGATGGGTACAAAGTTAGCATTTAGCACTGCTTTCCATCCACAAACAGATGGTCAGTCTGAAAGAACTATTCAAACTTTAGAAGATATGCTTCGTGCATGCGCATTGAGTTTCAAAGACAGTTGGGATGACCACTTATCACTCATGGAATTTGCATATAATAATAGCTACCATGCTAGCATTGAAATGGCTCCCTATGAAGCTTTGTATGGCCGATCATGTAGAACCCCAGTGTGTTGGAATGAGGTCGGGGAGCGTAAATTATTTAAGTCAGAATTCATACAAAACACTATAGAAAAGGTTGAGAATATTAGGAAGCATCTGAAAGCTGCCCAAAGTAGGCAGGAGAGCTATGCAGATAAGAGAAGAAGAGATCTTGAATTCCAGGTTGGTGACAAGGTATTCCTGCGAGTCTCCCCCTGGAAAGGACTCATTAGATTTGGCAAACGTGGAAAACTAAGTCCCAGATATATTGGCCCATACGAAATTGTCGGAAGAGTGGGTAGTATGGCGTATCGCCTTTTGCTTCCACCAGAATTATCAAAGATACATGATGTCTTTCATGTTTCTGCACTTCGAAAGTATATCCAAGACCCATCACATATTATAGAACCACAAGAGATACAATTGAATGAAGACCTTTCCTATACAGAAGTTCCTATAAAAATCCTGGATTATAAAGTTCAAGAACTTCGTACAAAGAAGATTTCACTGATAAAAGTTCTTTGGAAAAATCAAGCTATATAAGAAGCCACATGGGAGAGAGAAGAGGGTATGCGAACCCAGTACCCATATTTATTCTCAAATGATTAAGGTACGAAATTTCGAGGACGAATTTTTTTTGGAGGAAGTGTTGTGACAATTCAAATTAGACTGTATTAGATATTATGTCAAGATTACAATTTAGGGATGCTCACGTTTAGAGATGCCTAGGAATAGGTATGAATATTGATATTTTCCTACTTATTTCTTTATGATATAAATGTTGACATACTTGAAATATATGTAGGATACCATGATCATTTTTTTTATGTGTAAAGATGGATAGGATAGATATATAATAGATTTGAAATGGATATACTCATGTTTAGTTGTATCTCTATGACAATAAAGTAATGTTAGATATGCATATCATAGACATATTACGTAAAGAAAGATTAGGACAATCATTGATGATAAATCATGTATGACAAGTGGTTATAAACCTGATAGATTGACACGTCCAAATTGATGTTATTATTGTATAGATACTGTTGGTTACCATATTTTTTTCTTTCTATAAATGGGAGAACAAAATCCTAGGTTTAATATGATGTGAATTGTATTAATAAAATAATAGTAATATCATATGGATTTCGTGTGAGTGGAGTTATACAATCAAATGTCGGTTGTGAGTATTAGTTAAATATAGTAACTTGAAACTGTATACTATAAATATAATAATATAAAAATAGAAAAGTTTGTTCTTCTATGGTGTGGGGAAAGAAAATATTAGCAACGGGACACATGGGGGTACACGCGTATCAAGTATAGCATAGGGGTGTCATGGGCTTTCATATTTAAAAACCGTGATTTCATAAGTGGTTATTACTGCAAGGGTTCTTTCGGGAGAGGTCAGTGGAGAGGAGGCCGTAGGGAGCAGGTCAGACATCCTTTCATATTTTCTTGGTTAATATTCTCTACTTCGCATTTATACCATGAAAAGCACAAGATTGGAACTATACAAGAAGCTATTTAGTAGAGGAATCAACATGTGAAAATCGATATATATGGAAACTATGAAAAATATCAGTATTTATGTTAGTATAGTATATATGGTGACTAATATCCAGGTTCCCGACACTTTGCAGCTATATCTTAACTGATACTAACTTAATTTTTTTGTAACATATAGGTTCACGAGATATTGTGAATCTTCAACTCAGCTTATGCATATCAGATAAATATATAAATTAAGATATAGATGTTTACCATGATTACGGCTGAGACAGGTCTCATGAGAATTTGAAATGCATGTGTTTCTTAATTATGTGCTTTACTTTATGCCATGCAAATCAGATACAATAATAACACACTATATATATATATATATATATATATATTAAAAGTTAACTCATACCTCATAAATTTTAATAAGAGGTGAGATTTTGATAGGAAATAAAAGATAAAACGTGCCATTACAACTTGCTCCATTAGTCCCATTTCATTTCTTTGTACTAAATAGTGTGTGTTTAAGATATCAGGAGTTTTTCCATATCCAACCAGGGTCGACTTTAATTACATTGTGATTCCCCACAACTTTGAGATTTCCGTAGATTTACTTAACAGGATAATCTTAGTTTTTAATATATCTATAAGACTTGTATGTATGACAACACTAATATAGCAAAGGACATATTATTTATTTGCATTTGAATAGATTCAGTGCATTTATGTACGGAAATTTCAAATGTGTATACGATACTTTATATCTATTTATGCACGTGCTCAAGAATTTAGAAAATAAAGATACTAAAATTGTATAAAGGATATGATGTTTTTATTATATAGTTCATAATATGTATTCCTTATTTAAATGAACTTTTTAGGGAAGCTTAAACGCATATGATACCTGGTGATAAAGAGGTAGTAGTAGGCTATATCTCAGGTGAGTGGTTCCAAGTCATATTTTTTTATATAAAAATTAGTTAGATTTCTCTAAATTTTATAGCAATGATTCTACAAGATTTCCATGTTTATGAAGGTCTTTACAGTAATTAATGTGCATGTGAGTTTACCCTGGCATTTTGTTTACCAAGTTCAATTATGATTTTCATGTTGCAATACAGATGCATTTTATGATTTATGAAATTTGTCAAGATATCTATAGATGCAAGTTTTACAGGATATGTTGTCAAGATTTTTCCATGATATAATATAAGAACAATGCACACTACGGCCTACTCCCCAGAAAAGTCATGAACAAGTCACTACATGTTGGGGTAGGTATATCCTCGTGGTATACCTATGGCCTACTCCTTGTGACTCAGGAGGGCTTTGGGCCCGCATTTCGTATACTAATAGGCTTTGGGCCGTATGTGAAATGTTTTCGGTCTTTGGGACCATTAATATGAAATGATAAGATTTTCACGGTCTTGGGTTGAGTTTCTCTCCCTAGACAATTTTACACAGTTCATGAATTAGTACGACATGTTGGGGTAGTGTGACATTGAATACGATATGGTAAGATTATCAAGACTTTTAAATGTTGTTTCATGTCATAATTATTCAATGACACAGGTTGATTCATGCTGATATTTTTTATGTTTTCTAGCAAAGAATTATTTGATACAATGCAAGTTATATTGATAAAGTAGTTTATCAAAAGCTTGAGATCCGCTCGCTGGGTCTGAGCTCATTCAGGGGTTTAGACTCACCATTCTATTGTTATTATTATTACAGATAAATCTTGAACCGAAAACTTGGGAGGAACGTGTATAGTTGCACATCACTAGCAGGAGGTTGCGCCATCAAAGACCTTAGTTTGGTAACTTTTTGATGCCTTAGCAAATGTTTGATGAAAATAAAGTTGTGGATTTTTGTATGGATATGCAAGAATAGACAGTGATAATGATGTAAATATGTAGATCTAGTTTATATAGAAAGGTAGAATGTGATGTTTATATTCATGGTTGATGTGATTTTGATTGGATTATAAGGCTTTGTCATAGAATTAAAAGAGGTCGTTTTAGGTACAGGTAGCGGTTGGGAGATCCATGTTATAGAGGAAATTCTGTCAAAATTTTGCGGAAAAAGAAAAGATTAGAATAAGATTAATGATTTAATGGGAGGTTTATAAATAGGTTCCTGTCGCGCTCGTCTCGGATAGCGGGACGGGTCGTGACATATACGATTACGCTTACTTACCAAAATAAATAAATAAATATCCATATATATGAATCGATGGCCAAGTTGACCACAAAACTGATGGAGGGATTCATCTTCAAGGTCAACGGGATGGAGATGATGGAGTGGTGGGCGATCTTAGGATGTTGCTAATGACAATGCTTACCATCTTCTACTTAGAAATTCCCTCCAACCAGGTGAAGTTGGAAGACATTAAGGAACAATTGGCTTGCGTATAATAGGAGCATGATTAATTGATCGCTACGCTAGTAGGATTACAAGAGATATGTTCGAAAATCATATCTAAGGCGAAGGCAATGAATGCGTAGAGAAGCATAGCTTAAAAGGAGATACTTTGTTGTTTGAAAGCTATTTGAATATTTTCTCTCTCAATTTCTCTCCTTTCAGTGTGATGATAAAATGTAGTATCACGTATAATGTGTTAGGAACGGATTCCTTGTCCAAGTCAAAATATGGAAAGAAGTTGATAAGAGGATCCTACATGGTATGTCACACCCCATATAAAAATCATTGACAAATACACATAAATTTTAACGTATAAAACCCTCAATGTAAAGATTAATAAAAATCACAAAATTGATAACAACGAAAAATCAAGAACCATAATAATATGGTTATAACGCTAAAGGAGCTTACTGATAACACGACAAATTATCCTTAATTATGTCTATTTATTGTACTTAGAACCATAAATAATAAATAAAAAAACCACTTAGAAATATGAAATTAATGTTCAATCACCAAATTTTTTATTTATCGTGGGCACCGCAGGGTTGATACTGGGAGGTAAAATATACACTCAAAATCATTCAAACAACTAAGTGATTTAGTTTTCATAACGTGATTTTTGGTATCTTTTTAAAGCAAATAAAGTAAAAATAAAACGATGCAATGTGAAAGCTATGAAAAATAAATACAAATGCAATATTGATGTAATATATAGATATAAAACTTAAATATAAAATAAATGAGAAACACGAGATTGTTTTGAAATCTAGGTCTAAATACCTTATATTTGCAAATATCTTTCAGGGACTCAAAATATATTGCAAAATTGTATTAAAAACATTTTTAGAACCTTCAAATAAAATATAATATTATTTTAAGACAAATTTTTGATAATTTTGATAATTATTACGGAGTAGTAAAAATGAAATCAAGAAAATTAAGTTAAATAAATGCTTCTTACATGTATAAATACCTGAAAAATGGCTAAAATGGATATTTTGTTAAATAGACAATTTTCTAAGGAAACATTAGAAACTAGATGAGATGCATTTTTTGGATTTTTGGTGTTAATATGGATGCGTGAACAATTGACCAAGTTCATGGGCGTTTTGGCAATTTTTTTCACAAAAATCAAGTCAAAAAATTATAAAACTTGATCAAAATGTGAAATTTAAGAAACTGCAACCATTCTAATTGTTCTGAATATTTAAAAATATTTCGATTGTTTAATGTATTTTTAAGTAGACAGAGTCATTTTTGGTAATTAGATCTTAATATATCACTCACTTAAAATTAGTCCAAACCAAAATTATACGAAGTGTAGATTTAAATGAAGAATAACACTGCTTTGAGTTTTGGAAACATAAGATGTGTGGACGTAATTAAATATTGAAGACATAAACCACTCATCAATTTATTTTATGGAAAAGGATAAATGCTTTTCAGTTTGTTTGGAAAATTGAAAGAGAACAGTTAACATATCATGCAGAATTGTTTCGTCATTTTATGATCTATGGCTAAATTAATAAATTATGAAAAGCAGATTGGGTAAACTATAACTGATATTCACCGAAAGATTTTTGTAAATTCAAGTTTGCATGACAAAATTCCAAAGTAAGTCTAAGTTTATAGATACTAAAAGGCTAATACGATTCTGTTTTTTATTTTGATAAAAGAGCATATATTAATGTCCAAATGATAACTCAAGTGCACGGTTCTAATTTTAATAGAAACAAAAAGTGTAACGGAACGAGTCGTGTCGACAGGCGGAAGCGTGCACTTAAAATTCACACGACCGAACCGTTACCGAATCAAGTATGGTAATCAATGAGCATACCAAAAAAACATTCTCAAAGGATCCAAAAATACAATTCAACTGAGAGTTCCATTATTACCACATCAATAAGGGTATACTTGCAAAAGAAAATTAAATAATTTCACAACACGGTTCCCTGTTCCAGTGGGCATACATATATCCACCATAAAACTTGCAATATCCCTACTACGCAGATTGTCCCGTTGATTCTGTCGAACGAACTTGTGTACTTCGTCAACTTTTGCTTCACCTGAAATAAATAAAAATAATTTTGCATGAGCCTAATGCCCAGTATGTATCGGGGTCCATGCATGGGAATTCTAACGATCATTTAGTGTGTTATAAAGTTGTACTTAAGTTTTCATGGATGAGCATCATTACGTGCCTAATGGTTCCCATGCCTGTCTGAGATCGATTCTTAACATGTACAATTTGCTTTATGACCATAGGTATACGTACGTAGATTTCATACGAAAACGTGGCATACATTTCTTTCATCTGGTGGGGTATTTTTTTTCATACAATTCATAGCAAGTACACATTTCTTTTAGGGATAATTACACCCATAACCCTGAGTAATTTTGCAATCTCAATCATAACCCTGTATAATCGTGAATTACATGATAAACCCTAGTTACTCCGTCTCACATTTGTAACCCTCCGTTAATTTTTTCCTTAACTCAACCACATCATTGAGTTAATCCAACTCTTTCTCAATCCAACGGCTGCTAAAAGATTTTTAAAAAAAATAAAAAAACACCTTCATCTTCATCAAGCCCCTTCCCCTTCTTCCTCCTCCGTCCATCCCCCTGCAGCCACCCCCTCCGCACCTCCACTCGCAGCCACACCCTCCTCCCCTCCGGCCTCAGGCACCCCCCTCTGCCCCGTCGCCTCCCTCCCAGGAGACCCCCAGAAGACACCCGTCCCCGCGCACCTGAAAGATCTCTCCCCACAGCCCTCCTCCCGCTGGCTACGAGCCCCCTCCTCCCCAAGGCCCGACCCCCCCGCGCCGCCGAGCACGCTTGCATTCCACCTCGAGCTGCAAGACCCAACAACTCCTGTGAACCCCCTCCCAGGTGACCCCCAGGAGCAGCCCTCCTCCGCGCGCCTGCAGGTCGACCTCCTCCCCAAGCGCCCCCTCCCGCGCGCCGACTACGAGTCCCCTCCCCAAGCCCAAACCCCCTCGCGCGTTCTTGCGAGCCACCCCGACCTGCAAGCCCCGAACCCCCACGCCTGCGAGCCCCCTCCCAGGCGACCCCCAGGAGCATCGTCTACAAGGTCGACCTCCTCCCCAAGCGCCCTGCCCCCGCGCGTGCCTGTTGCGAGCCACCTCCTCCCCAAGCCCAAACCCCCCCGCGCGTGCTTGCGAGCTGTCCCTACCCGCAAGCCATGAACAATCCCCATCGCTTTCTGCATGCTATCATAGAGGGAGTAGAAAATGAGCTCATAGGTTCCCCATGTCCGCAAGCAATTTTGCTCTCACGCTCTCACATTTTTTGCTCTCATAGGATCACTCCTCTCTCTCTCTCTCTATATATATATATATCATAAACTTTAATGTTGAAACCATACCATAATTTATCGGATGCTTCAAAAAACTTGATCGGTACATTTAATGAATATGTCGAATGAATCCATCAAAGATTAAGGTAGTTCTGAGTGCTAGTGGTGAAGATGCGATTAGTACACAGGATTCTGAGGTTACAACATAAGAATAATATCAACAAGGAATGCATGGATATTGTGGATCACTTCTTGTATAGAAGGAAAAGAAATTTACTTTCGTTTTGAAATTGACGAGAATCGCATAGCAAGTAACATCTTTTGGGTTGATGGTAGGTCCTCAGCAACCTACTTGATGTTTGGTGATGTTCTTGTTTCTGATCGACTTATAAAACAGATCATTATAAAACATATTATTTCATTAGGAGGCAACACATTTTATACATAAGAACTTTTATTATTCTTTAAAATAAGACTAATTATGTATTTTCTTATTTTCTATAATTTTATATCATTTTTATAAGATTTTATGTATTTTCAAAATTTTAAGGTTTTCTGATTGAATTTTTATTTGATTTTTGTAAAATGATAAAATATAGAAGAATATATTTACAGTAATTTTTATAATTTTTAAAGTATTTTTGAATTTTTATTAATCAAACAATGAAATATGGTGTGTGTTTTTTTAAAAGAAAACACACTTAATTTTCAAAACAAATTTAGTGGAACTAGATATGATTATTTGAGTATTAACTTATTTTTTATGGAATTTATGAAGCAGTGGAACAATTTTTCTAAGCAAAATAATCAATGAAATAAAATGCACCATTGTAAGGACATAAATGCAATTTATGAAGAATTTTAGAGCAATTATTTACAATAAAATGAAATACAATACTAAATGTGCAAAAAATCTAGACAAACACGTGACTTGCCCATGTCAAGCTCTGGAAGGGACTAAAATGCAATTCATTAAACTATCTTCATCAATTATTAGCATCACTAAATGCCAGGATATGTTTTGCACATATGATAATCACACTTTATCGAGGGTCTAAATACGTCGCTGTTGCGACCCACAATAAAATGTAATTAATCAACAATGAACCCACAATCAAGTATCAAACAATGAAAAACAAGTGTGGAGTCAAATTTATTTTTAACTCTGCACAAATGGTGTATAGTGACAAGTATGCAGAGAGTTCGAACACATGGAGCAAACAGGGTAATTCACAAAAATGTGCGTGAGTGAATGTGTGATGTCTACACTAAACAAGCAAGCAAAGATGTTTTTGTGGGTTTTTAATTTTTAATTAATTTTTTTAAATTTAATTTTAATTTTGTATTTTGATTTTTAATTTTCTTATTTTTATAATTTTATGTTTTATATATTTTTTTTCTCTTTTCAATATTGGAATTTATAAACAATGTAATACAAGACAAGATAAAATATTTATAAAAATGTGCAAAAATATCCAAAAATTCAGGAATAAAATCTTTTTGATATTTTTGTGGTTTTCTACTGTTTTTGTGATTTTTGGGGATTTTTCAAGGTGTTTTTGATATTTTTAAATACTGAAAGAAGAGAAAACAGTGGAAAATATGCTGGCTGTGAAAAAAATGAGAATGAAAATTAACAAACAGCAACCAAAAGTTTTCACACTATTTTTCAAATAAAGAGAACAAAATAAAGAACAAACAGGAACTGAGTTTGTATTTTTTGAGTTTTCTAGGATTTTCTATATTTTTTTGAAGTTTTTTAGTGTTTTTAGATTTTTAGTGTTTTTCTTTTGAGATTTTTAGTGATTTTTGGACTGACACTAAAATAGGTTAAAATAGACACTAGCTAATTTTTTTGGAATTTTTCAAAACGTTTTTATAATTTTTATGGGTTTTCTAATGCAAACAGTGAAATAAATGCATGTTTTTGATTTTTAATAAATGTGAAAATGCAATAAAAATGCAATGTTAAAATATTGCGTGCAAGTACAAGTTACCAGGAGCTTAAGCCTATTTTTGTGGAATTTCTGGACTTAAAATGATATTTTAAATAATTACAACAAACATCCAAACATTAAACAGTCCTAGCAGGGATATAAACGCAATTTTCAAAACATCCAGGGGCATACATGCAAATTTCCACAAAAGTTTATACTAGATATGCAACTTTTAGGGCCAAACAGCAATTACAAAACCCGTCAGGGCCTTACTGCAAAATGTCCAAGCCAAGCACGTGCTAAACACGCGCCTGGCAGGGACCTAAGAGCAATATCCAAAAAGATCCGGGAGGTTGATGCAAAATATCCCAAAGTTTTACACTATATTACAAAATCCTGGGACTAAACTGAAATAACTAAATCCGAGGGAGGTCCTTGCAAAAAGCCCACCACCTCACGTGTACAGGTCACGTGAGGTGACGTGGCGGAGGACCTAAGTGTAATTAAAACTAAGTGCAGGGGCTTACAGGCAAATAACCCAGAGTTTTTCAACTACAGATGAAAGTTTAAATACTAAAGAGTAAATACAAAATGCGCGAGGGTGTAGGTGCAAAATACCCTCAGCGTGCGGATCGAACGACAGGGAAGATGCCACTTGACACGTGGCGCGTTGAGGACGGCCGATGACGCTTCGCGTGGATGGCGGCGATTAGATCTCCACAGGTGATCTGACGATGGAGAACGCTGGAGATCGGACGGCTGCTGCTTGATCTGGAGGGGATGCCCTGATCCAACGGTGGCGAAGGTGGCTGGAAGAACACGGCGGAGCTCCGGCTGGGCGAAGTTCTCCGAGCTCCTCCGGCCGGCTCCGGTGACTTTTGAGATTCAAAATCGGGGTGAGGCCTCCTCGGGTCCTCCTCTATCTCCTGGAGTCGTTAAAAGGCCACGGCGGTGGCCGTGGTGCTCGTTGGGGCCTGGCGGAGCTGTGAGGCTTCGTTGGGCTCCGGCGAGCTCAAAACTCGAGCTCCAGATGTCGTCACTTCAGCTTTGACCTGCAAAAATTGGTCAAAGGGTCCAGGGCAAACTGCCGGGACCCTTGGATGGTCGCGGGGATGCGTGGAGCGAGATGGGGGTGCACGGTCGGAGGTGCACTCCGACCAAGGTGCTCGATTGGGCGAGAGGATCGATGAAACTTCAAATTTTTTTAGGGTTTTTCATGCTTAAGCTGACAGGAACAAGATGGCGTAAATAAAAAGGCGGGGTGAAGCCCTCAATGGCCGGAGCCAGAGGAAGAAGGGTACCTCGACACCGGCGTTTGGTGGAGGTTTTGGGAGCTCCTCCGACCTCGATCACCTCAGCTGAAGGCTTGGAGCTGGAGCTGTCACCTCCAGGAAGCTCTGGAGCGCAGGAAGGTGGAGAGGGGTGGTCCGAAGGCAGTCCAACCGAGGGTGGAAGTGAGGGGTTCGTATTTGAAGAGGGTTGGGCGCGCGTTTTCGAGATGAAGATCTGGGTGAATCTAGGAGGTCGGCGATGGAGATGGATGAACAGTGAACAATTCTCAAGAAGGAAGCGGCGGCAAAGGGCGCATGGCGTGGCCTCGAAAAAAGGGGGAAAGTGGGTGAAAAACGAGGCCATTCGCAGACCTAAGGGGCAAGGACGGACTGTTGACCCGCCGGTCAACAGTCGGGGGCTCCTGGTTGGTCCACGTGGACCAACCAGGGAAAAGATTTAAAAAAAGTTTTATCAATTCATTTAAAAATAGAAATAAGCTGAATTAAATTATGATTATAAAATGAAAAATATTCGTTATTTTATGTAGTATTTTATTATGATTTTTAATTATTTTTATGAATTATATTTTTACAAGTTTGCATTCATACCCCATATAGGTATAATATCTATATATTTTAGTATTTTATTTTTATTTTGTGTATTTTGATTTTATTATTTTTATTTGTTATTTTCTAAAATTATAAAATACTTTTATATACATACAGATATTTTTATTTTATTTTTCTGATATGCGTTGTACATTTAATAAAATAGAGGTATATTTTGTATAGATATAAGTATAGGTATAATACCTATGTATTATACATACATGTATTTTATTTTGAATTTTATTTACATTTTTATTCTGATTTTAATATTCACAATTATTATAAGTAATATTTACAATATTATAAAAATGTAAAATTATAAAAATAATAAATAAATAATAAATTGAATATTTTAATCTGTACAAGTATACAATGAGGGTCCAAAAGTCAACTTTCAAACCGTAGCTCCGCCAAATGCGAAACCACCGCCATTAAATAGCTTATTTTATTCTATATACAATTAAAGGTGAATAGGCTGCATTTGGAGTTTTTATTTGTGAGTTACGGGTCTGGGAAGTTGGCATTCTGGATTTTTATTCAGACCATAACTTTTTATCTGTACATTATTTTTTAGTGAAATCAATTTTGTAATTTTCTTTATTAAATTATCTACAACTTTCATGTAAAAAGTTTCTTTCTGTGATGTGTAAAAAGTGGAACTAAAAATAGGTCCCAAACTGAATAAAGAATGAATTAGTTAATATAGGTATTTGGCCCTTATCTCCCCCTACTTTATTCCTTGTCGACCTATTCATTAGGATGCCTAGGTCTCGGGGGTTTTGAGTCATAAAATATTTAACAATATTTTATTCTTTTTCTTTTCTTTTATTTATTCTATAATTTTGGATTTAATTACAGTAATTTATACACTAATTAGATGCTCATGCATGGATGCTAATATGATGAAATAAAGGCTATTTACAGGTATTTGCTAGGGTTTTTGGTGCCAAAATGATAGAATAAAGATGATGAAATGTGGATTCATCATCCCCCTATACTTTACCTTTGCTAGTCCCTAGCAAACACTTATGCAATAAGTGCAAAAAGAAAAAGAAAGAAAAGAAAAAGAAGAACTTGGATTTAGTTCAATCATCAAACTTGTCTTTACAAAATCAAAGTGTGGAGCTTAAGTCGGACCTTAGGAATTTTACTGCGGTCGGAACCTTAATGAGAACCAAATTTGAAATCCAACAGTCCTTGAGAATCCCAAAACTCTGTCCAAGTCTCCTCAATAGCCAGGTCAGAAATACTTCAACTCATACGCAAACTCTTATGACTATGAATCTGACTCGTACAGTGTAAGTGATATGTAGCTCCCCACCTCAGAAGTAACAAAGAAACAACCTCCCCCATCCTGGTAACTCTAATGCCCCGGTCTAGCAACTCTTTCCTCGAGAAGCGGGGTATTCCCTTCTAAGTTCAAGTGCATCCGGCTCAAGAAGAGGGGGAAGAAGTATAGACTTTTGGAAGCTCAGCCAGTGTAGCCAAGTCTCCCGCTGCAAGCTTCATGAGATGTAACATGGATACCATAAGCTTTTGCTTTATTGGACTATATACACTCCGTTGGGGTTATTAAATTTTCAATCCGACCCACCACTTTTTTTTTCACGTGCATCTGTACAACATATCTACATGGTGCAGCATATATACAAGAAATTTTCCTCTTGAGCCAGTAGACTATCCCTCTTTTGAAGCTTTATTGCAACCCACGGCTTCTGTCTTTAGCCTTCATCACCACTAGACCAAGTTGAGGTGCACTTCCTTCACTATAAGAAGAAGAGAGGTTCCGCCTAGAAGTACTACCCTCATATGCTACCCCAAGCCAAAGGAAACTGCCTCCTCACCACATCATCCGTGGAGAGCTATGTGAAAGGTGCAGGTGTCCAAGTTAGGTCATTATCAACAAGAGTCGTGCGTGTGCTCCAAAATACTCTACTTAGGCAGTCAAGAATCCATTGAACCAAGTCCCGTGATCCTCAAAGAATTAAGTCAACTAGACCTGAAGTACCTCAAACCCAGTTCCTATAAGGTTCCTGTTATTAGGTATATTTTAAGGTCCAATCAAGCTCCAATCTCCGGATTTTACTTAGATTTGTTCAACTATCAAACTCTATCCAAAAAAATGCTCATGCTATGCAATGTAGAAAATATTTTTGTGATGCAATTTTCAAAGATTTTGAACTTTTTATGGATTTTTGGAAAGATAATGATGATGCATATGCAGATGCAATTTTTGTATTTTTCAGAAAGATTTTTCAAATGTTTTTTTTGGATTTTAGTTTTGCAAATGTTTTGGGGATTTTTGAAAACAAAAAGTTTTGGCTGAAAACTAGGTGAAAACTATGTACAAGGGAGTGCTTCTTATATACACAAGAAGTGGATTTTAAGAATTTACAAGGGTAAGTGATCAATTTTATAAGTACATATAGTGGATTTTGGTGTGATGTAGGTATTCCTCAAACTTATTTGACACAAGGTTTTTCAAATATTTTTTTTGAAAACTTTAGTTCAAATTAATTTTTACAAACATTTTACAAACATGTACACACATTTGAAAATCATTTTGCAAAGGCTTTCAAAACAGTATGTATAGATTTTTCAAAATATTTTTGCAACCATTTTTCAAACCCTTTTCAAATCATTTTTCAAACATTTTATTTCACACAAAGAAAATAAATTTTACAAAACACACATTTTTACACAGGTTGAAAAACTTGTAACAAAATATTTTCAAAATAGTTTTCAATAGATGTTCACAAAGATTTTCCAACTATTTTTCAAACATTTTGCAAAAAACATTTTCACCTGATTTATTAATCAGTAATTACAAAAAGAATTTGAGGAATAAAACACCTTTTTATTAAGAATTTTTAATGAATTTTAAAGAATTTTTAGCCGTATTATTAAGAAAATATGAAAGTACGAGTTATGGCTAAAGTATATACGTAGTATATACGACCCCCCTATACTTAGCTTGAGCTATGTCCTCATAGATCGGAGAGAAAAGAGAAGACATAACTCGTACTAAGTATAGACAAGTCTAAAGAAGAACTAAATAACGAAGGAATCAATGAATGAGAAGTCGACCGTCCCCCCTATACTTAGGATCAAATAATCCTAAGTATAGCAGACTGTACACAACGCATGGAGGGTCAAGGGTGGGAATGAACAGATCGTACTCCAATTGTCTCCCCCTATACTTACAGTAAGATATCCCTAAGTATAGACAAGAAGATGAGACATGGAGAGGATCAAGGACTGGAAACACTCGGGGTGCACACCCCCCTATACTTAGGACAAAGTACGTCCTAAGTATGGAAAACTGTCTACAAGGGCGGCACCTTTTTGATAGATGAAAAAGGTAGAAGAGGAAAAGAAGAAAAGAATAAACTAGATCAACAGATGAAAAAGTGATATGGACAGATGATCTGTACAGCGGAAGATAAAAGTGATCACCATGTATGAGATGCAGATGATATGAGTCAAAGGACACCTCTCATACCAGAAGAATGGGGGCAACGTCAATGGTCGGCGGGTCATGATCTAGATATAACTTCAGGCGTTGACCATTGACGCGGAAGGTAGAGGAAGATGACGGTTCAGATATGTCGATGCTGCCATTGTCATGTACCTTCCTGACCACATACGGACCTTTCCACTTGCTCTGCAATTTCCCTGGAAATAATTTCAGCCTAGAGTCAAACAACCATACTCTCTGATCTGGCTCAAACTGTTTATGGCTGATATGCGAATCGTGCCATGTCTTTACTTTCTCTTTGTACTGTAGGCTGTTGGAGAAGGCTGTGTCTCTCAGTTCTTCCAAGGCTGCCAATTCTGCTCTTCTCTGGTCTCCTATACTCTCGGGATCCAAAAGCAACTCAGTGACTACCCAAAAAGATTTGTGCTTGATCTCCACTGGCAAATGGCACGGCTTGCCATAGACGAGACGAAAGGGAGATGTCCCCAATGGATTCTTGAAAGAAGTCCGATAGGCCCACAAGACCGAGTCCAAAAGCTGTGACCAATCCTTTCGGTCTGGGCGGACAACTTTCTGCAAGATAGTCTTTATCTCCCGATTCGATACTTCGGCAAGACCATTAGTCTGAGGGTGATAAGGAGTGGCAACCCGATGGTCAATGTCGAACTCGTCTGCAAGGGCCCTGACTTTGTCATTGATGAAGTGAGACCCCCCTTCTGAAATCAAGACTCTAGGTACCCCGAACCGTGAAATGATATTTTTCCTCAAAAATTTGCAAACGGTTTTAGCATCTGCAGCTCGGGCGGGGATGGCCTCAACCCATCGGCTGACATAATCCACAGCGAGCAAAATATGCTCGAATCCCTGACTCTTAGGAAATGGGCCCATGAAATCAATCCCCCATGCATCAAAAACCTCACAAAAGTGAATGAGTTGCATGGGCATCATGTCTCTCTGTCCGCAAGTTCCCATTTTCTGACAGTCAGTACATCTCTTCACGAACTCATCAGAATCCTTGAAGAGAGTAGGCCACCATAGGCCGGATTGAAGCACCTTCTGTGCTGTTCTTTTTCCTGAATGATGTCCTCCTGCCTCAAGCTTGTGGCAGTATGTGAGGACGCTCTGCTGCTCTTCTTGAGGAATGCACCTCCTCCAAATACTATCCCCTCCTTCATGATAAAGGACGGGATCCTCCCAATGGTAAAACTTGGCCTTATCTAGGAAGGTCTCAAGTTTCTGCCTGGGCCAACCCTGAGGGACTGTCTTGGCAACAAGATAGTTTACAAAGTCAGCATAACACGGGAGTGCGGTGACAGCCAAGATCGCCTCATCTGGAAACGTCTCAGTGATAGGTGCGCTGGGCTCAGATTCCTCAAGATTCTCCAATCTGGAGAGATGATCCGCCACCACATTCTTGACTCCAGGCTTATCCTTGATCTCAATATCAAATTCCTGGAGTAGAAGGATCCATCTGGTAAGACGTGCTTTGGCATCCTTCTTAGCCATTAAGTACCGGATGGCGGTGTGATCAGTGTAGATTGTCACTCTAGATCCGAGAATATATGATCGGTACTTATCAAGAGCAAAGACTACGGCCAACATCTCTTTCTCAGTCACAGTGTAATTCCGCTGAGCGACATCCAAAGTCCGGCTGGCGTAGTGAATAGCAAAGGGTAATCCATCCCTCCTCTGTCCAAGCACAACCCCAACGGCAAAATCTGAAGCATCCGTCATGATCTCGAATGGGAGAGACCAATCGGGTGGCTGAAGGACAGGAGCTGAAACAACCATCTCTTTGAGAGTCTCAAATGACGCTAGACACTTATCATTGACAATAAACTCGGTGTCTTTTGTCAGCAGGTCAGTGAGCGGTCGGGCAATACGACTGAAGTCCTGAATGAACCGTCGGTAGAAACCGACATGCCCCAGAAAAGACCGCAACTGACGCAAGTTGGACGGTGGATTGAGTTTTCTGATAATATCCACCTTGGCATGATCGACCTCCATGCCTCTGTTGTTGACGATGTGACCAAGGACCATCCCCTGAGTCATCATGAAATGACTCTTCTCCCAGGATAAGACAAGATTGACCTCAATGCAGCTCTTCAGCACACGGTCTAGGCAGTCAAGACAAGCGTTGAACTCGTCGCCATAGACCGAGAAGTCATCCATGAAGACCTCTAAACAGTCACCCACCATGTCCGAAAATATGGACAACATGCACCTTTGGAATGTCGCCGGAGCATTACATAGACCAAAGGGCATCCGTCTGAAAGCATATGTCCCGAACGGACAGGTGAATGTCGTTTTCTCCTGGTCTTCGGGCGCAATGGCCACTTGATTATATCCAGAGTACCCGTCAAGGAAACAATAATGACTCTTCCCGGCCAGCCGCTCGATAATCTGATCAATGAATGGTAGCGGGAAGTGATCCTTCTTGGTAGCCTCATTCAATCGTCTGTAGTCCACACAGACCCTCCAAGAAGTTGGTACTCTGGTAGCGATCTCCTCTCCAGACTCATTGACAACTGTAGTGATACCCGTCTTCTTGGGTACCACATGTAACGGACTTACCCATTTGGAGTCGGAGATGTGATAGATGAAATCGGCGCTCCACCACCTTGAAATTTCTTTCATGACTACGTCTCGAAGATTCGGGTTCAGCCGTCGCTGGAACTCACGCGACGGCTTAGCGTTATCCTCGAGATAAATGTGGTGGGAGCAAAGATTTGGGCTCAGCCCCTGGATATCAGCTATACTCCAACCGATTGCCTTGCGGTTTCTTTCAAGAACCTCCATCAGACGAGATTCTTGTTCTCCAGACAAATCTGCTGAGATAATGACTGGGTGCATTTCTGGCTCACCTGCAAGGAACCTAAACTTCATTGACTGCGGAAGAGGTTTCCATTCTGGACAGCTGGGAGGTGGCAGATCTGGCTTCTGATATGTCTGTGTGAAGGCGACCAGGTCTGCATGGGAGAACTCTCGCTGTGCATGAATCTCTGACGAAGGGCGGCCGACTGTTTCATCAATGAACTGTACGGGCTCGCACTCTGTCATGGCTGCTGGCTCAGAAGGAATCAGACAAGGTAAATATTCATCAAAATCATCCCAGTCAATGTCTGAATCCGAGGGATCAGAAGAAGATGAGCAAGAATGAAAATCATCAGCACCACTCGTCACAACACTGTCAGCTTCATGTGTATCCCCATCCAGGGATGTGCTCTCCCGGCTCTTGACTGCCATTAGCTTGAGATATAGTGAATCGGTAGGCAAGGCGAGGGTCGGTGCTACCGGATCTGTCCAGTTGGATTCATCATCAGTCATCTCAAAATCATAAACCTGGTGGATGTCTAGCTCTTCCTCTGTCAATTGCGCTGCTTCACTAGATCTCTCTGAGCATTCTAATTCTCTAGCTCTGGTTTCCTCGATCGTCTCTATTTGTATGGTTTCGCCCTCTACGCGGAAGCATACCTTCCCGCAATCATGGTCGGTCACCGCCTTGGCTGTGACAAAAAATGGGCGTCCCAGTATGATGGGGGCATCAGTTACCGACTCAGGGATCTCCATGTCCAACACAACGAAGTCCACGGGGAATTTCAGGCCCTGAATGGTAACGACCACGTCTTTCAATAACCCCTTCGGCCTCTTTATCGATCTATCCGCAAACTGAAGGACTAATCTGCTTCGAAGAAGAGGTCCAAACTCGAATTGCTTGAGTAAGGCTGCCGGAAGGAGGTTAATTGAAGAGCTGCTGTCTAATAGAGTCCGATCAAAATGCTGCTCCTGAATCTCGCATCTGACATAGGGAGCTTCTGCGTCTGGTCGCTTGGCTGGTAGCTTGTTCTGGATGGTGCAGCATGTGTCATGAGTGAGCATATGGATTTGATCTCTGTGCCTCTTCTTCCTTCGGACAGTAGTTGTCTCTTTCAAGTTCTTTTTGAAGAAGGGGATATGCTCAAATGCTTCTCGTAGAGTTAGCTGAATGTGACATCTGTCAATCATCTGATTGCTGAACTCTACCTGCTGGTCTTTTTTTGGATTTTCTTTTTTATTCCCCTTCATCCGGCGGAGTGCCTTGGGGAAGGGAATGGTAGGGGCCACCTCAGATGGAGGACTAGGAATCGGTCCCTGTGCCTGGGAAGACGGAGAATCCATACAAACATCATCGTGCAACACATATGGATCCGCATTTTGAACAGAAACATTTCCTTTATTCATATTTTTGTTTTTCTTTTTGTTCCCACAGTCCATAGGTACAAAATGTGGCAACATCACAGATGGTGGTTCAACAAAAGTAGATGTGGTGGCCTCAGTACTACCACCGGCACCTGGCTCTGCGGCATCAGCACCGCACTCTGGTTCATCATACAAAATGGTGGCGTCAGCACCACCGTCTGTAACTGGTATCACGACGGCATCAGCACCGTCGTCTGGATCTTCATCATGGGTGGCATCAGCACCACCGTCAACATCATCACGAGCGGCATCAGCACCGCTACTCTGCTCCTCTGGCGCTCCTGGTTCTGCATCTGGTTGTCGCTCAGAAGAGGCGCCGCCGGCTGGCATCCTACCGCTCCTAGTAGTAACAAAATCAGCATCATAACAGGAATAAGATATGTCACTCAAGTAGTCACTAGGAGAAGTGTCCTCTGTAAACTCTACCTGCTCAGACTTTCTTTTCAGACTGTTCGGGTTAGGTTCAATTTGAGCGGGTATGGCGGCCTTGCCTTTGATTATTTCTCTCATTTCCTGTCAGAATTCATCCATTTCTTACCTGAAGGATGCTCGCTGTTCGGAGAGCAAGCAGGCAAGATCATCTAGGGCTGGGTTCTCAAAAACAGGAGGTTGAGAACCGGATGAATTTCCCTGCTGGAAGTGAGGCTGCTGCTGTTGTTGTGGTTGAAACTGGGGAGGCGGATGGGTATAAGACTGCTGAGGCGGCTGGCGCTGCCTCCACTGCTGTCCCTGATAGGCGGGACGAGGACCACTCTGATACTGCTGCTGGGCATACTGGGGCTGTTGCTGCTGGTGTTGCTGGCTGTTCTGCTGTCCTTGAGCAGGGTTCTGCTGTTGGGATGAGGAGCCATTGTTGCCCTAATGGAATCCGGGATGATCACGACGAATCCCGGGCTGAGGGTACCGGTCATACCAAATCCCATTGACTTCCATCAATGGTTCCTGCTCAAAGGAGGGTGGAGGAAGAATTGCCAGTGGCTGCTCCGGCTGATAAACCACCATCTGAGTCTCCTGAGACGACGGTCGCTCTGGATGGTACTGTAGCAGTGGGACCGGCTCTGCCTGAATATGGTTCACCTGACGATATGAGGTAGAGGCCTGGATGGAACTACTACTGCTGGAGGCTGATGGGAATGAGCTTGTGCTTCCTGAATGCATAAGATTTGAGTCTTCAGGTCACTCATGGTTTTGGTGAGAAGGTCCATTTGGGCAAGACCTTGGTTCTGCTTCTTCTCTAGGATCTCCATGCGGTCCAACTTTTCACTGATGATTCCCATGTCGGCTGCGGCTGATTCAGCTTGGGCTGCGGCTACCGACGGTGTGTTGGGACCGGCATCGATGCGGACGATCCTATGGAATGATCCTGCTCCTTGCGGAGGCTTTTGTTGCGTGTAGACTCTGGCCTGGGTCATCACGGTTGAATTCTCTGCCATGCCTTCATAGATGGCCCAGACGTCATCTTCACCCTTGGAAAAGTATGATCCACCGCAAGAGGCGTTGACAAGCCCCTGCAGCTCCGGTGTCAGTCCACAGAAGAAACTCTGCACGAGATTGGGCTTGGAGATGTCATGATGTGGACACCGGTCGATGAGCTCTCTGAATCGATCCCAGGCTTCATGGAACTGTTCATTCGGGATCATGACAAAATTACTGATCATAACTCTAGCTGCATTGGTCCGGCCGAGAGGATAGTATTTCTTCAAAAATGCGGTCCGGAGATCTGCCCAAGTGTCAATGAATTGCCCTAGATGCTTGAGCCAATATGCGGCTCTATCAACCAAAGAGAATGGAAAGGCAATCATCTTGATCGTGTCCTCAGTCATCAACCGATCATGGATGGTGCTGCATATCATCTCGAATTCTTGGAGGTGGAGGTGCGGCTCTTCGGTTGGCAGTCCGTGGAACTTGGGTAGAAGCTGGTACTGTGGGGCCGAAGCTCGAAATCTCCATGGATAGGGGGGAGTCTGATCCAACGGTGAGTGAGGGATGCGGCTGGATTGTGCAATTCCCTCATGATGGTCTGTGGTGGTCTCTCAGCGTCTGGATCGGCTCCTCCTGCATCGGGTCCTCCTCCTCCTCCACCGCCACCGCCCCCAGGTCGGTTCTCTCTCATCTGTGCTATCTCTCTCATCAGATCACCCATGAATGTCCCCTGGTCGCGAATCTGCCTCTGCATAGTTTCCAGGGATGCTAACAAGGAATTATTGATGGCTGCCTGATCAAATAGGAACGAAGGGTGCTCATGATCATCTGCATGCTCGCCTCTGTCTGCCATGTTTGGATTTTCTGAAAAGCAAAAGAGGCCATCTCAGGTGCTGTCGAATGAGCTGAACACTGTGATGCACTGAATTCTGACACTCTTGGACTGATGGAAGGAGAATGAGAAGGGTGGTCGAGGGGAAACAGGGTGGATGTAAACTCGGGCTCGGAGAGTGGACTCTCCGAGGTATTCCTAGATGAATGAGGAGGAGTGCTGGATAGCGGTGCCGACAAAGTCGGCCTAAGAGATCTCCGTCCCATCATCTTGATTATTTGGGAAGAGCAGAGGGAATTTAGAAGAAGAAGAGTGAAATGAGACGCAACAAAATTACGCACGATTGTGCGGTGTTTTTGATCTTGACCTAAACAAATCTAGCAATCAAACACAAAGCAGGGGTGAGTTCACCAACTCAACACGTGAAGCCGTGAAGGTTCGGCTTTTATCTTGTCAATTTTAGCTTGATTCAGGAATTTCTCTTTTCACGAGTCCTTAGAACGCTACGCCTAAAGGAGAGAGAGTACTGCCGGAAGAGTATCCCGTACTTGTCCTCCTCCTGTGTAACCTGTAGCTTGCACTTTTTAAGGTCCTTGTAACCCTTCCTGGATCCCTGCTCAGCCAAAGAATAAGAGAGGAAGCCAATAGGCGAAACCGATACTTCGGAACTCGCTCGCAACGGAATCACCCGTGAGCGTGCAAGAACCTACTCGGACGCGAGACGATGAGACAGACACCCCCGTGAAGGCGTGACCTAGGCTCGATACTTCGGACAAGGTCGATGCTCTACACAATAGAGAGTCACCAATGTTGACCAAGCCCTACTCGTCCACGTACGATAGAAGCGCCAATACTTCGGAAATCCAGGCGATACACAAGGCAGCCACAAGCTGGGTTTTTGGCTCTAATCCTTACGAAGCGCTCGCCTCACTTGGAAGGAGACCTTCCCATGAAACCTGAATACAAGTGAGGTTGTTACTCTCCCCAAGCAATGAATCCAATTGCCGATTTTATTTTTGGTCAAGTTTTCTTAGCAGTCCCTTTTTTAAATTTTTTTGGTGTTATCGCTTCTTTTGAGTAGATTCAAACAAGCGCCTAACTATTTTTGTGTTTTCTTGATCCTACTTTGTCCAAAAACAGAGGGAGAATAGAATCGGAAAACCCGTGCAAGTCGACACAAAGATAGAAATCTCACCTTTGTGCCTAAATGATGGATGCAAAGTAAGAAGACTTACAGCGAATCCCAGCTCTCTCCATGCGGGATGCAAAGCAGAATTTTATAAACCTAGTCTATATGACGATATGCAATGCGGAAATCGTCCTAAGATAGGCAACTGCTAGCGTGGAGAACCACAAGTCAACCACCTATCGTCGATCCTAAGAGTCCGGTCTAGACCCTCCCCTCCTCTTCTCGACACATCAAGTTCAGGAGTAGCGCTTGATGGAGAGGGCTCGCGGTGCGGCGGATCTAAGAAAGGGGGCTAACTGTTTAATTTTTAACTAAGTCCAAATACGAGCTATAAGTACATGCAAAGGTTATTAGTGTGTTTGGACCTAATTTAATCGATCAAGCAGGCCTAGATCTAAGGGCTCAATCCACAAAGAAAGTGAAAATGAAATCAAAACCGGCAAATGACAGCGGCAAAACACGATAAAAACCGCGGTGAGCCCCCAGGTGAACAAACACCCGGAAATTAGGCCCGGTAGTGTCCAAGAGTCCAAGTGTACCTGTATTATTACAAATTAATAAGTCACTCTCTCACAGAAATAAAGTGCAAGCTAAACTAATCACTCTCTCACTCCTCTTGCTCTCTCCTGCCGGCTTGGCTAAAGAATAGCCGGCTCCGCTTCCCAAGGATGCTCCGGGTCACCTAAGCGATCCGCCTCGCTCCGCGGTCCCTCGCAAGAAGACAAGAAAGTATAGTCAGAATAGCTCAATCAATATATGTATCAAAAGTGCAAGAGAGATATCTGAAGATATGGTAGACAACAATCACAAGCAATCAAAAATGTAAACTACTCGCTGTTGCTCTCCGGCAACGGCGCCATTTGATAATCACACTTTATCGAGGGTCTAAATACGTCGCTGTGGCGACCCACAATAAAATGTAATTAATCAACAATGAACCCACAATCAAGTATCAAACAATGAAAAATAAGTGTGGAGTCAAATTTATTTTTAACTCTGCACAAATGGTGTATAGTGCCAAGTATGCAGAGAGTTCGAACACAGGGAGCAAAGAGGGTAATTCACAAAAATGTGCGTGAGTGACTGTGTGATGTCTACACTAAACAAGCAAGCAAAGATGTTTTTGTGGGTTTTTAATTTTTAATTAATTTTTTTAATTTAATTTTTAATTTTGTATTTTGATTTTTAATTTTCTGATATTTATAATTTTATGTTTTATATATTTTTTCTCTTTTCAATATTGGAATTTATAAACAATGTAATACAAGACAAGATAAAATATTTATAAAAATGTGAAAAAATATCCAAAAATTCAGGAATAAAATCTTTTTGATATTTTTGTGGTTTTCTACTGTTTTTGTGATTTTTGGGGATTTTTCAAGGTGTTTTTGATATTTTTAAATACTAAAAGAAGAGAAAACAGTGGAAAATATGCTGGCTGTGAAAAAATGAGAATTAAAATTAACAAACAACAACCAAAATTTTTCACACTATTTTTCAAATAAAGAGAACAAAATAAAGAACAAACAGGAACTGAGTTTGTATTTTTTGAGTTTTTTAGGATTTTCTATATTTTTTTGAAGTTTTTGAGTGTTTTTAAATTTTTAGGTTTTTCTTTTGAGATTTTTAGTGATTTTTGGACTGACACTAAAATAGGTTAAAATAGACACTAGCTGATTTTTTTGGAATTTTTCAAAACGTTTTTATAATTTTTATGGGTTTTCTAATGCAAACAGTGAAATAAATGCATGTTTTTGATTTTTAATAAATGTGAAAATGCAATAAAAATGCAATGTGAAAATATGGCATGCAAGTACAAGTTACCAGGAGCTTAAGCCTATTTTTGTGGAATTTTTGGACTTAAAATGATATTTTAAATAATTACAACAAACATCCAAACATTAAACAGTCCTGGCAGGGATATAAACGCAATTTTCAAAACATCCAGGGGCATACATGCAAATTTCCACAAAAGTTTATACTAGATATGCAACTTTTAGGGCCAAACAGCAATTACAAAACCCGGCAGGGCCTTACTGCAAAATGTCCAAGCCAAGCACGTGCTACACACGCGCCTGACAGGGACCTAAGAGCAATATCCAAAAAGATCCGGGAGGTTGATGCAAAATATCCCAACGTTTTACACTATATTACAAAATCCTGGGACTAAACTGAAATAACTAAACCCCAGGTAGGTCCTTGCAAAAAGCCCACCACCTCACGTGTACAGGTCACGTGAGGTGACGTGGCGGAGGACCTAAGTGTAATTAAAACTAAGTGTAGGGGCTTACAGGCAAATAACCCAGAGTTTTTCAACTACAGATGAAAGTTTAAATACTAAAGAGTAAATACAAAATGCGCGAGGGTGTAGGTGCAAAATACCCTCGGCGCGCGGATCGAACGGCGGGGAAGATGCCACTTGACACGTGGCGCGTTGAGGACGACCGATGACGCTTCGCGTGGATGGCGGCGATTAGATCTCCACAGGTGATCTGACGATGGAGAACGCTGGAGATCGGACGGCTGCTGCCTGATCTGGAGGGGACGCCTTGATCCAATGGTGGCGAAGGTGGCTGGAAGAACACGGCGGAGCTCCGGCTGGGCGAAGTTCTCCGAGCTCCTCCGGCCGGCTCCGGTGACTTTTGAGCTTCAAAATCGGGGTGAGGCCTCCTCGGGTCCTCCTCTATCTCCTGGAGTCGTCAAAAGGCCACGGCGGTGGCCGTGGTGCTCGCTGGGGCCTGGCGGAGCTGTGAGGCTTCGTTGGGCTCCGGCGAGCTCAAAACTCGAGCTCCAGATGTCGTCACTTCAGCTTTGACCTGCAAAAATTGGTCAAAGGGTCCAGGGCAAACTGCCTGGACCCTTGGATGGTCGCGGGGATGCGTGGAGCGAGATGGGGGTGCATGGCCGGAGGTGCACTCCGGCCAAGGTGCTCGATTGGGCGAGAGGATCGATGAAACTTCAAATTTTTTTTAGGGTTTTTCATGCTTAAGCTGACAGGAACAAGATGGCGTAAATAAAAAGGCGGGGTGAAGCCCTCAATGGTCGGAGCCAGAGGAAGAAGGGTACCTCGACACCGGCATTTGGTGGAGGTTTTGGGAGCTCCTTCGACCTCGATCACCTCAGCTGAAGGCTTGGAGCTGGAGCTGTCACCTCCAGGAAGCTCTGGAGCGCAGGAAGGTGGAGAGGGGTGGTCCGAAGGCAGTCCAACTGAGGGTGGAAGTGAGGGGTTCGTATTTGAAGAGGGTTGGGCGCGCATTTTCGAGATGAAGTCACGGGCGAGATGAGCAGATCTAGGTGAATCTAGGAGGTCGGCGATGGAGATGGATGAACAGTGAACAATTCTCAAGAAGGAAGCGGCGGCAAAGGACGCATGGCGTGGCCTCGAAAAAAGGGGAAAGTGGGTGAAAAACGAGGCCATTCGCAGACCTAAGGGGCAAGGACGGACTGTTGACCCGCCGGTCAACAGTCGGGGGCTCCTGGTTGGTCCGCGTGGACCAACCAAGGAAAAGATTTAAAAAAAGTTTTATCAATTCATTTAAAAATAGAAATAAGCCGAATTAAATTATGATTATAAGATGAAAAATATTCGTTATTTTATGTAGTATTTTATTATGATTTTTAATTATTTTTATGAATTATATTTTTACAAGTTTGCATTTATACCCCATATAGGTATAATATCTATATATTTTAGTATTTTATTTTTATTTTGTGTATTTTGATTTTATTATTTTTATTTGTTATTTTCTAAAATTATAAAATACTTTTATATACATAAAAATATTTTTATTTTATTTTTCTGATATGCTTTGTACATTTAATAAAATAGAGGTATATTTTGTATAGATATAAGTATAGGTATAATACCTATGTATTATACTTACATGTATTTTATTTTGAATTTTATTTACGTTTTTATTCTGATTTTAATATTCACAATTATTATAAGTAATATTTACAATATTATAAAAATGTAAAATTATAAAAATAATAAATAAATAAATAATAAATTGAATATTTTAATCTGTACAAGTATACAATGAGGGTCCAAAAGTCAACTTTCAAACTGTAGCTCCGCCAAATGCGAAACCACCGCCATTAAATAGCTTATTTTATTCTATATACAATTAAAGGTGAGTAGGCTGCATTTGGAGTTTTTATTTGTGAGTTACGGGTCTGGGAAGTTGGCATTCTGGATTTTTATTCAGACCATAACTTTTTATCTGTACATTATTTTTTAGTGAAATAAATTTTGTAATTTTCTTTATTAAATTATCTACAACTTTCATGTACAAAGTTTATTTGTGTGATGTGTAAAAAGTGGAACTAAAAATAGGTCCCAAACTGAATAAAGAATGAATTAGTAAATATAGGTATTTGGCCCTTATCTCCCCCTACTTTATTCCTTGTCGACCTATTCATCAGGATGCCTAGGTCTCGGGGGTTTTGAGTCATAAAATATTTAACAATATTTTATTCTTTTTCTTTTCTTTTATTTATTCTATAATTTTGGCTTTAATTACAGTAATTTATACACTAATTAGATGCTCATGCATGGATGCTAATATGATGAAATAAAGGCTATTTACAGGTATTTGCTAGGGTTTTTGGTGCCAAAATGATAGAATAAAGATGATGAAATGTGGATTCATCAACATACACCACAATAATGTGATGATTCACATGAGCACATATCAAGGGGGTATAAATGCAATTACAATAAAAGTGATGACTAATGTGCAATTATTTCAAACTATTTATATATAGAAGAACTTCTTGGATGGCTACTCCAGGTACAATCAAGTTGCCATCTCTATATAAGATCAAGAGAAAACTACCTTCACATGCCATTTGGAACATATGCCTTCTGCCGAATGCCCTTTGGATTGTGCAACGCACCCGCGACATTCCAAAGATGCATATCGACTATATTTGCTGATATAATAGGCAGTTTTATCGATGTTTTTACCGATGAATCTTAATCTACAGTGATAGCTTTGATCAATGTGTATGATATCTAGACCAAGTGCTGAAACGATATTACAAGGTAAACCCTGTACTATCATAAGAGAAGAGTTACTTCATGGTGACCAAAGTAATTGTATTGGATCACGTCATCTCTAAGCGTGATACGAAGGTTGAACTGGAAAAGGTGGATGTAATTTCAAAACTTGAGCCACCCATAAATCTCAAGCAAGTCCGATCGTTTTCTAGGCATGCCAGTTTTTACAGAAGATTCATTAAGGACTTCATCAAGATTGACTAACCATTGATTGGGTTGCTTGAAAAGGAGTTCGATTTTATGGTCAATGACTGGATCCTCCAATCCTTCTATATTTTGAAGGATCTGATCATACATGCTCCTGTCTTCCAGCCACCGGATTGGTCTCCACCTTTTGAGATCATGACGAATGCATCAGATTTCTTAATTGGTGCAATGTTAGTACAAAGACGAGATGAGCTACCATTTGCAATTCATTATGCTAGCAGAACACTTTATGAAGCCCAAAAGAATTATACAATGACAAAGAAAGAGGTGTTAGTCGTAGTGTTTGCACTGTAGAAGTTCAGATCACATCTTCTCGGATCCAAGGTTATAACATACATTGACCACTCTACCATCAAGTATTTACAGAGAAAAAAGATGCCAAGCATTGTCTAATTCATAGGATTTTCTTACTCTAATAATTTGACTTGGAAATTCGTGATAAATCATGCGTCAAAAATGTGGTGACAGATCATCTTTCCAAAATCATTGAAGTAGAGACTCATGAGTAAAACTACATTCATATTACAGAGACCTTTCCAGATTAGGCAATCTTGTCCATCTCTTATATCCCATGCTGATATCATCAACTATCTTGTCTTCAAGTAGACTCTGCCAGTTTGGTCGAAGATCAAAGTTGACAAATTCTTATCTTACATTCATTTCTACTAGTGGGAGGATCCACATCTATTCAGAGAGGATGCAATTTGCATTTGGAGGAAGTGCATACCTCATGAGGAGATGATGGGTGTCCTAGACCACTGCCACCAACTTGAAGCCAGTGGACACCATTTTGGAAAGATGATGGCAGCGAAAGTACTCCACTGTGGCCTTTGGTGGCCAACTTTATTAAATGATGGATATGATTTTGTCAATAAATTTATTTCTTGCCAAAGAATGGCCGGAAATATTAGTATGCGAAACACAATGACACTAAAACATTCAAATATCAGATGTCTTCGACGCTTGACGTATTGATTCCATGGGCCCATTTCCTAATAGTCAAGAGCTTTGAATACATCATGTTGTTCGTCGACTATGTTAGCAGATGGATGGAGGCAGTCCTCGCTCGAACCATATAGAGTCGCACAGTCTGTCACTTTCTGAAAGATGACATCATCTCGTAGTTCGGGATTCCTGTGATTCTCATATCTGATGGGGGGGGGGGGGTTTCACTTCATTAATAAGAGGGCCAAGAAGTTGACAAGAGAATACGACATTGAGCATATCGTAGCAGTGTCATACCACCCTCAATCAAATGGCTTGGCTAAATGTTCCAACAATGAGTTAATTCATAAATTACTTTTGGCATTAAACATATGTAACTTGGATTCTAAAGCAACTGACAAGAACAGAAAAGTCAATATGAACCATTAACTTGAATTTAAAGACTACGCATATGACAAACACCTAATGTATAAAGAGGAAGTCAAGAAATGATATGATAAACACATCCGCAAGTGAACTGGGCTTTTTATTCTGAAAATTGTGTGTGATAACGAGAGTTTATTGATATTTGAATTGTCACCTGATGCACAGCAATTTATAGTCAATGGATAGTTTGAAGCCATATATAGAGCATGAGACATTCCTATCCGTTGTCGATTATATACAAGTTGTGTTTCAAGATGAGCTCCCAGAGTCTAAAGTATTGGACTTAAACAGAAAATCACAATAGTATGATTTCATTTTCTTCTTTTCATTTTCTATTTTCTAATTCTACCTAATGGTGTTCACCCCTTTCATTACTACTATAATTAGTATGTACTTTGTCCTAATTATAGGAGGGGTGAGAACCTCGAATTGTTCATCCATGATCTCTCACCTATCTCCTCAACTCTTTATACATTGCCTATACTTAGGGATATTTACACTAAGTATAGAGGGGATGATGAATACCCATTCATCACTCTTTATTCTTATATTTTAGCTACAAAAACCTTTGCAAATGCATGTATATGTCTGTAAATACAAATAATTACCAAAAGCATGCATTGTGTAAAATGTAATAATTAGCATGTTTTTGTGCAAAAATAAAAGAATAAAGATTAAAAAGAAAAAGAGGAAATATTTAGAATAAATATTGAGCAACTAAAACCCAAGGGAGGGCTCACATGGGCCTGACCGCATAAAAACCAAAGTAGAGGGAGATAGGGACTCATATGTGTAAATATACCTATAAATAAAATAAATATATTTTCCTCTAAAAATAGAATAAAAGTGGTTTGTATATACTGTATATATTTGTAAATATAAAAATCAAAACAAAAAAATAGAAAAATCCAAAAAGAAAACAAAAACATCCACTTGTGCATATTCCCCATGTACATACAACCACTCCTATATTTTTCACCCTATAAATAAATTAAAATTCCAAAAATTTTGTAAATATTCTATCTTTTATGTTGTAAATAAATAAAATAAAAACCAGAGAAACAAAAATAAAATAAAAAGAACAAAATTAAAAACCAAAAATAATATTGTAAATATACCATGTACATAGATGTATATACCTATTTATTTCACCCTTGTATATAAATAATAAAAATAAAATAAAAATATCTTTTTATTCCTAATTTTATGTTATAAATAAATAAAATATAAAATAGGAATAAAAATGTATAAAAATAATAAATTAAAAATCAAAAATTAAAAAGGCATATTGTGTAAATACCTACATATAGCATAAAGTGTACATACCCTATTTTTATTTTGAAAAATTAATTAAAAATCACCAAAAAAAATAGAAAAAATTAAAATATTTCATGTTTTAAGTTTCCTTTAAATCAGCCATTTTCTATTTTTAAATGAATTTTCAATCATTTTCCACGTGGCGCACTCCCATTGGTCCACGGGGAATGTTGACCCCCGGTTAACTCCCCCCGCGGACCCTCTTCTCTCGCGGATCGGGCAGTCGACCCGATTTCTCCTCTTTTTCCCGCGCTCGATCCACCCGCCATTTAGACAGGTTCACCTTGTACAGGCGGAGCCGTACTAGCAGCCGCAACCCACCTACCAGTCACCACCGTCTCCAGACATGCAGATGGTGGTATACTAGCCGGATCAGCCTCTAGCAGCACTCCCGCCAGCCCAGTACGATGCAGAGCCGTTGATGGACGTCAACGGGATTTGGTATGACCGCCCTCAGCCTGGTATCCGACGAGACCATCCCGGATTCAGGTAAGGGAACAGAGATACCCAGCCCCAGCAACAGCCATCCGGTCAAGGAGGCCAGTACAGCCAGCAGAGAGATCACCAGCCGCAGCAGCAGTCCCCAGTGTATCCACCACCACAACAGCAGCAGTCATTCTATGGTCCTCGTCCCTATCAGCAGGGACAGTCTTGGAGGCGCGAGCAGCCTCACCAGCAGCAGCATCACCCATACCCCTCTGACGAGTCCGATAGTGCGGCTCTTTTAAAAAGTTATTTTTATCGTGTCGTGCGTTGTAGGCGGCAATCGGAAACGATCAAGAAAATACCACAAATGATTTATTCAATTTTTAATATCGTGGTTTTATGTTTATTTTACTTGGGCAAGTCCCAAGGTCGATCACAAGGAGGCAAAGGAACAACCTAGAATTAAGTCTATCAAAGTTCTTTTTCGGTTTTCGAGGCGGTTTTTTTAGAATTTTCAATGCAATAAAGGATGCAAAATGCAAATTCGGCCTTATTTTAGGGACTAAAATGTAAATGTCAATCAAACAATGTCCGAAAAATATGAAACTTGGCCACAATGTAAATTATAATGAAATGAGTGCACAATAAATTTTTTTTTGGAATTTTTGAATGCAATTTGAATTTTTTATGGATTTTTAAATGCAAACAAAATGATTTTTAATATTTAATTTTAATAAATATCAAACCTACTTATTTTCAAGGATCAAAATTATCTGAGATCTATTACTAGGTGACGGATCTCAGAAAAATCCTAAACCTCGAAAATGTGGGGTTTAATGTCTACTAAAAATTAAATACTAAAATGTGCAAAATGATTTTTATAGGACAAAATATGCATGCAAATGCAAATCTTTTTGGGCACAATGTTAAGAATAATTAACTCTACAATATGTGATTTTTCTGGAATTTTTAGAGCAACGGTTAACCAATTATGAATTTCAGAGCAAGAAATGGGTAAAATATGCAATTTTCCACAAAATAATTATCTATTAATTAACCATCAATCATAAAAATACCCACAATATGTCAAAGCGTAGAGAATTAATTAACCAACATCATGCTATTTTTGGATTGATAAAATAATGTAGAGAAAATGTTCAAAACTGAGGGGGAACACAGGGGTCTGATTGCAATATAAATATAAATAAATAAATATAAAATGTGCAGACAGGGACCTAGAAGCAATTACCTACACCGGGGGGGGGTACTTCTACAAAATCACCAGAGGGCACGTGCATAGCACGTGCCTCTGGTCAGTGGTGGACTGGACGCCAATATGAGGGACTTCTGGGGGGCGTTTGCAAATGACCCAGGAGGTCACGTGCTGCGCACGTGACTCCTGGGGGTGTTGACGTAATGCTGACGTCCCCCCACACGCACGTGCTTCGCACGTGGGGGGTCTCGGGCTTTGGGCCCGGCCGACGAAGGATGCTGGGTGACGGAGGTGCTGTCGACGTCGATGACCGGTTGGGGAAGCAGCACAGAGCTCCGGTGGCGTTGGAGCGGAGGGGCCGGTGGCGAGGCGTATCCAGCGAATAGGGGTCGGTGGCGACGGCGTCGAGGTGAATATGGTGTAGGTCGAAGCAGATGGAGTCGAGGCGGAGCTGGAGGTAGCGGAGATAACCGTCGTGGCGAGGCGGAGCAGCTGGAGGTTGCTGCAGGTGTTGGCGGCGATCGAAGGTCGAGGCGGAGTAGCCGTGGTGTTGGAGGCGGAGGTATCGTCCTTGGTGGTCGTCGGCTCGACGCGGGTAGTGGAGCAAGGAGCAGCGACGGTCGGAGGGGGGATTCGCCGTGGGCTGCAACGAGCCAGAGTTGACTCGGATCTCGCCGCGAGGAGGAAGCACGAGGCGCTGTCACCGCCGCGGCTTTGCTCCAGGGCAGTCGGCGGATGCGTTCATCGGGGTTTGCGGTGGTTATTTTATAGGGCAGAGATATGGCCGGAGAAGGAAGGATATCGGGGGCGACTGGGGATTGATTTGATGGAGATGCGCGGGGAGGAGCGGATCGGAGATGGGGATGTGATCGGCGAGATATGGCCGCGAGATGCGCGGCGACGATGGCGGAGTCGGCGGAGAAAATTGCGGGCGGCGGCGATAGTTGGGGAAGGAGAGGGGGGCGCAAGGTGGACGACGCACAGGCGCCGTCCGATCGCGTTTGATCGGACGGTGCCCGTTGCGCCACGTGGCAGTGAGAGGAGATTCAAGGGCGCACATGCAGGGCACGTGCCCTGGGTGGCACGTGCCTCGCACGTGCGTGGTTTTAAATTTTTTTTTTATAAAACAAAGAATAATAATACCAAAAATAGCTGACACGTGGCGGCACCAGGTGCCGCCACGTGTCAGCACCAGAAAATTCGAGAATAAAAGGTTTTGTAAATTCGATAAAAAATAGTAAATGACCTCGGATCGAAAAACTTTCTTCACAAAAATTGCTCGTCTCGATGAGATCTACAATTATGAAGGCATCAAAACCAAAATCGATCATTTGCACAAAGTGAATTTTTGGGGTATCCCATGTACATAGAATACCTTGATTTTTGGGTTTTATAATTTTTTTTGTCATTTTTAAACAAGATAAAAATCCGAAGAAATATAGAAAAGTCAAAGATAAATAAAAGACACTTAATTCTAATTTTTTTTGGATTTTTATTGATTAAGAAAATATACATAAAATATAAGGTAAAAAAAACCGCGAAATATACAATGTACAAAAGAGGCCCAAAAACCCAACTTTCACATACGAGCTCCGATTCACTTGAACTTGGTCTTGTTTTAAAGGTAATTGAATGTACATTAGTTCAAAAGTGAGTAGGATTATAAATGGACACTGGATGGAGAAGATATGTGGTTTTTAGTCCGAAAATCCTGAAATTAGGGTTTAGGTTTTTGATCCACTTATTTACGTTAGTTATTTTTTTGTATTTTTCCTTTATTCTTGTTAGTGATATGTACACAGTGGAAGTGGTTTTGAGTCATTCGGAGTTAGCATGAATGTGTTAAAAATCTGGGAAGTTAGGCTTATTTACAGGTCATTTTGGCTTTGATTTTTGGCTTCTTATTTTGTGCAGATTTTTGTGCTAAAATGCAATTCTTATGAAATCATACATGAATGCTAATTATGCAGAATAGATGCTAAAATGCTGTTGATTTTAAGGGATTTGAGCTTAATAAATGAGATTTAGAGTGATGAATACGAGATTCATCATCCCCCTATACTTAAACCATGCTCGTCCCTGAGCATCAAAAAGAAATGCCATGAAGTGAAATGAGATTGGGTTCCATACCAAGACCATGAGCTGAGGGTGAAAATGAATCTAAACTCAACCTTTGGATTATTTGTGTGTCGGAACTTCTGTGAGACTTAGAATTTTAAAATCAACAGTCCTCGAGTTCTACAAATCATTGCTTACAGTTTCGGCTCAGAAGTCATCTTAGATCAATCCTCTTCCCAAAGTATACCCTATGAACATTGAATAACCGACTCTTGTGTGTGAAAGGTTTTTAGCTCTTCCCACTCAGAATGCCGGATTACCGTGTAAGCCTCCTCTCCAATAACTCGTCCTCGGGGAGTCAGGTATTTCCTTCTAAGGTTTGTCGCGCTGTGTTCACAATCGAATTGGGGGGAGAAGTTAGAAGAATGAGAAAAGAACTGGAGGGTGATTAGTGTAGTTCACCTCTCCTTGTGAAGCTGGCCAGTGTAGCCGAGTCTCCACCAAGATCTGCAGGTTTTTTGAAGCTTAGACCTTTTTGGTCAGATTTTATTTGGTAGTTGCTTCTTTGTATTTGGAATTTTTGGTGGTTCTGCTTGGATCTTGTTTTGCCCCTACGGATATAGCATCTTTTGTTTCCGTACATTTTTTGGGGTCTTAGAAAAAATTGTGCCCAGCCGTCCATCCCTTTTCCGAAGCTTTATTTCAACCCGTACTCCGGTCTTTAGATTTCCACGCTACCAGAAAAGAAACTCACACAGTCTTCCAACAAATGTTTAAGTTGAGCTAAGTGCATAGTGCGAGAGTACAGATTAATTCCTTATTCTAGAGTTGTACCCAGAATGAAGAGACCAGGTTAGACACTAAGAGTCAAACTCTGTGCATTGTTATGTGGAACTCAAAGAATTAAGTCACAGACCTGAAGACTCTAAAATCCTATTTCTCGGTGATGTTCCTCTGAGGATTAGGTGGATTAAGGTCAAGTCCAGACCACTCTCGGTTTCGGCTCAAAACTCGGTTCAGAACCCAATGACTTTTCACAAATGCAAATGAATGTAATGCTGGATGAAGTGCAGGTGTGTGGCATGCAAACAATTTTTTTTCTTTATTTTGATTTGATTTTTTTTATGCAAAAATGAATAAGAAGCCATTTTTTTCAAAAATTTTGGGCAAGGTCAGTGTTAGTAGCAAAACTTTTTTTTTAACAATACCCACCCCGTAAATACATATAGACTTATACGCAAGTACGAGGTATGGCTAAAATATATACATAGTATATATACAGACCCCCCTATACTTAGCGAGTGCTGTGTCCTCAGAGCATAAGAAGCGTAATGAAGACATAGCTCGGGCTAAGCGTAAGAGAGAGAAATTATTCAATGGATTCGCCCCCGTATAGGCGGACGAGATATGTAAATGAGGAGAGTATATACAGATGGGTGGCGGTTCCCCCTATACTTAGGCTTTGGCAGCCTAAGTATAGAAGAAGGATGGATATGGAGTGAGCGAGAGAATGTGATGAGGGAAATGGTATATACAGAGGGCATCGGTCTCCCCCTATACTTAGGCCTTGGCCTAAGTAGAGAAAGAAGTTATACAAGGGGATCGATGTGGTCGGGAGGGAGGGTGGGTAGCCGATGATTAAGGCGGTTTACGGCTGATCTTTTTGTGAGCCTGTGGTGGGAGATCGTAATGATGAGATGGAGATGAAGCATATGATTCCCCACCATTATCAGTGTCGTCCTCAGAAAAATCATGATGGATAGTAGATGAAATATTTGAGTCAGATGAAAGGTAGCCATCATCAGAGTTATCCTCAGAGGAATAATATTTGAAAGTGGACATACTCCAGATCTTCATGTCTTTTTGTTCTTTCAATTGTTTCCTCAAAATTCGTTCCTTTTTAAGATCAATCGGTTTGTCCTCAAATGAATCTTCAGATGCTCCAGTTTCAGTCAGCTCATAAGAAATAATTCCAGTGTACTTGTGAAAGGTAGGGGCATCAGCTTTGGATGAGTAATAATTAGGAACGGGAGTTGTCCAACGAGAATCAAATTTTGGATCCTTGCGAAGATATGGCTTTAGAGATGCCGAACAGACTTCACTCATGTAGACTACCTTTTCCGGACCTGATGAGGGATCATCAACCGATTCCTCTTCCGAAAGATCAAAGGTGACTTTCTTTTTCTTGTTTCGTGAAGATGTCGGTTCACTTGAGTACCCAAATGAATAGCCATTAAAATTCTTCTCCTTGGTCGGTGTTCGGACTACGTGTTCGTTCTTTGTTTCCTGAATGTTGGTGCACTCTTGATTTGGGAGGATTTGGTCAAGATAATCAGAGTATGTTGCTCCAGGGTACGACCATGCAAATGTCTCAGGATCGTAGTAGAAGGATTTGAAATCTGCGGGAATAGAGATATCGTGGAGAGTCTCTAAACCAATAGTCTCATTAACAAACGCAATCTCAGGTGTAGCAACGGGGTAGGGCTCTACTACCATTTCATGGTTGCGGTTGTTGGGGACTTCGTGGGTTACCTCAGAAAATCGTGGTTCCTCAAAGACTGTATCAGATCGTAGTGATTCCAATGCCGTAAAATTTATTTCCCGAGTCTCACAATCGATACTCGCCTTGGCCAATGCCAAGAATGGGTTTCCGAGAATGATTGGAGACTGGGTGAATTCTCCTTGATGCTCAATATCAATGATTGTGAATTCTACCTTGAGTGGAGCACCTTGGAATTTCATGATGACAGAAATGGTCCCTCTCGGCCTTTTTATTGATCGGTCGGCTAATTGTACAATCTCTCGCATCTTCCGAATTGGTCCGAGTTTGAGTTCCTGAAATACAGAGGTCGGGAGGATATTGATCGGTGAATCGTCATCAATACGAGCATGTGTGAAAATTGTGTCTTTGATTTCACAGTCAAATCTGGACAACCGCTTCACTATGCGGCTCTTGGTTTTTCTCCTCAACACCAAGGAGGAGGCCATTGACAAGATATGTCTTTCAGTTTTTGTTCTAATCCGTCCCAACTTTTTGACAATTAATCTGTCCGTTAAAAATTTCTTAAGGTCGGGGAAGTGTTCAATGGCCTTTATAATGGAAAGTTCAAAAATCAAATGCTTTTCCAGTGCTTCCCTTAAAGCAGGATCCAAATTCCTCAGATCTTCTTCAGATTCAATTTTTATGAGATTTTCTAGATTTTCAAATTTTTTTGTATTTTTTGTGTGGTGTGGCGATGTGGTGTCTTCCTTAGATGAGAAGGAGCCTTGATATTCAGGGTATGGATCAATGGCATAATCATTCCTAGGGGAATAATGAGCAGAAGTGTTGATGTTAGAATCATCCATAGGTTTTTGAATATCCTCAAACTTTTCATCATGGGATCCAATTATTTCCTCATTTAGTTTTACACCCGATCCACCATAAAATGATATTACTCGGTCGGCAAATTTTTGAAATTTATCCTCCATCAATTCGAATCTTGTTTTTATCCTCAAAACATTATCCTCACAATTTTGTTCATGATCAATCATGGGAGCACTCGGATTTTGTTCAATCATTCCGTCTTCCATTTTTCTGTACGTGCGGAGAGGAAAATTTCTTGGAATATCCATTATACGATCATTTCTTGAAAATTTCTCCTCAAAATTAATGGAAGGAGGCTGCTCAAAAGATACAGGCATGTGAATTTGATTTGAGTATAGTTCAATCCTTTGATCATGATTGGTCAGATCTTGATATTGTGGAGTCAGCATACAGGGTCTATATGTGTCTAGGAGGTCCGTCCAATCCTCTGTATGGGTTTTATGTCTGACGAGGGTTCTGTCGTGGTCAATCCAACGTTGATGAGCATTAAGTGCATGTCCTTCCATCGTGGTTTGGTTTCTCTGCCAGTCATGGGATTTAAAGGGATTTCGATCTTGAAAGGTTTCACTGGCGAGAGATTGAGAATAAGGCGGTTTAGTCCAAGATGGTAGGTGGTCATGTGTAGTTGGATGACTTGAGTAAGGATTCAATGGGGGAGCCGAGGTCATATGTGGGTGAAAGTTTCCCGCAAATGTTGGATGATTATTGAAAGAAGAAGATGTAGTTGATTTGGGCCAAACCGAGACAGATTTGTTTTCATAGTGATGTTCGGTCATTTTTGAAGGAGTTGAGAGAAATGATGGGTTGGATCTGAAATTTGGAGAGATTTCCATGATGGGATCAAGAAATGAGAGAGAAGTTTGTATGGGATAGAAATTTTATCAAATGTGCGGTTATTGATCTTCGATATCGGTTCACGCACACCAATACAAACACAAATCAAACCCCAGGTTCACCAACTTACACAATGAAGCCGTAAGATTTCGGCTATTATCTTTTCAATTTTAGTTGGTGATAATTCAATCTTGGCAAAAATTTAGCGAGCTGAGATTTTGGATTTGGGCTCTATCCTTAAGTGTCGTCTCTCGCTTACTCAGAAAAATAAAATCATCCTAGGTCGGGGTTGCTCTCCCGTAAAAATTCTTGATTTTATGGGTTATTTGAGATCAGTTATATTTAGCAGTCCCGATTTTAATGAGGTGATCACTGAAAGATGAGCACAAATGCACGTCTACCGTCCAGTCCCAATTTCCTTTAAAGTTATGTTATAAAAGAAGAGAGAGGAATTCGGGAAAAGCCGATGCACGCGGAAAACTATGATGAATGCTCAGTTAGAAGACTTACAGTGAATCCTCGCAATCTTCATGTGGGATGCTAGACAGAAATTTAAATTTATTCTATATGTAATGCAAGCCGATGAAAACCGCACCTAAGTAGAAAGTTCTATTAGCGGGAAAGAATTGAGTTAAATTTGGCTAAGTTGAACGATCTATGTACGTCTCAATTAATAGTGCAATGTGGCTTAATCCTACGAGCACAATCAAAAATTAAATTGCTCTGAGAGTCGTATGTGCAGGTCTATCCTATTCGCCACTCAAGTCGGGCCCCACCCTCTCCGGAGAGTGAAACAGGCCACGACATACCACAAATAAAGTTCAAGGTCTTTTTACACACGCGAGAGTCCAAACGGACACCGCTATAAATGAACAGAAATTAAAAGTGCAGAAATTGAAAACCTAGACTCTACGCTCTCTCACGACTCGACTCGATCTTAATTTAATTGCGGTTTCTTCGGGTGTCGGTGAAGATGCGTCGGTTCCTTGAAAAAACGCTCCACGTGCGCCGGGTACCTCGCAAGAAAAAAATAAGAGAGAGAATGTAAGAGAGTGACTCAGAAAATAATCAACAATAAATGCTAAAAAAATTATGGGATTTACAATGAAAATTTTGGGGGTCAGACTACCCGAATGCGGAAAACCGAATGAAAAATTTTAGACAAAAATCTAAGCCGTTTGCCTCCCCGGCAACGGCGCCATCTGACGAGTCCGATAGTGCGGCTTTTAAAAAGTTGTTTTTATCGTGTCGTGCGTTGTAGGCGGCAATCGGAAACGATCAAGAAAATACCACAAATGATTTATTCAATTTTTAATATCGTGGTTTTATGCTTATTTTACTTGGGCAAGTCCCAAGGTCGATCACAAGACGGCAAAGGAACAACCTAGAATTAAGTCTATCAAAGTTCGTGTTCGGTTTTCGAGGCGGTTTTTTTTAGAATTTTCAATGCAATAAAGGATGCAAAATGCAAATTCGGCCTTATTTTAGGGACTAAAATGTAAATGTCAATCAAACAATGCCCGAAAAATATGAAACTTGGCCACAATGTAAATTATAATGAAATGAGTGCACAATAAATTTTTTTTGGAATTTTTGAATGCAATTTGAATTTTTTATGGATTTTTAAATGCAAACAAAATGATTTTTAATATTTAATTTTAATAAATATCAAACCTACTTATTTTCAAGGATCAAAATTATCTGAGATCTATTACTAGGTGACGGATCTCAGAAAAATCCTAAACCTCGAAAATGTGGGGTTTAATGTCTACTAAAAATTAAATACTAAAATGTGCAAAATGATTTTTATAGGACAAAATATGCATGCAAATGCAAATCTTTTTGGGCACAATGTTAAGAATAATTAACTCTACAATATGTGATTTTTCTGGAATTTTTAGAGCAACGGTTAACCAATTATGAATTTCAGAGCAAGAAATGGGTAAAATATGCAATTTTCCACAAAATAATTATCTATTAATTAACCATCAATCATAAAAATACCCACAACATGTCAAAGCGTAGAGAATTAATTAACCAACATCATGCTATTTTTGGATTGATAAAATAATGTAGAGAAAATGTTCAAAACTGAGGGGGAACACAGGGGTCTGATTGCAATATAAATATAAATAAATAAATATAAAATGTGCAGACAGGGACCTAGAAGCAATTACCTACACCGGGGGGGGGGGGGGTACTTCTGCAAAATCACCAGAGGGCACGTGCATAGCACGTGCCTCTGGTCGGTGGTGGACTGGACGCCAATATGAGGGACTTCTGGGGGGGCGTTTGCAAATGACCCAGGAGGTCACGTGCTGCGCACGTGACTCCTGGGGGTGCTGACGTAATGCTGACGTCCCCCCACACGCACGTGCTTCGCATGTGGGGGGGTCTCTGGCTTTGGGCCCGGCCAGCGAAGGATGCTGGGTGACAGAGGTGCTGTCGACGTCGATGACCGGTTGGGGAAGCAGCACAGAGCTCCGGTGGCGTTGGAGAGGAGGGGCCGGTGGCGAGGCGTATCCAGCGAATAGGGGTCGGTGGCGATGGCGTCGAGGTGAATATGGTGTAGGTCGAAGCAGATGGAGTCGAGGCGGAGCTGGAGGTAGCGGAGATAATCGTCGTGGCGAGGCGGAGCAGCTGGAGGTTGTTGCAGGTGTTGGCGGCGATCGAAGGTCGAGGCGGAGTAGCCGTGGTGTTGGAGGCGGAGGTATCGTCCTTGGTGGTCGTCGGCTCGACGCGGGTAGCGGAGCAAGGAGCAGCGACGGTCGGAGGGGGGGATTCGCCGTGGGCTGCAACGAGCCAGAGTTGACTCGGATCTCGCCGCGAGGAGGAAGCACGAGGCGCTGTCACCGCCGCGGCTTTGCTCCAGGGCAGTCGGCGGATGCGTTCATCGGGGTTTGCGGCGGTTATTTTATAGGGCAGAGATATGGCCGGAGAAGGAAGGATATCGGGGGCGACTGGGGATTGATTTGATGGAGATGCGCAGGGAGGAGCGGATCGGAGATGGGGATGCGATCGGCGAGATATGGCCGCGAGATGCGCGGTGACGATGGCGGAGTCGGCGGAGAAAATTGCGGGCGGCGGCGATAGTTGGGGAAGGAGAGGGGGGCGCAAGGTGGACGACGCACAGGCGCCGTCCGATCGCGTTTGATCGGACGGTGCCCGTTGCGCCACGTGGCAGCGAGAGGAGATTCAAGGGCGCACGTGCAGGCCACGTGCCCTGGGTGGCACGTGCCTCGTACGTGCGTGGTTTTAATTTTTTTTTATAAAACGAAGAATAATAATACCAAAAATAGCTGACACGTGGCGGCACCAGGTGTTGCCACGTGTCAGCACCAGAAAATTCGAGAATAAAAGGTTTTGTAAATTCGATAAAAAATAGTAAATGACCTCGGATCAAAAAACTTTCTTCACAAAAATTGCTCGTCTCGATGAGATCTACAACTTTCATGAAGGCATCAAAACCAAAATCGATCATTTGCACAAAGTGAATTTTTGGGGTATCCCATAGAATACCTTGATTTTTGAGTTTTATAATTTTTTTTTGTCATTTTTAAACAAGATAAAAATCCGAAGTAATATAGAAAAGTCAAAGATAAATAAAAGACACTTAATTCTAATTTTTTTGGATTTTTATTGATTAAGAAAATATACATAAAATATAAGGTAAAAAAAACCGCGAAATATACAATGTACAAAAGAGGCCCAAAAACCCAACTTTCACATACGAGCTCCGATTCACTTTAACTTGGTCTTGTTTTAAAGGTAATTGAATGTACATTAGTTCAAAAGTGAGTAGGATTAAAAATGGACACTGGATGGAGAAGATATGTGGTTTTTAGTCCGAAAATCCTAAAATTAGGGTTTGGGTTTTTGGTCCACTTATTTAGGTTAGTTATTTTTTTGTATTTTTCCTTTATTCTTGTTAGTGATATGTACACAGTGGAAGTGGTTTTGAGTCATTCGGAGTTAGCATGAATGTGTTAAAAATCCGGGAAGTTAGGCTTATTTACAGGTCATTTTGGCTTTGATTTTTGGCTTCTTATTTTGTGCAGATTTTTGTGCTAAAATGCAATTCTTATGAAATCATGCATGAATGCTAATTATGCAGAATAGATGCTAAAATGCTGTTGAGTTTAAGGGATTTGAGCTTAATAAATGAGATTTAGAGTGATGAATACGAGATTCATCACCCTCTCAGCCACAGCAGCAGATCCAGCAGCCTCACCACCAGAGAGGCTACCCGTCGGGTTCCCATGAGAACCCTATCTTGGATGACATAGCCCGCCTTCTCACAGATCAGCAGGCTACTTTTCGACGGGAGATGGATGAGTTCCGCCAGGAGATGTGGGACATAGTGAGAGGGAAGGCAGCCATCCCTGCCCAGATTGAGCCGAACCCCAACAGCCTGAAGCGGAAATCTGAGCAGGTAGCTTGTACTGAGTATACCACTCCTAGTGATGCATTTGGTGATATGACTGGATATCTGTTTGATATTGATTTTGTCACACTTAGGAGCGGTAGGATGCCAGCAGGCGGTGCCTCGTCTGAGCCACATCTCGAGGATCCCCCCAGAGCGCCCGACGAGGAGGAGGAGAGCGGTACTGAGGCCGCTAGAGATGATGACGGTGGTACTGAGGCCACCAAGGATGCTGATTCCACAGGCGGTGCTGAGGCCGCCATTTCACCAGTTCGAGGAGGTGGTACTGAGGCCACCCACGACGCCGAGCCAGAGCGTGGTACTGAGGCCGCGAGTCTTCCAGCTGATCTAGCCGATGGTGGTACTGAGGCCACCTATACTTCTGAGAGACATGTAGTTTTTCCTTCTTCTGCACCTGTATCTCGGAACATTCCTGTGAATAAAGGAAACGGTTTATTTTCTTCTGGTCACACTATGGTGCATGATGTATGTGTGGATCCGGTCGTCGAACCGCCTAGACCCTTTCCTAGTCCTTCATCTGAGAAGGACCAGTGATCCCCTTCCCTAGAACCCTTCAGTTGGGGAAGGGGAAGAAAAAAGAAAATCAAAAAAAGAGAGATCAGGAAGAGTTCAGCCGGCAGATGATAGATCGGTTTCACATACAACTGACTCTTCAGGAGGCTTTGCAGCACATTCCCCTTCTTCAGCGTTCGTTGAGAGATAGGACTACAGTCAGGAGGAAGAGGATGAACCACCATTCAGAGATCCATGTGCTGACGAAAGCCACGTCTTTCGTGATCCAGAACCGTCTGCCGACCAAGAGGCCAGATTCAGGAGCCCCTTATGTCAGATGACATATCAGTGAGCAGAGGTTCGACCGCACTCTATTAGATAGCGGATCGTCGATCAACCTCCTCCCGGCAGCCCTTCTCGACCGTTTCGAGTTGGGCACTCTTAGACAGAGCAGGACAGTACTTCAATTTGCGGATAGATCTGTCAAGAGGCCGAAGGGGTTAATGCGAGACGTTGTCGTCACTATTCAGGGCCTGCAATTCCCCGTGGACTTCGTAGTGTTGGACATGGAGATCCCTGATTCAGTGACCGATACCCCCATCATTCTCGGTCGTCCGTTCCTGGCCACAGCCAAGGCAGTGACCGACCATGATAGCGGGAAGGTATACTTTCGCGTCAAGGGCGAAAGTGTACAAATAGAGACGGTCGAGGACAGCAGAGCCAGAGAGAGATCATGCTCGGAGACCACTTCAGATACAGAGCAGCTGACAGATGCAGGGCTAGACATCCACCAGGACTGTGACTTTGTGATCACAGACGATGAGGCAGTTTGGGCAGACCCAGCAGCACATGCCATCCTCTCATTTTCAGACACCGCTGATGCAGAGACGACAGTAGAGGAGAGCTTGGAGAGCACATTCCTGGTTCAGGATACTTCAGTGGCAGCAGAGCAGGTTCTTGACCGTGACACGGATTTTTGTGATGATGGTGGTACTGATGCCACCTTTTGTGATGCAGATCCCTCGGATTCAGAGTCTGATTGGGCAGATTGCGAGGATTATATGCCAGAACTGATTTCCACTGAGCCTACAGCTGAGGAGGAGGTAGATGCCGAGCAGATCAGAGACAGTTCAGTTGAGAAGCCTTCTTCAGATCCAGTTTACGAGAGTACGTTCTCATTCTCCCGGACAGATTTGGCGGCATACACGCGACTTCTTTCGAGGCCAGATTTGCCAGCACCCAATTGTCCAGAGCTGAAGCTGCTCCCTACTTCGCTGAAGTATCGATTCCTTGCGGGCGAGCCTGAGATGTACCCAGTCATCATCTCCGCCGATCTGACTGGAGAACATGAATCCCGTCTGATGGGGGTTCTTGAAAAGAACCGCAAGGCGATTGGATGGAGCGTAGCAGATCTCCAGGGGATTAGTCTGGCCCTGTGCTCCCACCACATCTATCTCGAGGATGAGGCCAAGCTGTCGCGTGAGTTCCAGTGGTGGCTGAACCCAAATCTGAGGGAGGTTGTCGTGAAGGAAATTTCAAAGTGGTGGAGCGCCGATTTTATCTATCCCATCTCCGACTCCAAGTGGGTCAGCCATTTGCATGTGGTGCCCAAGAAGACGGGCATCACTACAGTGATTAGCGAGTCTGGAGAGGAGATTGCTAAACGAGTACCCACTTCATGGCGGGTCTGCGTTGACTACAGGAGACTCAACCAGGCCACCAAGAAGGATCATTTCCCCCTGCCCTTTATTGATCAGATCATTGAGAGACTAGCAGGGAAGAGCCACTATTGTTTTCTGGATGGGTACTCGGGCTACAACCAGGTGGCCATCGCTCCTGAGGACCAGGAGAAGACCACCTTTACCTGTCCCTTCGGCACATACGCCTTCCGACGCATGCCATTTGGGCTATGAAATGCCCCTGAGACTTTTCAGAGAAGCATGCTGTCGATCTTTTCGGACATGGTAGGGGAGTGTTTGGAGGTCTTCATGGATGATTTCTCGGTTTATGGCGACGGATTCGACTCCTGTCTTGACTGCCTAGACCGAGTACTTTAGCGATGTATAGAGGTCCATTTGGTGTTGTCTTGGGAGAAGAGTCACTTCATGTGACTCAAGGGACGGTGCTTGGCCATATCATCTCCAACAGGGGCATGGAGGTTGATCCGGCCAAGGTAGATGTCATTAGAAAACTCGCACCGCCATCCAATTTGAGGCAGTAACGGTCATTCCTGGGGCACGTCGGTTTCTACCGATGATTTGTTCATGATTTCAGCAGGATTGCCCGACCGTTGACTGACCTCCTGACGAAAGACACCGAGTTTCTTGTCGATGACAAGTGTCTTTCGTCCTTTGAGACTCTCAAGCAGAGTGTTATAGAGGCTCCTGTTCTCCAGCCGCCTGATTGGTCTCTCCCATTCGAGATCATGACGGATGCCTCCGATTTTGCCGTGGGGGCCGTGCTGGGACAGAGGAGGGATGGAGTCCCATTTGCTATCCACTATGCTAGCCGCACCTTGGATTCCGCTCAGCGGAATTATACAGTCACAGAGAAGGAGATGCTAGCAGTAGTGTTCGCCCTAGATAAGTTCAAATCTTACATCATTGGATCTAGAGTGACTTTGTATACTGATCATACCGCCATCCGATACGTCATGGCAAAGAAGGATGCCAAGGCCAGACTGACTAGATGGATCCTTCTACTCCAGGAGTTTGATATTGAGATTAAGGATAATCATGGAGTCAAGAATGTGGTGGCGGATCATCTCTCCCGTTTAGAGCAGCCTGAGGAGTCTGAGCATATTGATCCCATTTGTGAGACCTTCCCAGATGAGGCGATCCTTGCTATCGCCTCACTCCCATGGTATGCCGATATTGTGAACTTTCTCGTTGCTGGTAAAGTCCCACAAGATTGGCCCAGGCAGAGGCTTGAGACCTTCCTCGCGAAGGCCAAGTCCTACCACTGGGAGGATCCCATCCTTTACCACGAAGGAGGGGATAGCGTCTGGCGTCGGTGCATTCCTTAGGAGGAGCATCATAGCACAAGCTTGAGGCATGAGGACATCATTCTGGGAGGAGAACGGCACAGAAAGTGCTCCAATCCGGCTTGTGGTGGCCTACCCTCTTCAAGGACTCTGATGAGTTCGTGAAGAGGTAACTGACTGTCAGAGGATGGGCACTTGTGGACAGCGTGATATGATGCCGATGCAGCCCATTCACTTCTGTGAGGTTTTTGACGCATGGGGCATCGATTTCATGGGTCCATTCCCTTAGAGTCAGGGATTTGAGTACATTCTGTTGGCCCTTGATTATGTGAGTCGTTGGGTTGAGGCTATCCCCGCCCGAGCCATTGATGCGAGGACAGTTTGCAGATTTTTGAGGAAGCACATCATCACGCGGTTCGGGGTACCTCGAGTATTGATTTCAGATGGGGGATCTCATTTCATCAACGACCAGGTAAAGGCCCTTGCTAGCGAGTTTGGTATAGACCATTGAGTTGCCACTCCATACCGTCCACAGACGAATGGTCTAGCCGAGGTGTCGAACAGGGAGATCAAGACTATATTGCAGAAAGTCGTCCGCCCCGACCGAAAGGATTGGTCACAGCTTTTGGACTCGATCTTGTGGGCATATAGGACGTCTTTCAAGACACCATTGGGCACATCTCCCTTTCGCCTCGTATTTGACAAGCCGTGCCATTTGCCTGTTGAGCTGAGACACAGGTCACTATGGGCAGTCACTGAGATACTTATGGATCCAGATAGCGTAGGAGACCAGAGGAGGGCAGAGTTAGCAGCCTTGGAGGAGCTTAGAGATACCGCCTTCTCAAACATCCTACATTATAAGGAGAGAGTGAAAGAGTGGCATGATTCTCACATCAGCCACAAGCATTTTGAGCCTGGACAGAGAGTATGGTTGTTTGATGCGAGGCTGCGATTATTTCCAGGAAAGCTACAGAGCAAGTGGAAGGGACCTTATCTGGTGAGAAAGGTACACGACAACGGTAGCATAGATATATCTGAGTTGTCTTCTGAGAGTACCTTTCGAGTGAACGACCAGTGGTTCAAGCCATTTCTAGATCATGAGCCGCAGGTCGTTGATGTTGCCCCTATTCATTTTGCGTGAGATGTGGTCTCTTGACTCACATCTATTGCATCTCACGCCTGATTATCACTGATCTTCCGACCTGTATAGATCCAGTTGTCTATATCACTCTATTCTTTAGTCCCACATCCCTTTTCTCATCTTATGATTTTGCTATACTTAGGGTGTACTTTACCCTAAGTATAGGGGGGATGTTGGACCGTCGGGTATTCGTTTCATTCTTTCTACCCCTGTGTTGCTGCCTATACTTAGGGATATTTTACCCTAAGTATAGGGGGGGTAGACTCTGTACATCCTTCACTCGGATTTCCCTTCATGTACAGATTGCTATACTTAGGATTATTGGATCCTAAGTATAGGGGGAAACCACCGAGTTCTCCTCATTCTATTCTTTGATTCATCTCTGTATATAGCCATTCCTTTTCACTTCCCTATACTAAGCACGAGTTATGTCTTCTTCATCGCTCTTGACTCTGAGGACATCGTTCGAGCTAAGTATAGGGGGGTGTGTATATATTTCATATATACTTTAGCCATAACTCGTACTTTGTGTAAGTGTGTAAATAAATAAAAATGGCTAAAAACCCTAAAAATCACAAAAATAAAAAAAAATCCTGTAAATAATCATTCTTTTATTGCACATACATAGCTAGTGTACAAATTATTTTTGTAAAAATATTTTCAAAAATCTTTTGTGTAAAGCTTGTGTAAATATTTTCTTATCAAAATTATGTATATAGTACAAAATTTTTCCAAAATGTTTTGAAAATCAAAAGTTTGCAAATTTTTTTTGTGTAAATGTGTGTAATTACTTTTGTAAAACCTGCACTTCATGCATTCATCCATTCATGATTTCAAAACATTTTTCAAAAATTTTGCATGGTTATAAAATTTGTGTAAATAGCATCTTTTGTACATATGTATATAGTTTTCCTGGATGATAGTCGACATTTAAACTAAGCCTGGAATTAAATTGGGAAATGGAGCTTGATTAAGATCTTAATCCACCTAATTCTAAGAGGAACCTTATAGGGCTTAGGGTTAAGGCTTTCCAGGTCCATAAGGACTTAATTGTTTGAGTCCACTAGGCTATGAGCATATGTCATCTTGATGAGCCTAAGTAGAGCACTTAACAACACACGCATGACTCTTAGAGACAATGGCTTGACTTGCACCGGCACTTTACACATAGCTCTCCAAGGATGAGGTGGTGAGGAGGCAGTTTCCTTTGTCTTGGGGTAGCATATGAGGGTAGTACTTCTAGGCGGAACCTCTCTTCTTCTTCTAGTGAAGGAAGTGCGTCTCAACTTGGTCTAGTGGTGATGAAGTCTAAAGACAGAAGCCGTGGGTTGCAATAAAGCTTCAAAAGAGGGATAGTCTACTGGCTCAAGAGGAAAATTTCTTGTATATATGCTGTACCATGTAGATATGTTGTACAGATGCACTTGAAAAAAAATGCAAAAAGAACTCCAAAAAAGTGGTGGGTCGGATTGAAAATTTAATAACCCCACCGGAGTGTATATAGTCAAATAAAGCAAAAGCTTATGGTATCCATGTTACATCTCATGAAGCTTGCAGCGGGAGACTTACTTACACTGGTTGAGCTCCCGAAAGTATATACCTCTTATTCCCCCTCTTCTTGAGCCGGTTGCACTTGAACTTAGAAGGGAATACCCCGCTTCTGGAGGAAAGAGTTGCTAGACCGAGGCATTAGAGTTACCAGGTTGGGGGAGGATGTTTCTTTATTACTTCTGAGGTGGGGAGCTACATATCACTTACACTGCATGGAAAGATTCATGGTCATTAGAGTTTGTGTATGTAGACTTGTTCTGATCTGGTTTATTGAGGAGTCTTGTCCATAGATTGGTGGAACTTAGAGGCTGTTGAGTTTTAAGCTTAAGTCCAAATAAGGTTCCGACACATCAATAATCCAAAGATCTGATCGAGCTCCATATTTCAATTTAATGAAGGAAAGTTTAATAATCAGCCTTAATCCATGTGCATTCTTCTCTTTTTCTTTCTTTCTTTTTCACTTCTTTTTGAAATAAGTGTTTGCTAAGGGACTATCAAAAGTTAAGTATAGGGGGTGACGAATACCCATTCATCACTTTTTATTCTTATATTTTAGCTACAAAAACCTTTGCAAATGCATATATATGTCTGTAAATACAAATAATTACCAAAAGCATGCATTGTGTAAAATGTAATAATTAGCATGTTTTTGTGCAAAAATAAAAGAATAAAGATTAAAAATAAAAAGAGGAAATATTTAGAATAAATATTGAGCAACTAAATCCCAAGGGAGGGCTCACATGGGCCTGACCGCATAAAAACCAAAGTAGAGGGAGATAGAAACTCATATGTGTAAATATACCTATAAATAAAATAAATATATTTTCCACTAAAAATAGAATAAAAGTGGTTTGTATATACTGTATATATTTGTAAATATAAAAATCAAAACAAAAAAATAGAAAAATTCCAAAAAGAAAACAAAAACATCCACTTGTGCATATTCCCCATGTACATATAACCACTCATATATTTTTCACCCTATAAATAAATAAATTTAAATTCCAAAAATTTTGTAAATATTCTATCTTTTATGGTGTAAATAAATAAAATAAAAACCATAGAAACAAAAAAAATAAAAAGAACAAAATTAAAAACCAAAAATAATATTGTATAGCTATCTATTTCACCCTTGTATATAAATAATAAAAATAAAATAAAAATATCTTTTATTCCTAATTTTATGTTATAAATAAATAAAATATAAAATAGGAATAAAAATGTATAAAAATAACAAATTAAAAATCAAAAATTAAAAAGACATATTGTGTAAATACCTATATATAGCATAAAGTGTACATACCCTATTTTTATTTTGAAAAATATATTAAAAACCACCAAAAAATAGAAAAAATTAAAATAAAAATATTTCATGTTTTAAGTTTCCCTTAAATCGGCCATTTTCTATTTTCAAATTAATTTTCAATTATTTTCCACGTGGCGCACTCCCATTGGTCCACGGGGAATGTTGACCCCCGGTCAACTCCCCCTGCGGACCCTCTTCTCTCACGGATCGGGCTGTCGACCCGATTTCTCCTCTTTTTCCGCGCTCGATCTGCCCGCCATTTGCGCAAACCCCGGGTCCTACCCCTCTTCTTGCATCCGAGACCCACGCCCGGGGGATTGCATCGGGGTCCGCGCTCTGAGCAGCCCTACCCGATCAACCCTAGCCGGACCCCTGGGCGTATAAATCCCGAGCTCCGCCGCACGATTTCCCCATCTTTTGGCTCCCCTTCCTTCATCCCAGGACCTCCACCATCATCCCCGAGGTGACTGCTTGTTGCTGGCAGTGTTGCGGAGAGGAGAGGTTGGTTGGACCATCGATCCGGCGTCTTCGTGCCGCCGTGCTCCGCCCCATGGTAGAGCTCGAGCCTCGGACCACGACGCTCCGCGAGGCAAGGACCCAGAGCACCAGCAGCTCATCCCCAATCGACTCGACCACCTAGGTAGCCCTATTTCCCTTTCCTGTTCTTTAATTTTGATTTCGCCCAAATCTCGCCGTCGCCGACCATCATCGATTCTGGCCACACCCACCTTCCATTCGATCATCGGACCGCACCACCGCACTCGCCTTCCTCCCGCGCCCCTTCTCCGCCCCTCCGTTCAACCTAGCTCGCACAGGAGCTGGGGTTCGAACCCCTTCCCCGTCGCATCGCCGGGGTTCGCCCGCACCACCGCACCGTCCACCTTCACCACCGCTAACGGGGTCGAGGCAGTTTGCCCTCGATCCAGGAGCTCTTTGGTTGCGATTTGCAAGTTAATCGAGGGTTGTCTGAGTCCCTCCTACTTGAGAACCGGAGCTTCTCCGCCGTCGGAGTCGACAGAGCTCTCCGGAGCTCCGTTGGTTCATCGGAGGCGTTCTGCAGACGCGGGGAGCCAAGTCGAAGCTTCTCCGATCATCAGCATCCCCCGCGAAGGCTTGGAGCGCGCGTACTGGGCCGGCGAAGTTCGCCGGCCACCTGTTCCTCCAGGACCTTCAGGCACCGTTAGATCAGCCTTCAGCTCCAGTTTCAATCTCCATCGTCCATTCGAGGAGCAGCCTTCATCGTCGATCCTTGGAGGGTTGATCCGCACCGTCTGATCAGAGAGGTTTTCCCACGTCGCACCAGAGCCATCCGATTTCACACGTGGCGAGACCACCACCGCTCGATCAGGACGAAGGCTTCCTTTGTGGGCGCCACCCCTTCCCAGCCGTCCATCAGCACACGTGGCGTCCATCCGTCGGCCTACTTAATAAAGGGTAATTTATCCCTTAGGCCCTTATCTTATGTAGTTTCATTTCAGTCCTGTAAATATTTGTTGCATTTTATTTACGTTGGTACTTTTGCACTTTGGACCCTATCTTGTCTGCTTATTGCATGTAGGCCCCTGTGTGTAGTATGTCACGTGCATCGACACGTGTTTAGTTGGGCTATTTGCATGATTCGCCTTGTAGTTCTGGGATATTACTTAATGAATGAATCTTTTTAGATAATTGCAAGTATACCCCTGTGCGTGAGTTATTTGAGCATGTGCGTTATTTTAGTGGGTAATTTACACTGAGGCCCCTGGACTTTTAGTACGTGTTACTAATTAGTCCAGGTACCTTATTTTTCTTGCAAATAGGTCCCTGAGTGCCCTAGGTCACGCGGGAATTTTGCACCGGACCCCCTGAAACTTATTTTAATTGCATTTAGGTCCCTGTGTACAGTGCCCTTGTGTTTGATTTTAATAAAATAGCAAACTCACTTCAAATTCGATGAAAATTGGATACATGGCTCCTGCCATGTTGTAACATTTTCTAGAATTTTTGGGGACATTTTTGATTTCATTTACTATTTTTAAAAATTCAAAAACACGCATTTTCTTCACTGTCTGATTTGAAAAATCACAAAAAATATTAAAACTCATCTAAAAATTACAAAAAAAATTAGTTACTGTTTAATTTGTCTTGTTTGATTTTCTGACCAATGTTGGTCACTTTTCATTTTATAAAACACATAAAAATTACAAAACACTAAAAATCTCATAAAAATTCTAATAAATAATCTAAAAATCCAAAAATAATAATTGTGGTGCCTAAATTTTCCTTGTTTCTTTCTCCTTACAGGAAAATTACCTCCAGGCTTATTAGGGGCTTTTAGATATTTTATCTAAGTCCCTCAAGCTCGGCTGGACAGTACCTTCATTTTATTGCATTGTTTTATTTTTAGAAAATTAAATAAAAATCAGAAAAATACCAAAAATTAACCAAAAACAATAACAATCATAAAATACACAAAAACATTTTTATTTGAATTTTTGAGTGATTTTTGATGCATTAAATAAATTGTTGTGTTGGATTGTTTATTTGTTTTCCTTATTTTCTTAATTAATTAAAAATCCAAAAAAAATAAAAACAATTAAAAATCCACCAAAAAGAATTTTATTTCATTTTATTCCTTTTTGAGACTACTTCGTAGGCCGCAAGGCCATCACGTGCTCCTTGTGTTCGACCCTGGTCGCTATACCAGGTTAATCTAATAGCAAGACCGCTCTTTGGTTTTGATTGATTCTTATCGTATTTGGTGGTCTATTTTTCTCGATTGGCACCGCTTGGTGACTTGGATTGCAACGACCCTTGATACCTTTTACCCGAGTTGCTTGGCGTGTCATCAGCGACATGTCAAGCCGCTGATTTCATATAGTCCCACCCTTGACCCTCCATGCTTGTGTACAATATACTATAGTTAGGATTATTTCATCCGAAGTATAGGGGAAATAGTCAACTTCTCATTCATTGATTCTTTAGTCTTTATAGTATAGACTTTTCTATACTTAGTATGAGTTATGTCTTCCCTTTTTCTCTCTGATCTATGACTATATAGCTCAAGCTAAGTATAGGGGGGTCATCTATATGTTGTATATACTTTAACCATAAATCATACTTTCATATTTTCAAAAATATGTCTAATGAATAAATCATACCAAAATTCCTTGTAAATACAAGCAATAAAATTGATTTAAACTATTTTGCAAAATGATTAGAAAATGGTTTTAAAATGTCTTGCAAAATCTTTTGGAAAATTGTTTAGAAATTGTTTTAAAATATTTTAAAATCTTTGTAAAATCTTTTTATTTGTAAAAATTTCTTTTATTTCTGTAATTTTTTTTTGAAAATTATTTTTCATATGATTTGAAAAATTATTGCAAAATACTTTGACAAACCAACATATACTATTCGGAAAATATTTGCAAAATGATTTTCAACATTTGTAAATATTATAAAAATGTTTGTCAAAATTATATTCAAAAATAAGTTTTGAAAAAGTTTGAAAAATTATTTTCAAATGTTATGAGAATAAATAATAGCTCAAACAAAGATCCTTATGAACTATATAAAAGCTGTATAATTCTATATATAATCACTAACTCACAAATGGTAAATTCCCTATGTAAAATACACAACCACACTTGTAAATATAGATGCACTCTCTTTAAATAGTTGTACATAGTCTTTAACTGGCCTTTATTCAAAAAACTTGCATAAAAAATGCAAAACTTTTTCCAAAAATCATAAAAAGTTCAAAATAGAAAATTACTTCACAAAAATATTTTCTCTTGCCTTGTACATAGTATTTGCATTTTTCAAAATGATCAAGACAATTGAACAAGTCTGAAGTAAAAGTCTGAAGATTGGAGCTTGGTATAGACCCTAATACTCTTAACTTCCGAGGAACCCATTAAGGATTGGAATTGTGATACTTCAGGTCACCTTGACTAATTTTTTTAGGTTCCTTGAGACAATGTTCTTGAGTCGGTTCATTGTGCTAATTAGAACCCTTCATACCATCCGTAAGACTCTTGAGACCGTGGCTTGACTAGAGACCGTGCACTTAAATCTTAGGTCGACTCAGATGGGTTGTTGAAACATCTTAGATTCTAAGTCAGAACGATGCTAGGTCGTTTCATCAAGGGTGGATCAAGAACCATTATTGGTGATTGTTGAAACAGTACTCTAAACCACTTCTCCAGGTATCCATGATATTCTAAAGACTGGAGACTAGATTGAGGCAATGAATCAGATGAGGAATGATCCGCGAGCGTAAATTTTTCCAAGATCCAAAAAATGGACGAACCAAAAAGATGTTATATCCATCAAGGTGCGAGTAAGAATGCAGAGCAATGCAAAGTTTAAGAAAAATCCAAAGAAGAAGCATATACCGATAAATTCCACCAAAAATATGAGCTTCAAAAAAAGCTTGCTTCTTGGTGAAGACTCGGTTCCATGGAGTGTGTTTCACAAGGGAATGAAGACCGCACTGGTCCATTCCCAAAAAATTTCCCATTCTTCTAGCTTCTTCATCCACTCCGTTGTAAAGACTAGTGATACCTGAGATTAGAAGGGAATATCCGTCTCCACGAGGAAGATTCTTTTATGGTTAGAGCTTTGTCTGGGAAGAGCTGAAAAATTCACATACATGGATATGTAATTTCAAAGTAGCAAGATTATGTGATTGAAAGGATGGCTCTGACCTGGCAATGAATAGAACTGGACGATAAGATCATGAAACCTAAGGATTGTCGTGTCACATTTCCTAACTTTAGGGTAGTTCCCAACAAACTAATAATCCAAAGGTCGTCTCAAAGATCTAAACTTTAATTTTAATAAAACAAGTTTAAAAGTTGGAAATCATTCCAAGTTCTTTCTTTATCTTTTCTTTATTTTTTCTTATGCACTTATGGGCATAAGTGTTTGATAGGGACTAGTAAAGGCAAGTATGTGGGTGATGAATCTCTATTTCATCACCTTTATTCTTTCATTTTAGCCTTTAAATCCTAGATAAATGCATGTATATGACATTATTTAGTACTAAATAATTTACATAGTAAGTAATATATAAAATAACATTTTAAGTAAAAATAAAAGAATAAAGAAAAAAAGAAAAATAATGAAATACCAAGGTATGGAATGACCATAAACCCCGATACCTAGGCATCATGATGACTTGGCCGACAAGTGGGGGATAAGGGCAAAAAATACAATAAAAACCTAATTTTTAATTCATTAATAATTTATTTTAGGTCATATTTTATTCTTTACTATTTATACCTCAAGTAAATAAACTTTTTGCATTAAAGTTATATATAAAAATACATAAAAAATAATAAATTTATTTCACATAAAATAATGCACAATGTGCCCTAGACACTCAGAATAAAAATCCCAAATCCAAACTTCACAGACTAATATATTCTCCATACTATATCAAAATTGACCAAACTCACCTTTAATTATATATAAAATTTAAATATCAATTTAATAAAGAAAATTACATTAAATTTGGAGTTAAAATGCAAAAATTAAGTTTTGAACATCTATTATGCAATTTACCTGAAAATAATCATTTTATTTACTCTTTACATTTTGCATATTGTTATATTTTTATAATTTTGTAAATATTATTTATAATATATGTATACAATTAAATTAAAGTAAAATCATTAAAGATACATTAAAATAAATAAGTATACTAAAATATATGGATGAATTATACATACACATACATGTATAATAAATACACCTAATTATTTAAGTGGACATATAACTTCAGACATATACAATAAAATATATTTATATGTATTTAAATAAGTTGTAGATGAAATAATAAAATTGAAAATAAAAAATAAAATTAAAATACCTAATATATGTAAATATATCTATATTTGTACTTATAAAAGCAACATACAACAAATAATCTCAAAAAACTAAATAAAAATCAGATTAAAAATATTACACAAATAAATAAATTTCATGTTTTAGAAAAAATTTAAATTAATCATCTACTATTTTATTCTGATTTATTTTCTCTCTTATTTTATGTTTTGTCTTCTTGCTGGTGAAGTAGCCCAATCAGGGCCAGTCTTCAATTGAACTCGGTCAACTGACCCACATACAACCCTAGGTCTGTAAGACCTCGTTGATGAATCCACGTTTCATCATCTTTATTCTATCATTTTGGCCCTAAAAACCCTAGTAAATGCATGTAAATAGTGTTAATTCATGCATTTTATCATCCATGCATATTTGTGTAAATATTGTACAAAATGCGGTTTTTAAAGACAAAATTATAGAATAAATAAAATAAAAGAAAAAGAATAAAATATTGTAAATATTTTATGACCCGAAACCCTGAGACCTAGGCATCTTGATGACTAGGTCGACAAGGAATAAAGTAGGGGGAGATAAGGGCCAAAATACAATAAAAATATCTTTTATTTTATTCTTTCTTTATTTATTTTGGAACCTATTTTTGGTTCTACTTTTTATACTTCAAATAAATAAACTTTGAACATGAAAGATGTAGAGAATTAAATATATAAAAATACAAAATTGATTTCACACAAAAATAATGTACAGATAAAAGTTATGATCGGAACAAGTTTCCAAAATCCCAACTTCCCAGACATGTATCTCCCAAATAAAATCTCGAAACGCGTCAAATTCACCTTTAATTGTATATAATTTTAAATAAGCTATTTAATGAAGGTGGTTTCGTATTTGGCGGAGCTACGGTTTGAAAGTTGAGTTTTGGACCCTTATTATATATTGATACGGATTAAAATATTCAATTTATTTATTATTAATTATTTTTATAATTTTATATTTTTATAATTTTGTAAATATTTTTTTTGATATAAGTGTACATTAAAATCAGAATAAAAAAACAAAGAAAATACAAAAATAAAATACCTATATATAATACATATGTGTAAGACCTATAACTATACATGTCTAATTAATACTTATATTTTATTAAGTATACAAAACACTTCACAAAAATAAAATAAAAATATATTTAAGTGTATAAAAATATTTTATAAATATATAAAATACTAAACGAAAATAAATAAATCAGATATACAAAATAAAAATGAAATCTTAAAATACATAGACATATACCCCTAGATAAGCCTAAAAAGGTAACTTTATATTTTATACCTCTAAAAAATAATTAAAAATCACCATAAAATAATTTATAAAATAATAAACATTTTCTATTTAATAATAAAAAATAATAAATTTATTTACTATTTTAAATTGTATTTATAAAACATTCTTTGTGGGATTTTCCTGGTTGGTCCACGTGGACCAACCAGGTGGGTCTGACAGTTGACCTCCGGTCAACTATCTGACCCCCTCCTGGTCATGTTAGAACGAGTCTTTTTTCCTCAATTTCGCGGATTTTTGGAGGTCTCTTTATTCCTCTTTTAATGTCGAGTCCTTCATCAACTTTGTGCCTCATGCTGTGGTGATTCACGCCCAGGTCGTTTCTTGGGTTGTGGATCATCGTAGTGCCCGTGATCACCCCTTGAACATCCCGCCAGAGCCATCTCTACAAAACCACCCAACCTCCATTTTTCAAAGTTGAACCCTCTTATACCCTAGTTTAACCTCGCCTTGGAGCTCTGGAACGACTCCAGTGACAGGGGAGCCTCCAGCTCCGTCGCGCGAGGCTAGACGAAGGCCAGAGCGGCGCTTCCACCCCATCTCCGGCCAAGCTTGGCTGTGAGGTCCACCTCAGGTTTTCAACCCTTGAGGTTTGTGCTTTCTTACTTTTCTTTGTATTTTCTTATTTGCCTTAGTCGTAGGATTCATGCCCATATCCGCTTTTGAACCATATCGCTTCATTTACCTTCGCCAACACCTCGTCGGAGCAAGCTTCGACGAGCGTAGTTCTTGCCATTCGCCATTTCATTCCCCCGTCCGAGGGTCGAGGCATTTTTCCTTCGATCTCCGTAACCTTTCCTGCAGGTTCTCGCGCACTTGGAGGAGCTGGAGGCTCATTTTATGTTCTGTCGGAGGTTCTTGGAGCCAAGATGCTCCTCTGCCTCCGCGGGCGTGCTCCAGTAGCCGTCGTCCCCTTTTGGAGCCACCAGCAGCTAGGGAAGGACCGCAGGAGCATTTGGGCCACTTGGGAGCTTCATTTCACGCCGGAGGGAGGCACCATCGTCGGAGGAAGCTTGCAGCGGCGGGCCTTCCTCCCTGTTCGTTCACCGTCCGTCCCTACCGTCCGATTAAGAACCAATGCCCAGACGCAGCAACAGCCGTAGGATCAAATCGCTTCCCAGCCGTCCATCATCCGTTGATCTTCTAATCCGGGCCGTTGGGAGCGAAGCGTCATCAGCACACCAGGCGTCGACAACTGTTTAAGTGAAACATCCTCGTCCGTCGGATCCGCCTGCGGGGGCATTTTGTGCTCATGACTTTGAAATTTTGCAGGAATACCCAAGGAACTTTTCATATTTATATTTAGTATAAGATATTTTATATATAGTTCTATAATTTTGGATATTTTGTAGTTCAACCCCTTTAGTTTTTGATTGTTGCAAGAAAGTCCCCGCCAGGTCACGTGTTTGGGCATGTGGTCTCTGGCGATTTTGTAGGGATATCCTTTTGCTTTTGGGTATTTATACTTGGTCCATAAAGTTTTTTATTAAGTTATATAATTTCTGGAATATTTGCACGCATGCCCCTACAGTTTCTTATATTTACAAAAATGCTCCTACCAGATTGATTTTTCTTTTTTTGCTTCCTCTATTAATTTCATGCATCTATAGATCTCGAAAAAATTCACAAAAATTACCATAAGTTCCTGTTGCATCCTAGTTTCACGACATATTTTTAGTTTGCATTTTTATTGCATTTTAATATTTAGAAAAATTCAAAAACACACATTTTATCTACTGTTTGCATTATAAAATCCATAAAATTATAAAAACATCTCAGAAAATTACCTAAAAAATATATTTTCCCTATTTTAGTGTCTTTTAATTTCATATTAAAAATCACTAAAAATTACAAAAGAAAACTCATAAAAATTACGAAACCCCAAAAACCTCTATAAAAAGATTACAAATTTCAGAAAAATACTCAAAATACAATTTCAGTTTTTGAATTTTCCCTATTTTATTTTATTTATTTTAAAATTAATTTGAGGAATTTTGGACATTGTTTTATATTTTTCATCCTCATTTTAATTTCGGTCAGCAACTTAGTTCACTATTTTCTAGTATTTTTACCTTTAAAAATACCAAAAAAATTAGGAGAAATCTCGAAAAATCACAAAAATATTAGAAAAATATAAAAAGCATAAAAAAATTTATTTCTTGTATTTTGTGTATTTTCCCTATTTTGATCTCTCTCTTATCTCTAGTGTATATATTTATTCCTTATATATATTATATCTTTATTAAAAGAAAAAGAAAATATAAAAATATAAAAAGAAAATACAAAATCAGTAAACTTAAAATCAAAATATAAAAATATAAATTCAAAAATCAAATAAAAAATATATACAATTAAAAACCTACAAAAACATATCATTTATAGACAAATCATCACAGTAACACATTTTATGCATTATTGCTCCGTTCAACCTGTCTGCTCCCTGTGTTTGACACTGTACATATACTTGCACTATACACACTTATTGTAGAGTTATAATAAATTTCAACTCCACATTTGCTTTTATTGCCTTATTTGATTATTGTGGGTTAATTGTTGTTTGAATTCCGGATTTCTGAGCGGTCTACGCATCGACCGTGTTCCCGCCTTGTGTGGAATACACGACCGCTCGATTTTTGGGTTCAACACTCATCAACCACCTATCTTCCTCTATTTTTTCACTCTGAGTCTTTCATTATTTTTCTTCAATACCTTCTTGACTTTTGACCCAGATCCGTGAACTTTCACGTTGTCGTCACTCCTCGACCAATGGATCACTGAATCGAGTGCTCTTAGTCATGACCTTGCTGTATAAAAATAAGTCATTGTCCTCCATTCAAATTTATCTCCTTCTACCCTCAAAATCTCTGAACTGGCTCATTCTAAAGCTTGTTGGTGATAGTAGGAAGCTTCTTGACTCGTTTGGCGTGGAGGAAGAGTTGTAGGAGGCAGTAATCTGAGCTCGTCGGCCATCTCTATCGCAGCTCCATCGGCTCTTTAATTCTGGAGGTAGAGCCCTAGATTTCACTCTCTTTACGTTCTTAGTTGTATTTTTAGTATGGATTAGATTATAATTTTGCTTAAAATCACATCTTATTTCATAGAATCTCTAGAAAGTAGTTTGCTAGAGGTTTGCTCCGACCATTGTTTCCTCGTACCTCACTTGTTCTCTGGCCCGCCATTCATCTCCATTTCCTCCCACATCAATTCTTCTTCACCCCAATACACGTCATTCCCCCTAATCCTCTATAGATCTGGAGATCAGGATCTCCCCTCCACCACTTGCCGGAGACTCTCTGCCCTAGTCCATTCCACTTCATTTCACCCCAATCAATCCCCAAGAACCTTATTTTTTGTATGTTGGATCTAGCCGTGCATGTCAGGAGGTCTAATAGCCTCAACTTAGGTAAATTTTTCTAAAGCTGAGGTTCTTTAAGCTACGTTGTGTCTTCGACCTCCAAGGACTCCTCCGATGGTCCTCGGGCCGTTGTATTTTTCATTTATTCTTGTTAGTAATATGTACACAATGAAGGTGATTTTAAGTCATTTGGAGTTAATATGAATTAAATAAAAAATCATGGAAGTTAGCTTATTTTACATGCTAACTGAGCTGAGATTATTGGCTTCTTATTGTATGTAATTGTGCATGATAAAATGCAGTTATTATTTACATATGAATGAATGGTAATTATGCAATATTGATGAATAAATGCAGATGAATTTTGTATATCTGAGCTTAACTATCACTTTTAGAGTGATGAATATGAGATTCATCATCCCCCTATACTTAAACCATGCTCGTCCCTGAGCATCTAAAGAAATGCAATGAGGAGAAATGAGATTGGGTTCCATACTAAGACCATGAGCATAAGGTAAAAATGGAGCTAGATCCGACCTTTGGATTATTAGTTTGGCATAACTCCCATGAGAATTAGGGTTTTAAAATCTACAACCTCCAAATTCTACACATCATTGTCACAGTTTCGGCTCAAAAGTCATCTTAGATCAATCATCCTCCTAAAACATACCCCATGAACATTAAACAACTAACTCTTGTGTGGGAAAGGTTTTAGCTTTTCCCATCTAGAATGTCGGACTACTATGCAAATCTCTCCTCCAATAACTCATCCTTGTGGAGTCATATATTTTCTTCTAAGGTCCGTCGCGATGTGTGCACATTCGAGAAGAGGGAGAAATTGGAGAAGGGGTCAAAGAACTAGAGGGTGACCAGTGTAGTCATCTCTCCTTGTGAAACTAGCCAGTTTATCCTAGTCTCCACCAAGATCTGCAGGTTTTATTGAAGCTTGGACCTTTTTGGTCAAATATTTATTTGGTAGTTGGTTTCTTTTTATTTTGAAATTTGGTAGTTCTACATGGATCTTATTGTGACATTACATATATGGAATCTTTTTTTCGTACATTCTTTGGGGTCTTAGAAAAATTGTGCCCAATTGTCCATCCCTTTTACGAAGCTTTATTTCAACATGCACTCTAGTCTTTAGTTGTCTATGCTACCAGAAAAGAAACTTACACAACCTTCCAACACCCTATCTGAGTTGATCTAAGTGCATAGTACGAGAGTACACATTAATTCCTTATTCAAAAGTTGTACCCAAAATGAAGCGACCAGGTTAGACACTAAGAGTCGAACTCGGCACATTGTCGTGTGGAACTTGAAGAATAAGTTAAAGACCTGAAGCTTCTAAAATCCTCTTTCTCGGTGAAGTTCCTCTGAAAATTAGGTAGATTAAGTTCAAGTCCAGACCACTCTCAATTTCTGCTTATAACTCGGTTCCGAACCCAAGAGCTTTTCACAAATGCATGAAATGATGGATGAAGTGCAAATACGTGAAATGCACACACATTTTTTTGAATTTTGTGGCATCTTTATCTTTTTTGAGATATTTTTTAATGTTTTTTTATGCAAAAGTGAATAACAAGTCATTTCTCAAAGTTTTGATCGTACATATAATTGGACACAGACCATGTTAATTGCATGACTCTTTTTTTAGGTTTGTTTTTTTTATATTTTACAAGTTAGTTACCCATCCTGTAAATACATACAGACTTGCGTGAAAGTACGAGCTATGGGTAAAATATATATAAAGTATATGTAAAACCCCTATACTTAGAGAGCGCTATGTCCTCAGAGTACAATAAGCATAGAGAAGACATAATCAGGCCAAGCGTAAGAGAGTGAAAAGGAAGAAAAAAGTAGAAGTCAGCCCGCCCCCCTATACTTAGGCTGTGAACAGTTTAAGTATAGAAGAAGGGCGAAAAATGAGGCATGCAAGGATGTGGAATTTGAATGAGGAGAGTATATACAATGGGTATCAGGCCCCCCATACCTAGGCTCTGGCAGCCTAAGCACAGAAAAAGGGTGGAAATGGGGTGATCAACAGAGGGATTGGATGAGGATAGTGGTATGTACAGATGGCATCAATCCCCCCATATACTTAGACCATGTTCTAAGTAAAGGAAGAAGATGTACAAGGGAACCGATGGGGTCGGGAGGGAGGGAGGTTTGTCGATGATTTAGGTGGTTTTTGACAGATCTTTTTGTGAGACTGTGGTGGAAGATCGTAGTGATAGGAAGAAGATGAAGCCAGTGATTCCCAACTACCGTCGAAGCTGTTTTCAAGAAAATTTTGCTGGAGAGTAGATGAAGCATATGAATCAGATGATACCCAGCCATCGTCGGTGTTATCCTCAGAAGAATAATACTTGAAGGTGGAGGCACTCTAGATATTTTTGTTCTTAAGTTGCTTTATCAAGTTACGCTTAGTCTTGGGGTCAAGCGATTTGTCCTCGGATAATGAATACTCTGAAGCTCCAGTCTCAATCAGCTCATAAGAAATAATTCTGGTATATCTAATAAGATCAGGAGAATCGACTCTGGATGAATAATAGTGAGGAGAAGGAATAGTCCATCGGTGTTGATGTTTAGTTGTTTTCTCAGTTAGGTCTTTAGAGTTGTTGAACTGAGTTTACTCATGTAGATGATGTTATCCATACCTGATGAAGAATCATCAGAAGATTCCATTTTTGGTGTGTCAAAGGCGACTTTCTTGATCAATTTATCAAATACTTTTTTAGATGAAGGAGCAGCTGGAATGGGTATTTGGTCTGTGTTGTCTGTGAAGGTGCATGTCCTTGGAGTGAGGTGCTGATAATCGGGTCTTCGGATGAATAACCATTAAAATATTCCTCCCTAGTCAGTGCAATTCCTACATATTTGATCTCAGTTGGCATATCATTAGTGACTTCTATGTCAGATTGATTTGATAAAGGTGGTCAAAGAAGGTCTAGTCTGACTTAGGGTAAGCTCATGTTCACTCATCACCATATAAAAAAATCTTGTATTCGATGATCTTCCATAGGATTTGCCATTATAGTGGTAGAGGTGAAAACATCAGGGAATGGGAGGATGATATGAGTCTCAAAACCAATTGTTTGCTCAACAACTGTTATCTCAGTTGTAGCTGCGGGGTAGGGCTCTTCTACCGCTTGGTGTTCGCGGTTGTTGACTACTTGTGGGTTACTTTATATCGTGTTTCCTCAAAGACTGATTGTGAAGTGGTCCCAATGCCGTGAAATGATTTACCAGGTCTTACATTCAATAGTTGCCTTAACCAAGGTTAAGAACGACTCTCCGAGAATTATTGAAGACTGGGTGAATTCTCCTTCATGCCCAATATCAATGATGTGATGTTACCTTGAGCGGAGCACCTTGGAATGCCATGATGACCGAAATTGTTCCTCTCAGTCATTTTATAGATCGATCATCCTGTTGAACGATCTCTCTTGATTTTCTGATAGGTCCAAGTTTGAGTTTGTCAAATACTGAGGTCGGGAGGATACTAATTGGTGAGTCGTCATCGATTCGGGAATGAGTGAATGTTGTGTATTTGATTCCACAGTCAAATTGAGGCAACCGCTTTACTCTACAGCTTTTGGTCTTTTTCTCATCATCAAAGAGGTGGCCATTGACAATATATGTATTTCAGTGGTTCTTCTTTTCCTACCTGACTTTTTCGGCATTAATTTACTCTTTATAAATCTTTCCAGGTCAGGGAAGTGTTCAATGGACTGATTCAAGGGAAGTTCAAAAATCAATCTTTTATCCAGGGAATTTGAATGAGTAGAGTATATACAATGGGTATCAGCCCCCCCCATACCTAGGCTCTGGCAGCCTAAGTACAGAAAAAGGGTGGAAATGGGGCGATCAACAGAGGGATTGGATGAGGATAGTGGTATGTACAGATGGCATCAATCCCCCATATACATAGACCTTGTTCTAATTAAAGGAAGAAGATGTACAAGGGAACCGATGGGGTCGGGAGGGAGGGAGGTTTGTCGATGATTTAGGTGGTTTTTGACAGATCTTTTTGTGAGACTGTGGTGGAAGATCGTAGTGATAGGAAGAAGATGAAGCCAGTGATTCCCAACTACCGTCGAAGCTGTTTTCAAGAAAATTTTGCTGGAGAGTAGATGAAGCTTATGAATCAGATGATACCCAGCCATCGTCAGCGTTATCCTCAGAAGAATAATTCTTGAAGGTGGAGGCACTCTAGATATTTTTGTTCTTAAGTTGCTTTATAAAGTTACGCTTAGTCTTGGGGTCAAGCGATTTGTCCTCGGATAATGAATACTCTGAAGCTCCAGTCTCAATCAGCTCATAAGAAATAATTCTGGTATATCTAATGAGATCAGGAGAATCGACTCTGGATGAATAATAGTGAGGAGAAGGAATAGTCCATCGGTGTTGATGTTTAGTTGTTTTCTCAGTTAGGTCTTTAGAGTTGTTGAACTGAGTTTACTCATGTAGATGATGTTATCCAGACCTGATGAAGAATCATCAGAAGATTCCATTTTTGGTGTGTCAAAGGCGACTTTCTTGATCAATTTATCAAATACTTTTTTAGATGAAGGAGCAGCTGGAATGGGTATTTGGTCCGTGTTGTCTGTGAAGGTGCATGTCCTTGGAGTGAGGTGCTGATAATCGGGTCTTCGGATGAATAACCATTAAAATATTCCTCCCTAGTCAGTGCAATTCCTACATATTTGATCTCAGTTGGCATATCATTAGTGAGTTCTATGTTAGATTGATTTGATATAGGTGGTCAGGGAAGGTCTAGTCTGACTTAGGGTAAGCCCATGTTCACTCATCACCATATACAAAAATCTTGTATTCCGTGATCTTCCATAGGATTTGTCATTATAGTGGTAGAGGTGAAAACATCAGGGAATGGGAGGATGATATGAGTCTCAAAACCAATTGTTTGCTCAACAACTGTTATCTCAGTTGTAGCTGCGGGGTAGGGCTCTTCTAGCGCTTGGTGTTCACAGTTGTTGACTACTTGTGGGTTACTTTATATCGTGTTTCCTCAAAGACTGATTGTGAAGTGCTCCCAATGCCGTGAAATGATTTACCAGGTCTTACATTCAATAGTTTCCTTAACCAAGGCTAAGAACGAGTCTCCGAGAATTATTGAAGACTGGGTGAATTCTCCTTCATGCCCAATATCAATGATGTGAAGTCCACCTTGAGCGGAGCACCTTGGAATTCCATGATGACCGAAATTGTTCCTCTCGGTCATTTTATAGATCGATCAACCTGTTGAACGATCTCTCTTGATTTTCTGATAGGTCCGAGTTTGAGTTTGTCAAATACTGAGGTTGGGAGGATACTAATTGGTGAGTCGTCATCGATTCGGGAATGAGTGAATGTTGTGTAATTGATTCCACAGTCAAATTGAGGCAACCGCTTTACTCTACAGCTTTTGGTCTTTTTCTCATCATCAAAGAGGTGGCCATTGACAATATATGTATTTCAGTGGTTCTTCTTTTCCTACCTGACTTTTTCGGCATTAATTTACTCTTTAAAAATCTTACCAGGTTAGGGAAGTGTTCAATGGACTGATTCAAGGGCAGTTCAAAAATCAATCTTTTATCCAGGGAATTTGAATGAGGAGAGTATATACAATGGGTATCAGGCCCCCCCATACCTAGGCTCTGGCAGCCAAAGTACATAAAAAGGGTGGAAATGGGGCGATCAACAGAAGGATTGGATGAGGATAGTGATATGTACAGATGGCATCAATCCCCCCATATACTTAGACCTTGTTCTAAGTAAAGGAAGAAGATGTACAAGGGAACCGATGGGGTCGGGAGGGAGGTTTGTCGATGATTTAGGTGGTTTTTGACAGATCTTTTTGTGAGACTGTGGTGGAAGATCGTAGTGATAGGAAGAAGATGAAGCCAGTGATTCCCAACTACCGTCGAAGTTGTTTTCAAGAAAATTCTGCTAGAGAGTAGATGAAGCATATGAATCAGATGATACCCAGCCATCGTCGGCGTTATCCTCAGAAGAATAATACTTGAAGGTGGAGGCACTCCAGATATTTTTGTTCTTAAGTTGCTTTATCAAGTTACGCTTAGTCTTGGGGTCAAGCGATTTGTCCTCGGATAATGAATACTCTGAAGCTCCAGTCTCAATCAGCTCATAAGAAATAATTCTGGTGTATCTAATGAGATCATGAGAATCGACTCTGGATGAATAATAGTGAGGAGAAGGAATAGTCCATCGGTGTTGATGTTTAGTTGTTTTCTCAGTTAGGTCTTTAGAGTTGTTGAACTGAGTTTACTCATGTAGATGATGTTATCCAAACCTGATGAAGAATCATCAGAAGATTCCATTTTTGGTGTGTCAAAGGCGACTTTCTTGATCAATTTATCAAATACTTTTTTAGATGAAGGAGCAGCTGGAATGGGTATTTGGTCCGTGTTGTCTGTGAAGGTGCATGTCCTTGGAGTGAGGTGCTGATAATCGGGTCTTCGGATGAATAACCATTAAAATATTCCTCCCTAGTCAGTGCAATTCCTACATATTTGATCTCAGTTGGCATATCATTAGTGAGTTCTATGTCAGATTGATTTGATAAAGGTGGTCAGAGAAGGTCTAGTCTGACTTAGGGTAAGCCCACGTTCACTCATCACCATATAAAAAAATCTTGTATTCGGTGATCTTCCATAGGATTTGTCATTATAGTGGTAGAGGTGAAAACATCAGGGAATGGGAGGATGATATGAGTCTCAAAACCAATTGTTTGCTCAACAACTGTTATCTCAGTTGTAGCTGCGAGGTAGGGCTCTTCTACCGCTTGGTGTTCACGGTTGTTGACTACTTGTGGGTTACTTTATATCGTGTTTCCTCAAAGACTGATTGTGAAGTGCTCCCAATGCCGTGAAATGATTTACCAGGTCTTACATTCAATAGTTGCCTTAACCAAGGCTAAGAACGACTATCCGAGAATTATTGAAGACTGGGTGAATTCTCCTTCATGCCCAATATCAATGATGTGATGTCCACCTTGAGCGGAGCACCTTGGAATGCCATGATGACCGACATTGTTCCTCTCGGTCATTTTATAGATCGATCAGCCTGTTGAACGATCTCTCTTGATTTTCTGATAGGTCTGAGTTTGAGTTTGTCAAATACTGAGGTCGGGAGGATACTTATTGGTGAGTCGTCATCGATTCGGGAATGATTGAATGTTGTGTATTTGATTCCACAGTTAAATTGAGGCAACCACTTTACTCTACAGCTTTTGGTCTTATTCTCATCATCAAAGAGGTGGCCATTGACAATATATGTATTCCAGTGGTTCTTCTTTTCCTACCTGACTTTTTCGGCATTAATTTACTCTTTATAAATCTTTCCAGGTCAGGGAAGTGTTCAATGGACTGATTCAAGGGAAGTTCAAAAATCAATCTTTTATCCAGTACTTCCCTCAAAGTATGATCCAAAATTTTCAAATCTTCTCGACTTTCAATTTTTTGGGTGTTTTTGAATTTTTCATTTTTTTGTCTTTTTGATGTGGTGAAGATGAGTTGTTTTCCAAAGTAGATGAGGAAATAGATATGCAGGGTCAGAGTCATCCCTAAGAGAATAATATGCAGAAGTGTGACTACCAAAGTCATCCCTAGGATGTGTAGAGTTTGTGGGTTTTTGAGTATTCTCGGGATTTTAAACTTAAGATCCAATCATTTTATCTTCCACTTCCATACTCAAGCTACCACAAAATGAAATTAGTCGATTAGTGAAATTTCTAAATTTATCCTTGATTAATTCATATCTCTTAATTATCATCGAAATGTCATCTTCCAACAACTTTCCACGATCAATCATGTGAGCAGTTTGTGTGGGTTCCTAAGTGTTCTCTCGTTTTTCAACTTGAGATCTAATTATTTCATCTTCCATTTTCATGCATGAGCTGGCAGAAGATTCTCTTGGAATATCCAATATATGATCTTTATCTTCTGAAAATGTCTCCTGAGAAATTATGGAAGGAGTCTATAGTGAGCACTCAGGCGATCAAGGCTAAGTGATATCAAAGGTCGTTGCAACCTCAATCACCCGATCCAGACTCAACATGAAAATAATGACCACAAATCAAACAATCAAAGCACAAAATCAAATGTAGCAGTCTCCGCTATTTATTTAACCTGATATAGCAACCAGGGTCGAAGACGAGGAGCACGAGCGAAGCCTACGAAGTAGTCGAGAATCAGGAAATACAAGGCATGTTTTTGTGGTTTTTAATTTACATTTTTTTTAATTTTATAATTATAAAAACAATAAAAAGATAAAGGAAATAAAACTTCCACAATTTTTATTAAATCTAAAAAGGGTCAAAAACCAGAAATAAAAATATTTTTATATTTTGAAAATATGCAAGTGTTTTTGTTGCTTTTGTGGGATTTTTCAGAATTTTATGGGATTTTATAAAAATAAAATAAAGTCAAAATAATAAAACAGTATACAACCTAAAGTAGGAGACACCTTTAAAATATCTAAAGTACCTCAAATGTCCTGGTTGGAATTTTATGTTAAAATAGACAACAACACCTAACTACAAAAATTGGAATCACATTTTTTTAAATTGTCAAGACTTTTGAGAATTGTTATAAGATTTTTGATCTTTGGTGATTTTATGGTGTTTTATAAAAAAGATAAGGAACAAAAACAGTACTGAAGTGAAAATACACTAAAAACAACATACAAGAATTTTTATAGAATTTTTGGAGTTATTATATATATTTTTAGTATTTTATGAATAGACAAACAAGTTTTTAGGGGTTTTTTATTTTTATAAACTATCAAATAAATTTAAATTACGTCACAAAAATTACTAAAAATATTAATAGTAGCAGGAGCTACTGGTAATTTTTAGGGAATTTTGGGAGTACATTTGATATTTATTTGGTTTAAAATAAACCACGTAGGTTGTATGGAGCTACTTGCAAATAACCTAAAGTTTCCAGACTAAATAATAACAAGCATAAAAAGTCCAAGATTATCAGTGCAAAAATCCCACCAAATCCACGCACATGTCAAATACCCATACACATGGGTATAAATGCAAATCCAGAAAACATTTCATTCAAATATTAACCATCGAAAAGTCCAGGATGGAATATGCAAAAACACCACAGGCCACGTGATCGTGAACATGTATTCAAACTAGGAGGACTAAAGTGTAAATACTAGAAATAATATGTACTAATATGCAAATAGTCTGAACTACAACTTTATTTAACGAACCAGGAAATAAAGCATAAAAACTGCAGGGTAAATAATGCAATATACCCTCGAGGCACGAGCGGAGCGCGTGGGTGGACATGTGGCGGGCTCTTAACGAATCGGGAGCGTATGACGTTGATCGCCTGGTGTGCCGTATATGATGCTCAGGGAATGTCACCTACGTGCGGTGCAGATGTGTCAGGTACTGGAAGATCAACGACTCAAAGGATGCAACAATGTTCGGCTCTGATGCAAACTGACGCCCTTCTCCTCATCCGACGGTGATGGAGGATGGTGGATGTACTGGGGGTTGGTGAACTTCAAACAAGGAAGGGTGCGGATTCTCGAGGCTGATCAATCTTCCTATAGGTCGAGCGCCTCCAGAGAGGTGCTCCACGTCGAGCAGTGGAGTATGATCATCTCGAGGACGGTCGGATGGATGGGAGGTCGGAGCTTCAGCAAGAGCTTCTTCGCCGCGTAGCTTGCGGGTCAATAGGGGATCCTCTGGGCGTGGGGGTACCTACAATGCAAAGCCATGACTCGGGGATATGCTCCGATCCGGGTTATTGAACCTGGCAACTAAAGAATCGGAGGGGGTGAAGTTTGATCTCCGGCAAAGGTGACAGAGGAGATCTCGACCCTAATCTCGACCTGAAGATCGAGGCTAAGGATGTTCAGGTCATGGTGCGAGGAGGAGCATGTGTCAGGGGTTCGATCGGAACAGATGGATGTGGGTAACGAGACTCCGACCAGCAGGTCGGAATAGAGGAACGCGCGATGACGGTGAATGAGAAGATGGAATCGAATAGGGAGATATGAAGGATTTAAGGGATACCTGAAAATCTGAAAGTGCTTCTGAGCTTCAAGTAAGGATGGCTGATGGGGTAATAGCCTTAACCTTGATGTGAAAGGCGGGGGAGGCTGCTCGTGGTGGATCTCCTACCACGAAGGGTGAGCGTCGTCTTCACTGCGCCAAACCGAGCTCCGAGGGGTTCTCCGAGAAGCTGTCACTCTGCTGGAGGTGGCTAGGGGTCGAAGAGGGAGCGAGGTACGAGCTACCGCTCCTGGGAGGTAGAAGAAGATACTTTAAAGCATTCCCAAGAGCTGGAAGAATGGGCGAGGGCACGCAAACCCTAGGAGGATCTGTGCCTTCCTCGGGATCCGCGATGGTCCTGGATCCAAGGAGAGACCACGGGCGAAGAATCTGGGCGATGCGCTGCGTGATCCGATTAGAGAAATTCGGAGAAATCGATCCGGCGACGAGAATGGGTCAGGTCAAACCCTGGAAGAGGACGTTGACCCGGGTCAACAAGGTGACATGGACCAATCAGGTAATTTGAATGTACAAAATACTTACAAATTCAATAAAAATAATAAATGAATTTAAATCAAAAAGTGTATAAAAAGGAAATTATTTTTTATTTTTAAACTATTTTCCTATAATTTTTTTATGAAAATAAATTGATCTTTATACAGTATAATGTATTATATTCAAGTATAATATACCTCGGTATTTTGTACAATTATTTTTATTTTGTTATTTTTACACAAATATCCCATTTTTATATTTTATTTATTTATAATATATTTTTTGGAGTATGAGATAATTTCTGTTTTTTTTGTTATTTATATACAGGTATATAATAAATAGGGAATGAAGTATATATACATGTTTTTGTACAAGGGAGAGAGGATTTATATTTTATTTTATTCTATTTTTCTGATTTTTGTTTTATTTTTAAGATTATATACAAGGAGGTAAAAAGAACACCTTATTTTTATTTTATCTAAAATAATTATTTAATTACACAAATAATATGAACAATATAGAGTAGGCCCTATCTCTCTCTACTTGTTCTATTTGGCGATCAGGCCAATACTTGACCTTCTCTCGGGTTCGTGTCACTTTGTATTTATTCTAAATACCTCCTTCCTTTTTCTTTTTCTTTTCCTTTATTTTTTTTATTTTTGCACAAATACATGCTAAATATGCAATATGAACAAATGCATGTATAATTAGGGATACTCAACATGATGTTCAAGTTTAGGGGATACTCAACAAAAGAAATCATAATTTCTAAATCAAGGAGAGCGATGGCACAAGTGTGTAATTCTTATAATAAAATATAGTATATAATATAGAATATTTTTTATAATATAATATAATATATATTATTATAAATAACTTTTGTGAAAAAATATTTTGGTTTGAGATGATCTTAAATAAAATAGGTGAACATATGTACAAGGTGAAAATGTGTTAATGTACATTGATGATCTTGATTTTCAACAATTTTATAAATTAAAATCCTTATCTTTTCTTGCTTATTTATTTTATCGACCAAGTCAATATTGATATGGTCTCGAAGTTAGGATCATTCTATACATAGTACATATCCACATCCTTCTTTTCTTTTATTTTTTTCTCATTATTATTTTATTTTGAATAAAATAAGTGTTAAATATATAATATTAACAAATGAGGTTAAGATTTTAATTAGTGAGAATTAATGAATATTTACATATATTTTATCAAGGATTTTAGCTAAAATGAAAGAATAAAGGCGATGGATCATAGATTCATCAAGAGTCACATGCTTCCATAAAAAAAATCATATATGAATTAGGAAAATGTTGTCAATCAATAAAAAAGTCCCATTTATCAATCTAAGAATCAGAGAATTTCATCAATAAAAAAGAATCAAGGGAATCTCATCAACCATCCAATCAATCAATCAATCTCCTATGTGTTTATTGCATATTTGATATTGTGTTTATTGCATATTTAATCTTTGAATTTTATAAATTCAAATTTCCATTAAAATCATTATTGGTCCAATTGAGATGAAATGATCTTATATGGAGGGGAATTTACCAAATGCATACTAAACACTTCAAACAACTACATGAATCCTTAAATAGGCTTTTGTTACTAAGCTTGTTCCTAATTTTTAGAAAATGATTATAAACTTCTCCCAGGAAGACAAGACATACAATTCATACTTGAAAGAAGAAAGCAAAAAAATACAAGTCATAATTGGAGGAGGAAATAGATCAATGACAAATAAACAAGTGTAATATACCTTTGCCTTCTAACATGGTACCCTCAACTAGACCCCAAATAACACTCATCCATAAAGATGATTATCCAATTTCTCCACTCGGAGGTTCATATTCCCACCAACTTCATTAGAGCTATGCATCTAAGACCTTGACAGAATATGAGACTCCATCTTCTTAGCTCTTAACTCGTGGAGTAATCATAATTACTGATGCACTAACTACTTCAAATGAGAGTAGGAACATAAGGAGGTACATTCAAGTATACAGAAGCCGGTGACCTACTGTTGGAATCAGAATAGGGGAATTTACGTACAACTCCATCCATTCTCTAAGCCCTTCCATTCCCTGAAATTAAATTTAAGTGTTTTTTTTGTCCCTTCGAGATATCGCAATATCAGTTATGCCCCTATCTTTTGGGTAATATTACTGTGTCCCTCACTTTTTACCGTTCTATCAGTTGTGCCCCTTAGGTTAGTTGTCGTCCATCCACAGTGGAAACAGACGTTAACCTTGAAGACATAAGCGGAATTAATTTTTTTAAAAAGTTCAATGGTCATTTGGTACCCTCTTCCTCATCCCCTTCTTCTTCCTCCTCTTTCCCCATCCTCTTCCTCCTCCTCCAACCTCCTCCTCCTTCCTCTCCGCCCGGAACTCCTCCCCCACCCCCGGCCTGCCCTTTTCCTCCGCCCCAACCTACCCCCTCCTCCGCCCCAGCCTCCCTCTGCCCGACCTCCCCCCACCCCCTGCCCTCGCCTCCCCCTCCTCGTGAACGCGCCTCCCCCTCGCCTACCTCTCCCACGGCCCGCGCCGCCCCCTCGCCTCCCCCTGCCTCGCCGCCCCCGTGCCTCCTCCTCCCCCACGCCTCCTCTTTCCCCGCCATCCCCGCACCCAGGTCACCCCCTGCCAGCCGTCGTCGAGAACCTGGAGAGGAAGGGTTGAAACATGAGGGCTTTCATTATTTTTTAAGTTAAGATAATTTTTTTACTAATTGATTCATAAAAATTCATAAAAAATTTCAATAAAATTCATCGTTTGATCTATAATGAGTGATATATCCGTGAAAATGCAAAAAATTTAGAGATTCGATGGATGCATAAATGTGTCACTAACAGAGAGAAATTATGAAGAGAAAGGAAGAAGAACAAATGAAGGAAGAAGATGAAGAAGAAGTCTGGATAATAATACCCCTCTTAACTGTACAAAGGTTTGAAAAAATCATGGTTAATTCAACTCATTGACGGTCAATCTGACTGAAGGGCACAAGTGATAACGTAGAAATAAGTGGGGGGTGCAACTGATATTACCAAAAAGATAGGAGCATAATTGAAATTGTGATATCTCAGAGGGCACAAGTGATAAAAATCCTTTAGTTTATCAACTATTAATCTTTTTAAAATCAACGTTATGGATTGCTTCTAAACGGTTGAAATTTTTCCCACATGATAAAAAAATACGATGCTCATTGTATATTTTTAATGTTTTTTATCTGTATCAATTTTCATCTTAACATGTTCATCTGGTTTATCATGATATATTTCTACAAACAAAGTTATCCGATCCAGCTAGTATTTTGATTATTTATTTATATTAGAAGCTAGAGAACGAATAAGATCATTGTAGTGGAATTAACATTACTAATGAATAATTCAATAATATTCTTTCATCGTGAAATTAATGACAGCGGATATTATCCATTCTTGCATTCCTTAAATTCGTGGCAAATATCGCATTCGTTACTATAATTCGAGCAACTAATCATATAATAAAATTTATCTGTAGATTTTATTTTTTTCATCCATCGATTTAAGATGATGCACAACTTGCGATCGAACTTATAATGAGATTAGACTTACAAATTAGAGAAGGGTTAACTTGGGAAAACTATTTACCATGTCAATGCACATGTACCATTTCTTTGTTTATGTGATGCGCAACAATCTTATATATTGTTTATCCATACATTACAATCACTTGTTCTCTGGATTTCCTTGAAAGTGACTTTGATTTTTCTCACACTTGAGATCACTTATAAAAAGCGTCGGGAACTTACCTCCGAGCTACCCATCTACCTTGCCAATTCCATCATCAGCGTTCGGCTTGAGGGGCAGAAGATCGCGGCCATTGGGATCCTCCAGCACTTTGATAGGGAGGTTTTAGATTGGGCATTGACAGTGAGAGAGCAATTGAGTGTTTTGTTCTTCTGTCAAGTGAGTGCTAGTCGTTGTACTAAGAAAGTTGAGTAGTTGTACTAAGTAGTGCACTTGTATTGAATTTTGGAGTGCTAATATACAATATATCATCTATGTTCAAGCCAAGTGTTCTATATATAGTAAGGACTCAAATATATGTCGGTTATGGCATTATTTGATGTTTACAAGGGTCTAATTCGACATTTATAAACAACGCAATAAGTCCAATATGTTATAGTTTGTAATGATCCTCTATTACTCTCGAGAAGAATTGGCCTTGGTGAGAGATGGATTAAGCACTTGGGTAGCGAAAAACAACTAGTTCAAAAGGCTTTTTTACAAAGCACCAATTGGGTTATGGTTTCAGCTCAAAGCGTAATGGTAAGGCTTAATGATTTAGCAGATGCTATAGATCCAAACATCGTTGAGCTATGCCCTAGAGATTCCAAGGGTCTCATGCTTCATGTGGCTACTGGCACATCACGAAATCATCACACATGACTTGCTCCATAAATTTAACATTTTGTCCATAAATAATTGCTTTTTTATGTTGCTGTGATGAGGAAAATTACAGTTATTTGTTAAAAGAATGCATTGTTACAAAGGATATAATGCGTATAATGCGTCTCAAGGACCATTTTTTTCTCCTTCAAGGATTTTTCTTGCAAAAATTAATTGAGCTGAAGTCAACTCTTTCTCGGCAGCACTTTGACTTGAGGGCCTTAATCTGATTGTCGATCTAGAAAGCTCGATGTAATAATGCTAACGATTGCTTTCCAATTTCAATCAAGAAAGTAATTATCAATGCCTCACAAATTAGCTTTGTGCATTTGGGTCTAAGCTTGCCTCTTAACGTCTCTAGTCAATTTTCACTTTTCTAGATGTGTCAAACAGTTGTGATTCATGCTCATTGTTCTTTCTCACATCTTTAACATGCATTGCATATTTGAAGAACGAGGCTGGTCTCTCCTTCTCGCCCTCATCTTGTAAAAACGTCGTGACTAATGGGAACAAAAAGAGATCTCCTCTGAAAAAAATCTCAATCCATCTCCTGGGAATGCGGTTAGCTGACCTCCTATTTGATGGTGCGGAAACTAACTCTCATCATTGCACCAGTTTTAGGTTATTGCACTTTACTTTTCTTGCCATGTTGTTTTCAGGACTGATGGCTTCGGGTGTCTTGTGACTGCTCATAAGGGTGCACGTGGATCGGATTGGTTGGAATTTTAGCTTAATTTATGTTCAATCCAATCTTAACGGATTTTGTTTTATTGAATCCAATCAAATCCATCAGATATCTAATTCCAATATAATCCATCGAATTACGGATTGGATCGCATTGGTTCGGATTTTGTACTTATAATTTCCCGTCCAATAATTTACTTTACACGTCTATACTTTACAACACACTAGGACATTAACATTCAAATAATGACTTAAAAATCGATCATATCAATAGAAGTAAAGTAAAGAAAATAAATACGTATCAAGTAAAAGTTGAAGAAGTCCATTAATCCATTAGAAAAAGTTGAATACCACACAATTAAACTAAAGGAGTGTATTGAATTTTGAATTTAATTTTTCTTTATAAATAATGAATTAGTTTATTTTTTTACAATTGATTTCCATCAAATGATTCCACTAAAAACAATACAAATGATCAAATAAGGATACAAAGACAAGTTAGATAAATAAAAAATGTGATCAGTATGATTGGATATTGAAGAAATCAATAATTAACTTAAAAATGTTAAGCTATATGGCTATGCCAAATACAACCATTCACATGAACATCCTTCAAGGCTCTATGATATATCATTAAAAATGAGAATTATATAAAATTCATATTCGATTGAGTATGCAAGACAAAATTAACTTAAATATAGTCCACCAATTGTGCATCTGTCTATCATTTAAAATGGACTTAAACTAGATTCTATTTGTAAGATTATATCTATAGTCAAAATATACAAATTTGATGAATAATATGAATTATATATATATATCAAATTAAAAATGAAAGGAACTGAAATAATGCTAATTTCTTCTTATATGGGCGTGTATAAGTAATCCAATTTTATTACTAAATTAAGGTTGCAAGGTAGATAAAGTAAAAGATAAGAAATAAAGAGATCAAAAATATTTAATAAATGTAGCAGGAAATTATCCCAAATCTATTGTCGGTTAACGAAGTTAAGAAGAGTGGCAGCATACAGAGGTCAAATGGTATCACGTGAGAGGGGATTATGTTGTTTGAAATGGACGATGAGATCGCGGGATGAGGGTATCGTAAAATCGTGTTGGGGAGGAATAATATTGCGCAAGAGGGGGACATCATCGAAATGGCATAAGAGGGAATCAGGACAAATTTTAACATAAGTGAAATGAAATAGAGAGAGAGAGAGACAGAGAGAACTGGGAGAGGAATAACATAATGTGGATTTATCATTTTACAAGTTACACTCATACTTTTTTATTTTAGAGATTTAACATGGCTTTCAAGAGAGAAGAAATGATGATATCAAGATGACTTCCATTCAAAATTGATATAAAAAATGACATGAATGACATTGGTTATGTCCTTAGAAAATGGACACTTGCGGATATAGAGATATGATGCCGATGCAATCGATTCACTTTTGTGAGGTTTCGACGCATGGGGCATCAATTTTATGGGCTCGTTTCCTAAGAGTCAGGGATTCGAGTATATTCTTCTAGCTGTAGATTACGTGAGTCGTTGGATAGAGGCTATTCCTGCTCGAAACGTGGATGCAAACACTGTTTGCAAGTTTCTAAGGAAACGTATTATTACGCGGTTCAGGGTTCCTCGAGTTCTGATCTCAGACGGGGTAGTCATTTCATCAACGACAAGGTAAGGGATCTTGCTAATGAGTTCGGCATAGATCATCGGGTTGCTACTCCATATCATCCTCAGACGAATGGTCTAGCCGAAGTCTCGAATAGGGAGATCAAGATGATCTTGCAAAAGGTTGTTCGCCCAGACTGAAAGGATTGATCGCAGCTTTTGGACTCGGTTCTTTGGGCCTATAGAGCATCCTTCAAAACTCCATTGAGTACATCTCTTTTTCGACTCGTTTATGGCAAGCTATGCCACTTACCTGTGGAAATCAAACATCGGTCCTTTATGGGCAGTGAAAGAAGTGATCTTTGGATTAGATGATGCGGGAGATCAAATGCAAACTAAATTGGCAGCCTTGGAAGAACTGAGAGATGAAGCCTTCACGAGTAGCCTGCATTACAAGGAACAGATGAAAGAGTGACGTGATTATCACATCAGCTACAAGCAGTTTGAGCCTGATTAGAAAGTATGACTATTCGATGTGAGGCTGAAATTATTTCTACGAAACTTCAAAACAAATCAAAAGGCCCTTATATTGTCATAAAGGTGTACGACAACGGTAGCATCAACATATCTGAGTTGTCTTTTGAGTCCACCTTTCGAGTCAATGATCAGCGTTTGAAACCCTTTCTCAATCATGATCTGCCGGCCATTGAAGTTTCCCCAATACATTTTGTATGATATGTGCTCTTCACTCTTCACACTGTGCATCTAATACTCGATTTTCACGATCTATTCTGTACATATGTGTTTCCAATTTAATTCACTCATTCCATCGTTTGTCTTACACCCTTAGGTTGATCTAGATTTTTGCTATACTTAAGATGTGCTTTATCCTAAGTATAGGGGATGCAGACATCGTTGTTGCTCATTTCGTTCCATTCTATTACCCTGTCATTGCTTATACTTAGGGTGTGTTTTACCTAAGTATAGGGCGTCGCTCATATCTTCTTTTGATTGTCGTCGATTTTGTATCGTTTGTTCTCTTGCTTGTTCATCACCTTTTGATATTCATCTCTATACTTAGGGATATTTCACCCTAAGTATAGGGGGGACAAGCTGAGCCATTGAGTTTGTACATTCTCTTGATCTCAATCATCTTCGGTTTTGAGTCCGCTATCCTTATCACTTGACCTTTAGTATAGAAGAGATGATCGACTTCTATTCATTCATTTGCTATTTTTTAGTCATTATAGTATAGATTCTTTTCACCTATATATACTTAGCCCGAGTTATGTCTTCTTTTGTCACTTCTTTGATCATTATGAGGACATAGTTCACGCTAAGTATAGGGAGGTGTCGTATATATATGCTATATATACTTTAGAAGCCATAACTCATACTTTATTGTATTTTTAACAATAAGGCTCTCTAAAAGTATGGGTGTATATTTTGAGTTTCTAAAAGCCGCAAGAAAACCGTAAAAATGTCTTATAAAAATGACTTTAAAATTTTTGCATAAAAATGATGTAAATTTTTTCTATAAAATCGTTAAAAATTTGAAAATAAAATCCTTTTTAAAATTTATATGAAAGCCGTATAAAGTTGTATATAAAATTTGTAAAAAATTCTTTGTAAAACACACATAATCCGTATAAAAATTATGTAATTGAAATTAGTCCACTAACTCTTTCAAAAGACCTCTAAAAATTGAAAAGTCTTAAAATACAATAAAATTTTGCTAAAGTCTTTAAAAACCACTTAAAAAGCTTAAGTCGAAAAATCTACCTCATAAAAAATTGTTGCATTCATTAGCATTTCCCAAAACAAGTCTGATTCTTGAACCGAATGGATCTAAGTCCGAGAGATGGAGTTTGGTTTAGGCCTTAATCCACTTAATTTTAAAGGGACTTTAGAACAGGAATTGTGACTCTTCAGCTTTTTTAGACTTAATTCTTTGGGTTCCATACCGTGTTCGGAATTCAACTTGAAAGTGCTTAAGTAGGACATCTGGTGTCATCCGTTTAACTCTTCTCCATTTGAACAAATTTTTAACTCATGCACTCTTCACTTAGCTCGACCTGTAACGGGCCGCGAAGGGAAATCTATTTTGGTGGTGCGTTGATGTCTTACGACGGAAGAGATTGGAGTTGAAATAAAGCTTCGGATGAGGGAGGGCTCTGCTGGCACAAGTTTTTCTAAGACTCCAAAAAATGGGCGGAATGAAAGGATTCTATATCCATTGGGGTATAAAAGAATTATGCAGTGCAACAATTATCTCTACCAAAAAGAAGCTGAATATACCAAATATCAAAAATGACCACAATGGTTCGAACTTCAGAAAAACCTGCATGTCTTCATGGAGACTTGGCTAAACAGGTCAGGCTTCACAGGAGATGTGATTACACCGATCACACTCCAGTTCTCTTCTCCTTCTTCTATCTTCTCTCTTACTCGATTGTGGACATAGCACGACCTGACCTTAGAAGGAAATACCTCCCTCCTCGAGGACTGAGCTGTTGGATGAGGGCCCAATGAGAGTGTGTAACTGGGATGAGAGGTTTCTTCGCTTCTTTAAGCGGGAAGAGCTAAAACCTTTCACACAAAGTACTGATTGCTTTCAAAGCCGAAAAGTTTGTGTGATGGATAGGTGGATCTGACATAGCTATTGGGGTGAATCTGGATAATGATTTGTGAAACTTTAGGTTTGTCGAGGCTTAAATCCTAATTCTAATAGAGTCCCGACACACTAATAATCCAAAGCTCTGAATCCAAGTTCCAGATTTTGGATGTGGTGAGATTCGGTTTAAAGAAGCAATCATGTTCTAAGTTCTTTTATTTTATTTTTTCTTTTTCTTTTTACTTGCACTTATGTATAGAATAAGTGTTTGCTAAGGGACTAGGAAAGGTAAAGTATAGGGGAATGATGAATCTATGATTCATCGTCTTTATTCTTTCATTTTGGCTAAAATCATTGGTAAAATAATGTAATAATCACTAATTCCATCTAATTAACATTTTAACCACAAATACTAATATTGTATATTGAACACTTATTTTATTCAAAATAAAAGAATAAAGAGAAAAATAAAAGAAAAGAAGGATGTAGATATAAAATATATACAGACTGATCCTAGCCCTGAGACCAGCTCAATATTGACTTGCTCGACAAAAGAAATAAGTAGGGGGAGATAATGATCCTAACTATATAAAGAAAACAAAGACCAAAAATATAATTTACTCATTTTACACCATGTAAATACTTCACCTATTTTATATAGCATCAAGACAATTTCAAACCAAAACACTTCTTTTGTAAAAAGTTGTTCACAAAAATATATATTATTTTATAAAATGATCAGAAAAATATTCCGATAAAAAAATTAACCGCAATGGACTGAAAAAGCTACAAAAGCCAACTTCTGAGGTTCATACTATTTATAGAAAACTCCAAACTAACCAAATTCACTTTTAAAATCTGTTTTATACTTAATACCATTTGTTAAAAATATCAAAAAAAAATATTCGAATAAAACCGATTAGTTTTGGCGTTTGGGACCTGTTGTATATATAAACTATATGTAAAAACTTCCCAGATTTTCATTAATTAACTGTAAACCCGATTAACTTATTTTGTTTTCCTAAAATCATATAAAATTGTATAGAAAAATATAAAAATATAACTAAATCAAAATACCAATAAAATCCGAAGACCTGAATCCGCTACCTAAATATTTCGGGCATCATAACTCGTCCGTATGAACTCCGAATTGAGCAAACTCGATTCCAAAAATTTTATCATTAAATTATCTACAAAATGACACTGGTCTCACTAAAATCGGAGTTAATGTGAAAAACACGATTTTTGGATCTCTATTGGTATATTGTAACCGTAACTTATATCATTATTTAATATAGTAATACTTTTATTATTTATTTATTCATTATTTTTTAAAAATAAATAATATTGCATTTATTTATTTACTTAAATTATTTATTTAATTAAGTTATTTATCATTTATTAATTAATTAATTACTTAATTACATACTTAAGTATTTAATTAATACTTAATTATATTATTAAAAAATTATTACCCATATTTAATTATTACTTATTTACTTAATTATAGAATTAATTTATTTAATATAATTATTAATTATTTAATTATTTCATTATTTCATTATTTTCTTTTTTTCCTCTCCGTTTTCTCTCTCTACCTTTACTATTTCCCCCTTCTTTCCCAATGGAAACCCTCTCCCTTCGTCCCCCATGCGCCGCCGTCGTCCTCTTTTTCGTCTCCAACCATCCAACCGTCAAACGGCCGGCCGTTGACCGAACTGCCCGCTTCCCGTCACCCATGATGGTGCTCGCATCTCTTCCCCTCTATATAAACTCGTCAACTTCCCCAAATCCAATCTATACGCCATTTGCGTTCCACCCTCCGGTGAGCTCCGAAGGATTGCGAGGAGGTGATAGGTCCGATCGTTCCCCAGTTGAAGAGAGGAGAGCGTGGTCGGGCAAGATCGACGACGGCGTAGACCTCCGTTTCTCGCCGCGTTCAACCTCCGCGTCCGCTGTGCGTTGAGGTCACGTCCACGGAGCTCTGTCGTGAGCTCCGCTTCCCAGGCGAACAATCCGCACATCACCAAGTTAGCTTTCCCTTTCTCCTCGTTTTCCTTTTCATTCTCGATCACCTCTTCCGTCTTTCTCATCCGATCCCCTCCTCTCTTCTCTTTTGTATTTCTCTATTTCTCAGTGATCCGACACAAATCCGAGTCAATTTAGCTTGCCGATTACGCTTTCTCCTCATCTTCGCATACACCATTGCTTAAGTTTCTATCCCACGTGCTGCTCACCCTAGATCCATTACAGATCTGGACTTAATCCCCTTCCTGATTTTCATATGGGTATGTTCATTCAATCATACAAATCTATGTTGGAATAAGTTCTGGATCGTTGATATACATTCATGTATACACTACCCGTTCCATAACTCTGACCGAATTGAAATTAAAATAATATATGTTCCACGTTTACAACGGAATAGAGAAATCAGTTGGGAACTATTATCCAATCAATTTTTTTAGAATGACCTGATGTGTTTATTTGGATATAAAATAACACTCTAAGTTGTGGTTGGTTGACAATTCGGAATTCTGATGTAGTGCAACGGAGTTGTGATTTATTGGGCGATTCATATTTTGAATTTAGCATTGTGTTGAATATTGAGATGTAATGTGGAGACAGTTGGTTCGAATTAGTCTTCCAATTGATCTATTGCTTTTGACTGTATTATTCAACTGCACACAATTCATATGAATCGAAGAGCGACAATTTCTATTTCAGGTTGTCCACCACCAGTAGTTGGGAGCGTTATCAACAGATTTTGCACCTGGACGTGATACTCCATATTTCCAGGTTAGAGAAGAGCAACAACATCGAGCACCTAGAGCCTTGGATACCAGAACCTTCACGAAGCATCTCGAGGTTATTGCTCAATCTGATCAAGTTCTAAGAACGAATATACCCTTCCACCGTCTCTAGATCCGTCGCTTGAATTGGGGGAGATTAGAGACATCGCCCCAGATTGAACAACCTCCACACGATCGGATCTGGATCAACGTCCCGGATTCAACCAGGTGTCGACAATAGAACAGCCGCGTCGTTTCACTGCTAATCGACGCACGTGACCACACGTGATGCCGGATATTTTTAACTACTGCTCAAGCATCCTCGTGCTCACGCAAATGGCCAACAACGGGGTTTGTTTGGTTGCAGGGTTGGGCAGGGTTAGCCCAACCCCGGTTACTATTCATAAGGGTATTTTCTCCTCACAGATTACTATTCACCCATCCCAACCCAGCCCGACCCAACCCTGCTCAACCCTGCAACCAAACAGGCCCTTGTTGGCCATTTGCGTGAGCACGTGATTTCTTGGTGCTGGAGCATACACGTGTGGGGATTTTGCAACGAGCCTCATCTGCATGTCCGCTATTCATGAACAAGTCTAGGTTGAGAAGCTGAAGCACGTGATCAAGCACGTTACTCAGGGGAAATTTGTGCGCGAACCTGCTTTTTACACATGTGCCCCTCATTTTCTGTATAATTACACCTGTAACCCTGCTACTATACGCTATGCTAAACATAATACATACTTAATAAATAAAATCCAAAACTATAAAAAATGTATATATACTTTATAGTATACTAGATACAATATTAAATAGTACTTTGCAAAATAGCAATAATTTCTATTTTTCATAAATCATTTAAAAAATAAAAAAATAACAAACTTTAAAATCATGTAAAAAATTACAAAAACACCTCTAAAAATCCTAGAAAAATTAGCTACACTATAGTTTACCATATTTTCTATAATAACCCAAAAATAAAATAGAAATCAAATATTAAAATCAATAAAAAAATACAAAATACAAAAATGTCTAAAAATCATAACTAAATAAATAAAAATCTCCTAAAAATGCACAATATACCCTTTTGAAGATAATTTCATCTACTTTTAGATAAAAATAAAATAAAAAGATTTTATCCTTGTTTTCAACATTAAAAATTCAAAATGCATTACAGTTTTCAATAAAAAATAGCCTTTTACCTTAAAAATAAACTAAACCCTATAAAAATCTTAAAAACCTTCTAAAATCCATAAAATAGAAAAACAAATTTAAAACATAAAAATAACAACATAAAAATTACATAAAAAACATAAAACATTTTCTAATAAAAAATGATAAGATACCTAAAAATTACAAAAATAATATAAAATTCATTAAAAATCAAATAAAAATCCAGAAAATTCTTTAAAAATAAATAAAAAAGGAAACCTTATTTAGCCTAAGTTTGTTTATTGATTTTCCTTAGTTTAAAACAGTTTGTCTCCCTGAATTCGGCACTCCCGTACTTAATACTATACATCTTGTTTAGGAGTATAAAATAAAAAAAATAAGAAGATTAACTAAATTTAACTTTTTCTGGTAAAATTCACCCAGTCGATACAATGATCGAAAATCAATTATTTCTATCTCTTTTGTAGGAAGAAAGAAGTGACCGGATGGTGCGTTTTTCAAGTATAGACATTAAGAATAACATCTAATCAAGTATGGGGAAGTTTACAAGAGTATAAACATTAAGAATAACATCTATTCAAGTATGAGAAAGTTTACTATATAGTTCAAAGACAACTACAATATGATTGTATAACATTTAATAGTGTATGCAGCATGTACAACCTGAGGTCAGACGTAACAATGAACTTTATTTGTTATTAAATAAACTTTATTTTTCCATAAAATATAATTATCTATTGATGTTTTATTAATTATAAAGAAAAACCAATGAATACATCATTATTAGATGAATGGTTAGCTATAGAAAAACTAATTTTGCAAAATAAATCCTTGTTATGAATATAACATCAAAAGAGATGACAATAAACACTCAAACTATTCACTGTCATAGACTGAATTTGTTGACATGAATCAAATTATAGAAGGTTCCTTGTGTGTTTTGTTGTCTAGTCTTGAATGCTTATATGTAGAAATGCTAAATTCTTATAAGGAGCAAAGGAACACTAGAGAAGAGATTAGTTGTATTGTTGTCTAGGCTTGAATGCTTATAGGGAGTAAAGGTAGGAGCACTAAATAAGATATTAGCTCATCGAATACCCGACTATTTATTTTATTGTTAATGAGAATTTAACACTTTGAAATATAAGAAACAGAACAATATTATTAGTTCATTGTTTCTCTCTTTTCCAATACTTACTTCACATTTGGGTTTGTGTGTAATGTAGCCAAATAGAATCTGGAGATATAAATGTTTGCAAAAAACAGTCCAGAATTAATAGAGCATAGTAAATGTGCACATGGTAATCTACATCAAGAGTAATAACATAGAGGTCAACCACTATAAGAGGACGAAAATGGTTTTACTTCATATTGAAAGCTTAGAATCTTCCCAACAGGCAAAATGATGCTATTTATCGTAGCAGTGTACTTGGAAGAAAATAGAACAAGTATTTGTGAGGGTATTCAACATTATTTCTATATTAAAAAGTATCCAAAAGAAAAACTTGATAATAATAGAAAGTGTATTTTTTACCCACTATCTCCGCATTCAACCCTTTAATCATGACCCTCGCATTTGATAGAAGGCACATCTCGTGCATGCTTCATCCATTGATCACTGCCCTCAATCTGCATGTTTCTCATCGGCTCATCTCAGGCCATTTTGCTCCAACCAACCACATTCCTTGCAATTCATCAACGAAAACCAAAATCCAAGTGAATCTATTAGACATACAAGAGAATTTAAAATGTTCAATTACAAGTTAGAATACAAGTTGAGGTACACGTACAACAATTTAAAAGAAAGAAAATTATTATATAAATTTCAACGTATGGAAGACAGTAGTATCAAAGATCCACCAATTGCAAAGTCCATTCCTAAAGGGAGCAGATCTCGACTAAATCTCCTAAAACTGTACATCGCATGAGACTTGAATCCCAGAGAGGAAGCTGTCAGAGAAATACTTAGATGAATTAAAAAATACATTAATTAATAAATGCAATTTATACGACTTATCCTAGGCTAGTGACGCATTTTACCATGTAACTAATAATGTTTATAAGGACCTTGATTCTCTTATGCATGGAAATGTGGTTCAAAAGGATAGAGAATAAGTAGGATGAAGTTTTGATTCGGAATATGCCTCAAAATAAATCATATAATCCATGATATTCTCAGAATAAAAGTTAGAACAAAGAAATGCATAATCATTACTCATGTTTGTTTGTGGTTGCACGTTTGTTTGTGGTTGCACGTAGTTTGAAAACTATTTAACTATAAAATTTTAGTACCCACAATCAATCGTAAGTAGAAAAAGGACAACATAATCTCTTTTTCTCGGTTCATCTGATAATCATTGGATAATTAAATCACTGGATAAATAGTCTGTTTATCCATTTTTATCCAGATTTTTCCATCCACAACAGTTGACTTGCTGTAAAGACCAACGATGGACCAAAAGTTGAACTATAATAGTAATATACAACTGGTGCATGGGCATGACATCGTAAATAAAGCAAAAGCACATCATATTTTAACGAAGTGTTCATATCTGTCCACTGATCATCATCATCGTCGTTTAGAAGTACCAATCCAAGAAATAACATGGCAACTAAAATCAAGAAGAAAATAACATAGACTAACATCAGTACTTAAAATTTGTCAAATCTCTGCAACACAGAGACAAATCTTCGTATTTCAGTGTAAAAGTACCTTTAATTTGATGAATTTATAAGAGCAAAAACCTATTGTTAGCTATCTTAATTACATGTTGATTATGTAATGTTAGGCTTCAACGGCCAGAATTTATGAGTAAAAATGTGGGGGAAAGTTATCGACGTGAATTACCTGTTGGATCACCCTGGAACACCGACGTTCATCATCAACATGTCGATCTTTCCAGCTGACTCCGTATCGGTGCTCGATGACTTGGCATACTTTGATGCCCCCAACTGGCCAGATGTTACGAAAATGCCTTGTTCTGTATGGCATCCACCTCCATCCTCCAATCTCACCCAGCCTACTCGGCATCTGGCTTATCCACTCTCTTCGTTACCTCCTTGGCATTCATATTGCCGGTGCCCTGTACCTGCATATCATACACACATCGACATGAGAACGCATTGACTACTCACAAAGAGGATCGTGGTAGTCACATGTTCTCTTGGTTGTTGATGGCAGGGCACTTCTGCCGATCGCATACATCTCCCACCCGGTGTGGCCACGATCCATCCACAACCCATAACCGTCGTGCCATCCATGATCGCCCTCCCTCCACCCTTTTCTCTCGTCGCTGTCACGAACCTATGCGTCCGTTCTTGGTGGGAAGAGTTTGCAATGAGTTACATCTCGTTCATGTTGTAGGATTTTGTTCGCAACATCTCATTCACCCCCACTTCATTGCAGTGGCATGTGCTAATAATAAAAATACCGCATATGTGGATATTATTTGGCAACAATTTCAAAATAATGTATTTACGTAACATAACATAGCAATGCCCTTCTCCCTATCTCTCATCCATTAGTATAAATTGTTACTATATTTTATTTTAAATTAAAATCTTCCAACGATTTATTTGTTGTTATATTAAAATTGATAATGATTATAAAAAAAACGTCGTTATTACTAATATAATTAGTGACGAATAAATATAATCGTCACCATTTCTAGCTTAATTAGCAACAAATAGATATAAACGTCACCATAATTATAAGTTTATAAATATCATGACAGATGTAAATAATCGTTATTATATGATCGTCGTTATAGGTCTAAGTTTGTTGTAGTGATCCACCACTAATATGATGTTTGTTAGATATATAACGATGAACAAAATTATTTTTTATACCTGAAATTTTGGTTTATATCAATAACATCTTATTAATAACATATATTAAGGAAAAAAACTTTTCTATACAACGATATAGTTTATCGTAGTTATAGTACTTTACTAAATAATGCTGTCTGTCAGGGTTTTAAATTTCGTGAAATTCGCCGAAATTTCACCGAAATTTCGATTTCGACATGGAGTGTCTTTCGAAACACACACACGCACACACATCAATTTCCCGGATTTCGATCGAAATGGGTCCAAATATCGGTGATATTTCGACATTTCGGCACATATCGGTCGAAATTCATGTTTTCAGTTCAAATTTCTCGAATTTCGATCAATATGGGTAAAATTTCGCAGATACCTATGTAAATCAATGATATTAACCATGTGATCTTAATTTTAGTCATTTTACTGACTATTTACGAATTGTCTATATCAAAATACATCATGATTTATATATTTTGTTTCGGGTCAGGGGCAGTAAGGGGAGGGGGGCAAGCTAGACCCCTTAGCCCCCCCCCCCCCCCCCCCAGGCTCGCTGACCGGGCAGCGAGACCTCCGTTCTGGTAGGGTATGGTGCAACAGGGGGGATGCATACATTGTTTCTTCAACGTAGGGAGCTTCACCTCCCTTGTTTGGGCAATGGAGATGAAACCACTTTATAGATTTTAGAGATCCGCTATAGCTTCTTTGCTTCATTCCTTTTGTCATTTATCTTTGTAAAAGATATCATCTTTACTGTTAAGTCTGTAATTAATTATGTAATTCAATAGAACTGTATGATATCTATCAGTAAGCTCAACGATATGCCTCGATATGTGCGATATGAGGCATATGGATGAGAGATATGTGTGATAGAAGTGTGTATTTGTTAGCTATTATTGTTTTAAGAACTTGGATTTAATGATATCAATTTCCAATATGTATCAATTAATAATCAACCTTAACAGTAAAATGACCGATATGACCGATATGTGCGATATAAGGCATATGGATGAGAGATATGTGTGATAGAATTGTGCATTTGTTAGCTATTGTTGTTTTAAGAACTTGGATTTAATGATATCCATTTCTAATATATATTAATCAATAATCAGCCTTATCAGTGAAATGATCGATATGACCGACACGATCGATATGTGCAATATAAGGGCGTATATGAGCAATATGTATGATAAAACTGTATATTTGTGAGCTATTTATTGTTGTAAATAACTTGAAAGATCTTAATTTACAAAAAAACGGTTGAAAATAGCTTTTTAAGTCATTTCCGACTTTTCCACCGAAATTGTCGAAATTGTCGAAATTTCGGTAAAATTTCAATATTAGAGGCGATCGAAACGAAATCGAAATCGACGTATCAAATCTTGCTATATGTTAGTAAGGTTGCATGTGCTGATGTGCATTAAATTTTCGGAACCCATCACAGCACATCACGATGCAAATGGAAACTTGCAAAGCACGTCCAGATTGCCTTATTAGGCCTAAGAAAGAAACCATTGCACGATACGAAAAGCCTCATATCTGTTGGTTTTGAAATATAGAACTCGGGAGCTTTCAGTGTAGTTTCCTTCCAGTAGGGTTTCCTGAAAGCGACGTCGCCAAAATAATTAATTAATGGGCTAAATGCATAGAATTGACATGAATGCATTAAATATATAAATGAAACATACGGTGCAAGGTTTTTGAAACCGAACCGGACACCGAACCGGAAACCTTGCTGAAATGGTCGGATCGGGTTGAATCATGTAATCAAACCGGTTCAACCGGATGATGACGTCATCATTATTTAAAACCGGATTAAATCGGACCGGTGAAAAAAAAGTGGTTGAACCGGCTAATCAAACCGAAATGAAATAATATAATAATATAATATACACTTAAATATACTTGAAATATATATAAAATACATAGATAATGTATATTATTTCACAATATACATAAAGTTTTTTCTTATACACCATCAAATGTCATACATATCATAGATATATATATATATTATTTGAACTAAATGCTGTATAACATAATAATAGTTTAGTTATATTTAAAACCCAATGCATGCAAAAAGATGTGTTAGTGTAGTTGGTCAGAAGTGTCAAATAGGTTACCAAAGGTCATGGGTTCAATTCCCACTATCAACAAAATTTTTAAATAGTTTAAAAATTAAATGCGGTTCAACTTCGGTTGAACCTGGTTAAACCGGGTCAAAAAAATAGGTTGAACCGGACGGGTTAACTAAAATTGAAACTATCGAACCGAACCGCCCAAAACCGATTAACCGGACCGGTCCAGGCCCGGTTCACCGGTCGGACCGGTCGAACCGGCCGGTCCGGTCCGGTTTCAAAAACACTGATACGGTGAGAGGCTAGTTTGCCAAAATAATTGAAGCATATTAAGTAAGAGAGAAGATGACAAGCAGTACTGACGTCATGTTCGAATTTGGTAGAACATACTCTTGTCGTATTTTTACCCGACAAATTTTGTAATTTTTATCAATTATCTCTATGACTTTTCAAACAACCTAATTTTTCCTTGACCCTGTAAATTTGTTCCGTCTTACCCCACGAACCTTACCGTTAAATTGACATATTTAAAGTTAACTTCCTTTGGTTAAAAATGAGTTAATCTAACCAATACGCAATCAGACAACTAGAATTAATCAAGAAAAGAAAGAAATCCTCCCTCCTTCCTCCTGGGGGTGGCTTGGGGCTCGACCTGGAGGAGGTTGGCGGGACGCGGGGCTCGTCCTCAATGGCGGTGACGCTGGATCTGGAGGAGGTTGGCGAGGCACGGGGCTCATCCTCAACGACGGAGCTGGGGGAGGGGGTGGGGGGGTTCGAGTAGGGGAGTGGGCGGGGTGGTTTCGAGCAGGGGAATGGGCTGGGTGGGGTGGGTGTGGGGGGGGGGGGGAGGGGTTCGCGGCGGCCTGGAGGGTGGAGGGGAGGAGGTTGGCGGGCCTCGGGACTCCTCGGCGGCGAGGCTCATGGCTCGATCTGGAGGAGGTTGGCGGGGCACGGGGCTTGCCTCGACGGTGGCGGCTCCAGGTTGGCAAGGCTGGGGGGAGGGGGGGCTTCGAGCGGTGGCTCGAGGGTGGAGGGGAGGAGGTTGGCAGGGGTGGGGGGAGGGCAGGGGGTTTGAGCAGGGAAGTCTTCGCGGTGACCCGAGGGAGGGGGGAGGGGGGGAAGGGGGTTGCAGGGGAGTGGGCGAGGGTCTTCGCGGCGGTCCGGGGTGGGGGGGGGGGGTGGGGGCTCGAGCAGAGCAGGAGAGAGGACAGGGAGGACAAAATCTGATCAGTTTTAACAGGAAAATGGACGGAGGTTAACCACGAGGTGGGTAAGGGTTAGCAAATTTACAGGGTTGAGGGAGGAATTATGTTGTTTCAAAGGTCGTAGAAGTAATTGGCAAAGATTATAGGGTCTTCCGGGTAAAAATCCCTACTCCTACTGTTGTTGCAAATCGATGATCCATGCCTGAAACGAATACAGATTAAATATTGAGTGAAATTCAAATATGAATTCAATAAATATTGAATCCGAATAAGGATCGAATAAAGATTATATACGAATATGAATTGATTTTTTTATTAAATTTCATGATTTTAAAAAATTAGTGAAATATAAATAAGTTGCATCACGATAAAAGGGAGTGTTGAGGTGAACTGCATTCTTAACCGGAAGCAAAAAAGAGAGATGATTTCATAATTTTTCTTCGAGCCCATCCTAAATAACAAAAAATTATTAATCTCATGAATATATTGTATTATATAATGTTTGATACTTATAAAATAACATAGAGTGTTGGCTTATATTATGTTAACTAATATAAATAATATTTAATATTGTATTCGGATATTCGAATCTAAATTCGAATATTCAACCCATTACCATATCCGTATCTGTATTTGGAAAATTTTTACAATCCATTTTCCATATTCAATTAATATTCGATATCTGTATTTGGTAAATTTCTGAATACGGTAAGAAGATATCTGAATATCAGTATCTGTTTTTCATTCCTAGTTACAGCTGTTAGCTCTTCCCCCTAAAAAAAAAAGGCAGAAACCGTCATTCGACAGGGTTCCTTTGGATTCTCTCATCTAACTATTCTGTCATCAAGGAGGTTCTTTTTTCTTATGAGTTTTAGTTCAAATGGCAACAAGAAAAAACGACCTTCTAAAAGAAACGGGTAGGCAGCGTTGTTGGGGGTAAGCAGCGAAAATATTGCTGGAAATTACAAAAGAAAATGTCGTAGTCCGATAGATTTAATTGGATTAAAAATATTTGATAAATCGAATAGGATTGGAAAAGTTAAATTTCATCACGTTTGGATAGGATACGGGTTAAGATAAAGTTCAATACAACTCCCATGCAATTAGGGATGCAAATAGTTAGGAATATATCCGTATACGATTCATCCGTATCAGTATCTATTTTTAAAACGGAAACGGATATGGATATCATTTTGATATCCAAAAATATCTGTATTAGTATCCGTATATCCGTTTTCATATATAAATATAGTCACAAATTTAGTTTTTAATCCTATATGACATAATTCTATATATATTCTTTTACCATATTTTATAATTTTTACAATACAAATACATTTAGTAAATTTATATCATGTATTTTTGATACAATTCGTATATATTTAAGTCGATTTTATAGAGTATTTCTAACATTATTCTTACGCGATCAACATCCGTTTTACATCCGTATCTATTTTTTGATGATATGGTAAGATAGTTTTAATATCCGTTAATATCCGCATCCGCATCCGTATTCAAAAATGGATAAGTATACTATAATACCTAGGGATAAGCATGAGCCGGGCTGGGTCTGGGACCTTCAGCCCACTTAAAAACTTCGGGCCTTGGGTCAGGCCTAGGCCCACAAAATTTTTTTAGTTCGGCCCAAGCCCACGCCCGGCCCAATTCCTATGGGCCGGGCTTGGGTCGGGCCGGCCCACCTTAACCCATTATATATTATTACTTGAGTTTGTGTTTAAAGTCAATCTCAATTCAAGTTAGACGAGCTAGAATTGTTTAAAACATATGCCATAATACTTGTGAAACAACTAATACTCAATTCTATCAGAGATGGTTTTCATTTTATACAAGTACACTAAATGTTATATATCATAAACAAACATATGCCATAATACTTGTGAAACAACGAAAACTCAATTCTATCAGAGATGGTTTTCATTTTATACAAGTACACTCAATGTTATTTATCATAAACGTCTCTCATTACAGAAATTGAAAAAGTGAACCAAGTTTACAAAGTTAATAACAACAGGTGCACTAGGCACTACATATAAAAAAATTGGCATAATGCTCGTATTGGGTAAATGTTCAATAATAGAAAATATTAATAATAGAAAAAATAAACACTAAAAAGTTAAGAATAACCACCATAATCTAAGGCATAGATTAATTAAGAAAAATTAATTCTGAAATAAAATACAATGATCATCAACTCATATGTCCTACACATGACTTTCTTAACTTATAAACATTGTATGAAGATAGGATACATGAACAAAGTGTGCATGACAGGTAAGAGTTTCCATACGTATAGGATATGGGAAGGGTTCGGGTCCTCTTCGGGTCTGACCCGTGGGCCGGGTCGGGCTGGGCCAAGACAAGTTCGAGTCCGGTCCAAAAAAAATTCGAGCCTAAAAATTAGGCCCAAGCTCGATCCAATGTTCGTTTGAACTTAGGCCGGACCAGCCCAGCCCAATACCCATCCCTAGTAATACCTATATTCACATCTGTATCCGTTTGTTTTCATGCTTACATGCAATCCAATCCATTTGCCGTCCGATATGTACACATAGATACATTAAAAAGGTAATGAAGGGGAAAATACGCCCTTAATTTAAAAAACGGTGGATGAAATTAAAAATAATTAGTTTTCTTTTTTTTGAAGGTATAATTAGTTTTCTTGCAAGAAATAAATTACCGTTTGAACGAGCATGGCGATCCGTGAACTGACATAAATGATGTCTTGGAGTAGGTGAAGATCCAATGAATGAGGTGGACCCGTGAACCATTCAAATGCCACCACACGACGAGTCCTCGGTGGCTCTCCCCCGAGTTAGGAATGGAGATAAAATATTGACAAGATCACCGTTGAAGGCAGCAAGAGCAAGAGCCTGAAGAAAACGATGACGGAGAGCGCAGAAATCATCGACGAGGTTACTAATAGACTCTCTCTCTCTCCGCCTATATATGTATGTATACTTCTCCTAGGCATTTAGATTTATATATACGGTACGAATTTGATTTTTTTATATGAAGTGAGTAATTACCCTCTGAATCACTGAAACAGTACGCTATTAGTATTGCTGACCATAAATCACAAATCAAAACAGGTTTGATTTCTCAAAAGACGGCAAGAAGAATTCTTCCGATACGAAGGGCAAGAGTGTGCGATTACCAAAGAAGTTGAGTTCCTGGTGGAAGAGAATCGAGGACTGCCAAGAAGAACAGGTTCCTGAAGTAGTAGATGCATTGGGGATGCGCATCTATAGGTACCTGGAACTCTACGAAGCAACCCCAAGGCTTCAGCCCCTTGTGTATAATAAAGGCGGGGCCGAGCGGTGTTGTGTACAAAGGCATGCTAAGAGGACAACGGGAAGTGGCTATCAAGCTGCAAACAGCAACGGACCGACGAGGAATCAGCATATGCAAGAGAGAGATTGAGTTGATGAGTTACGTGCGCCACCGGAACGTCGTGCAACTCTTAGGATGGTGCCAATCTCGCCTGCACATGGCGCTCGTGTTTGAGTTCCTGCCAAATGGTAACCTAGCCGACCACCTGGGTCGGGCATCGCTGCCGTGGAAGGTGATGTACTGGAGGGTCGCGGTGGGATTGGCATCTGCCTTGCTACATCTTCACCAAGGATTGGGCCGCTGCGTGGTGCACGGAGACATTAAGCCCGCCAATGTTTGGTTGGATTCCGATTTCAATCCCAAGCTCGCTGGTTTCCAGCTCTCAGATGTCTTGGAATGCCACGATGCCGAGCCGGAATTTCCCAGGGTAGGTGTTTCAGGGTCAGTCAGGTATAAGGAGGACACAACACATTGTTATACAGGAAGTGTCAGCCAGGCAACAGACGTCTATGGCTTCGGTATTGTTGCATTGCAGATAGCGAGAACGAGGATGCCCTTTGAGTCAGTAGAGGAGCTTCGTGAGAAGGGGAGGACAATCGATTGGAATTTGACCGATGAAATCGAGGAACGAGAGGTGGAAAGGCTCTTCTTAATTGGATTATGGTGCACTCAGCTTGATGCCAATTCACGCCCATCCATAAAGACGATTCTGCAACTTCTCAACTTCGAGATTCCTATGCCCAACAGCTTCACTAGCAATAATATATCGAGGGTAATAAGGGAACATGGAACTCCCTCGTCTCCCGAGCTCTTCCCTCCCGAGGTGATCACAATCGTCGATGGACCGACTGCTTCACCAAAGAGTACATCAGACAATGAAACATTCAAGGATATCGAAGCAGATGACCCATTGTTGGACTCTATTCAAGATAACCGAGAAGATGGGACTGTAGCGACAATGTCACGTAAGCATGCCATGTTCGACATTGGAATCCCTCCCCGTTTCGGTTTAGAAGAGATCAAGAACTCTAGGACAGACCACCACCATAAAGTCCTGAAGACCTTCGTGGATAGCCTAAATGAGATGATGCGGTCCGAAGAAAACCTGCCTAGATTTGATGATGCTCTAGAAAAGATCAAGAAATGCACTGCAGCCCTCGTTGTGATGGTTGGTCCTCCTCTGAATGATTGGAACACACTTGCACAGCTTGTTCTACGATGCTTGAAGGAAAGGGAGGACTTCTTCAAGTTGTATGCTAATCGCACGACCGTTGATGAAGACATGCAGATCCACACAATCGACGAGGATGAATGCAAGTTGAAAGATTGCAAGGAACGTCTGGTTCACGCTCAAGAGAAATGCGCTTCTTTAGAGGCTGAACTTGCAAAGGCTCGAGAGATCTCTTTTGAAATTGAAGAGGAGATAAAGGACATCGAACAACGAATCACGCCGGAGAGAAGAAGACGTAATGAAATTTTAAAACAATACCAAATTGTGTTGTCAAAACTCTCGTCTTTCACATGTTAGAGGTGATGTATTTGTTACATTTTAAGAGACGTCTTCTCATACATGATTAGTAAATTGGATGTTTCTCACGTTCTTATGTTAATAGATCTTTTCTTTTAAGTAAATTATCCACACATGTATCCATGTTACTTGGCTCGTTTGGTTTACAAGGTTACCCAAGAGTAAATTGGTTACCTCGTGCTCTGTGTCAGGATTAGAGTCATATTAGGATTATGAATCCTAATGGTACGTCTCCTAATCCTATTAATAGTGGAGTTGCATTCTATTTATAGTCCTATTGGGAATAAGACTATGTGGTTGTAACTAGGTTGTATGTATGCATGTATGTATGTATGTATGTATGTGTGTGTGTAGGGAGGTGGAGGCATTGCCTCAACACCTACAACAACAATGTAACCCTTAGAGAGGGAGAGAGAGAGAGAAGAAAGAGATAAGAGAGCAAGGGAATAAAGAGAGTTGTGCTCGTTCTAATTTATAATGATCTTTCTTTTTTGGTGATCGCGAGAGGTGACCGACTTCCAATATATCTGGTTGTTCTTTCTTTCACGTACTTTTGTGCTGGTGGTCGATTGTGCATTCGTATCCAAGGGTTCATCCGAGATATCCGAGTAGAGACGATACCGGGTCGTGTCCGTAACACTTTGCACATGTATTTCTGGGTTGGAGTGAGTTGTACGGATCCCACATTTTCTTTATCATACTATTTTTAACCATGTTCAAATAATAAAGTAACATGAAAACATATTATATAAGCATAAAAACAATTAATATAATAAAAAGCAATGTGACATCACATCACATTTACCATACCAACCCTCATATTTATCTAACATGAGGTTTCTCCAACCCAACCTAACCTATTATCAAACGAGCTCGCATAGGGGAGAAATTCCTAACAAGAGCCACATATAATGTTGTAGGGGGGCTAGGGAGAAAATATTTTTTAAAATGCGTATATATAGTAAAATATCCATGCGAGAGAAATGTTTTTTAAGGAAGTTGGGTGCCAAGTCATTGAGATGGACAAAAAAAACTTTCATTCGCAATTTAAGTACATAAGTTGCAAAGACCATGATCACCCAAGAGTCTAGCACGTTCCATTGCATTTTCAGCATATAACCTCTTTCTCCTTAGAAACTGACCCCATTTCTAGCTAACCATAGTATCCAAAGAATGTATCTTGCATGAACCTTATCACATCCATTGACAAACCTAGATGTCCCAATTGACTCCCAAAGGTTTCTAGCTCTGGAAGATGTAACACTAGTACCTCCTCCCAAATCTCTCTCGATGAAGAGCACATAAGGAGAAGATAGCCGTTGTTCTCCACCCCCTCATGGCAATGAAGACAAGAATCAGTACTATCAAGGCATAATCTAGCCATTCGAGCACTTGTCATCTCCCGCCCTCTTCCTAACAGCCACTAGAAGACCTGCACTTTACGCAAGTGTTTCTAGCGCCGGATTTGGCCCAAAGATTGCTTGTTTGTTCCTTGGTTGAAAGCCATTAATGTGTAAAGTCAGTTGTAAGCCTTAATCACCATAAAAGTTCCATCTTCCCATGTCCTCTAGTCACACCCCCTGAGTGGCCTGGCAAGCCCAAGAGCAATTCAAATATCTCTAGAAACTATGTAGAGTGTCGTGAGATAGGTCTACTCTGAAACAAGATGCCCAAAAACTATCACTCTAAGCCTTACATAGCTTCACCCTCTAGTCGTCCTCAAAAGCAAACAAGTGAGGATAGAGATCACACAAAGCACTCTAACCAATCCAGTCATCCAACCACAAGTTTGAAGAGCTTCCTTCATCTAATATAGATTTCAAGTGCAATGACATCTAAGGAAGATATGTGCTCACCCCACGATGAATCTCAATTTCATGACCTTTATTCTTTCATTTTGGTATTAATCCATAGCTATATGCATGCATATATCATTTAATTTGTGAAAATAAATGTTCAATAATTCACAATAATACTTTATAAATATTGTATAAAAGAATTTACAAAATATTGTATTTATGCAAAATAAATGAATAAATGGAACAAAAGAAAAAGAATGAGGTGTCAAAGACACTGGGTATCCCTAACCCTTGAGACCCAGTCATCATGGTGACTTGATCGATAATGAATAAAGTAGGGAGAGATAGGGCAGCTAATTATACATACAATACAACTGAAAAACCCTGAATTCATGGGTCAATAATTACAGTTCGACACCTATTTTATTTTCCTCTTCGTACACCTCAATAAAACCCTCAACATGAATTTTGTACATAAAAAATTATATAAAAATATAATATCTATTTCACTAAAAAATAATGCACAATGTGTCCGGGACACAAAAATAAAAAGGTGCAAAGGAAATTTTGTAGACATGTATCTTCCCCATACAGATTCAAAATTGACCAAACTCACCTTTATTGTTCATAAAAAAATAAGCTATTTAATGAAGGTGGTTTCATTCAATTTAGAGTTAAGATGAAAATGTTAGGTTTTGGACCCCCATTGTGCACTATACACATATATTATATTCAATATATTCATTCTTTAAATTTTCATTCATTTTTTTATAAAATTATAAATATTATTTTAAACAAATATACATAAATAAAATAAAATCATCAAAATTAAATAAAAAATAAGTACACTTTCTTACATAGATGAATTATCCTTGTATATACCTGATATAATATATAAACATGTTTATTCAAGCATATAAATAAACTCATAAAAATTCAATAAAAATGTAAATTATATATTTAAATAAATTTTAAATAAATAAATTTGTATAAAATAATAATATCCAAAATACAAGATACAAAATAAAAATAAATATATAATATATAAGTAAATATACCTATAATTGTACATATAAAGACCAATACCTAATAAACTAACTCAGAAAAATAAATAACAATTATAATAAAATAGTACATAAAATAACACATATTCTTTAGGATTTAAATTTAGATTAGTTAAATCAGTATCTATTTTTTATTTCACCAATTTAGTCTTTTTCCTAGTTGGTCCATGTGGACCAACCAAGAGTCTCCGTGGTTAACCTCGATCAACTACACAACCATCATCTTTGACTTCTTTCAGAACTCACCAACCATCGAACTTCTCCCCATTTTCATTCCTTCCCCTCTCCTCCATATCAATTAAGTTACCCACCACAATGTAGCCTGTTCATCCTTGAACCTCTCCCATGAGAGAATCCCCACCTACCACCTTTGATCCTCCCGATATCTCCCCCATCCTTTTGGTTGAAAGTCACCATATAAATATCCCTCGCCGACCTTCCTTTGTTTTTTCTTCTCCGTTCATCCATCGCAACCTCAGTTGGAAACCTCTGTCAAGTCCCTGGTGACAGCAGAAAGCACTCCAGCCCTTTGTGGTGTGGATAAGCTGGTGGAGGGATAGATATAGGTGCTCACCGGACCACCTCTGATGGCATCTTCCCACTCCCAGACTCTGGTCGAGTTAAGCTATAAGGTTAGCCCCTTTAGCTCACATTTCCTTCAAGTAGCTTAGGTATATGCTTAATTTTTTGTTGTTTCACATCCTTAGTTTAATTTTGAAAATCAAATCGCATGAGCACTAAGCTCCATCACCCAAATCCGTCATGACCCTACACCATTACGACCCCTTTCCACCTCCATTATCTATCCCTCACACCTCTCCTCAAAAGCCCGTTGTTTCCAACTCGATTCCCGCACAGAATTGAGCTACCAGAGCTCCTTCCGCTGTATTCGTCAGAGCTCTCATTACCACATCACCCCTTGCTATTCCAGCTTGAGTAGAAGGTTGAGTGGATATCCCCTTGACCTCCTTACATTTTCTACAATCCTGCGAACATGAAATCCGATTGGAACTCCCCTTAATGCAAGAACAAAGCTCAAGGTCATATGAAGCTATAGGGATCCTTCGATGAGCTCTAGACCTTGTGAGGGTACCTACAAGAAGCACCAAAATGCCATGAAGGAGAGGATCATATCATATAAGGAAGGGAGATTGTTAGCATGCAGGATCATCAAATCAAGCTTGCCAGGGGTGAGTTCTTTAGAGTTCCTCCAAGACCATTCTCTACTATCAAATACAACTTAGGACCCAGATCTAATCTGGTACCTTTATTAAAGACAAGGTGAAGCCCTCTAGGAGCCTGATGAACTCAACTTTTGTGAGGGTTTAAAATACTCCTCAATAAAGTGAAGATAAAGTATCACTGAGGCGACCACACACTGTTAAGTGATCATCAACAATCAATCCACACAAGAAATTAATTAATCAAAATTGGGAGGGTCAAAATTTATTATAATCATATATATAAATGCATTATGAAAGTATGTGTATGTTGTATAACAGAAGGACAACGAAGGGCAGACAACAAAAATTGACTAAAAAGACAACAAATGTTTTTAGGATTTTATGGGGATTCATGATTTTTAGTGGGTTTTTGTTTATTTATTTTTTTTGAATTTTACATTTATATTTGTTGATGGATTCTAAATTTTATTTTTTATAATTTTTATATTATATGATTTTTAATTTTCTTTTTATATTTAGTTATAATATAAGTATATAATATAGGGGTGTAATATAAATAATAAAAATATAAAATGAAGATAAAATTAAGAAAAATACCTAATGTATTATCCTATTTATTTTTTTGAGTTTTAAAAAATAATTTTGTATTTTTTATAAATTTAATAACTATAAAGAATAATACAAGTAAATATAGTGATTATACGTAGAATTTATGATTTATATTTATAGATACATCTAATGTGTCTAAAAATGAGGAAATAAACTATTTTTATCTTTTTTAGGTTTTTCTCAATTTTGTTGGTTTTTTATAATTATTACTAATGTTTTTGGATTTTCAGTTGAAAATAAATATCGAAATAGTGACTTATATTAATTGATTGATTTTTAGCAATTTAAGAATAGTTAAAGGACTCTAAATTTTCCAAAACTCTTTTTAATAGATAATAAATATAATAAACAAATTTAGGAATAAAAACTAATGATTTTATATTTTTTTAAATATTTTATGATTTTTATAAGGATTTTCAAGCTTTTTAATTTTTCGTGATTTACTTTTTCCATTTTAAGAATTTTTGGTCTGGAGGTACAAAATATAATAATAAACTACTAGTGACTTTTTTTAGATTTTTTAAAAATATTTTTATATTTTTTTGTCAGTTTCTAAGATAAAATGGGAAAAATAGCTTTGTTTTTTATTTTTAATAACTAGGACTATTGGTTTAAATAACTTAATAAAATTATATATAACAGACTAATATATAAGGTATGTATCCTAATTTTCTACAAAATTTTAGGAATTTGAGCTCTATTTTTAACAAAAAAAGAAAATGCAGCCTAACAAAGTAAATATATATTTATATATACATTTATGCAAATTTCTTATTTCAGATAATCCTTTATTAAACCCCCTCAATATTGTATTCAATGATAACCAGTAAAATATCATGGATTGGATCCGTGATCAAGATATTGTACTAGCAGTTTGGCACATAATGTATGTTGTTGAAATGTGCAAGTTTCCTCATAAGAATGAGGAATGACAATTAAATTGACAATAGAACAACAATCCTAGGGTTTGTATGTCTCTATAGTCCTTATCTCTCATTGGATGTACTTTAGAAGTGACATGTTTGATGATGATTGCAATTGTCCAATAATCCTTATAAAATCTAAGAAGATGATATGGCATACATTTGTGATCTCGACATTTAATCATGAATGACATTGTTCACTACATCATTTAGAATGGTATCTCTATAAGAGATGATGTGTTCAAGATGTATGAGTACCTACCTGAACCAAAGTCTTTCAGAGTTTAGATAAATGTAGATATGATGAGTGTCATCATTCTACTATCTATACTCTAGTCATTCATGAAGCTTCATAATATTCTATTGTATTGAATTGAATGAAGCATGTATAAATATTGAAATATTCCTATATTGAAATCTTTGGAGTTCAACATAAAAGATTTTTTTGTCTTGAGCAATGGGTTGCTTATAGATAAAGGGAGCGTAGTGGAAGCAGGGGGTCAGGCCCAAGTTGAGAAGGAACGTCAAAGAGTTGATTGTACTTATATGACTTCCATATGACTTCCAAAGAGTTGGATGAATGCCAATACTACAATAAGCTGATGTGTTGATAGTATGACTATTAAGTATATCTAGAATCCTTAGAGAAGGACTCGGATAGTGCATCGAAATAATCTACACCTACACATAACCATTGGAATTAACTTTCTTATTTGATAAGATCAAAGTCTAATAATTGTATCTTATTCTTCTAATAACACATGAAATTGGTTGCATATGTATTAGAAGACTAGAATTTGATCTTCAGATTTAATAGTCATCTACATGGATATCGATCAAATTGTTGCAACAATCTCTATTGGACAGATAGACTTCATATTTTCAGTAGGAGAGTCCTTAGTCTTATAGAATGTCTATATGACCTGGATATTAGAATACACTCATAGTTTATTTCTGAATGTTGGAAATAAACATGAATTCTGGATTAAACCTATCATAGAGAGTTATTATAGATATATTTCAGATAGTAATCTAACATCTAGTAGACTCTACCAAATTAGAAAATTAATGAATGGTTCATTAAGATTTTTGATACAGAAAATTAAGCCTTTAAAGATCAATAGGAGATGAAGATTATTTGACAATGATCTGGCATCAAACCTTGGACATATATCTATTGATGAGATCAATAAACTAGTAAGAGATGAAATTTTAGAATGTCTAAAATTTTAAAACCTTACATACTTATGAATATTGTATTCAGAAGTAAAATGTCCAATACACCCTTCTCTGAGAATAGTGTTAAATGTCGAGGTATTTAAGATTTCATACATATTGATGTATGTAGATCATCTATATCAGAATAAACATTATGGATATGTGATATCTATTAATGATTATTTGTGATGAGATTTCTTCCCTTTACATTGGAATGCTTCGAAATGTTCAAAGATTTCACAATTTTTGTTCAGAACCAAAATATAAAGGAAGATGAAAATGAATTTGATCTAATCTAGGTAGTCAATACCTATTAGATGAATTCATGAAATACCTTATGGAGAAAGGAATATCAGTCGTATCTCACTTCTCCTAATAAACCTAAACTCAATAGAGTTGTACGGAGATACATTTGATCATGTGTGACATGACTTGGTCAATGATGTATAGTAGAATAATTACCTCATAGTTTTCAATGTATATATGTAGTAGAGACTACAATATATATCCTTAATAAGGTTCCATGCACGTAAGCTAGAATCTCGTACCAGAGAGTGCTACTTCATTAGGAAAATAAAGGATGGTATTGGATACCTACTTTATGACCTTGAGATTCTTAAAAGGTCTCATCTCTGAGAATGTGATTCTTAGAGAATAACGCTCTTGAGAATCAAGATGAAGTAAAGGAACTCATTTAATCTTAAGATGATAATGAGGCTCCTGAAATCAGAAATTAAAAGGACAATTAAAGATGAAACACTCATACCTCTTCAAATGAATTTGAGGATGGTTTCCATATGTTAGAGAAATCTAACAATGATCTTACTTCATGTGATGAACATTCTGAAGATCATGACATGGAAAGATGGATTTTAGAAATAAAGTCTAAAGTAGACATCATATACAAGTGTTGTATATGGACCCTTGAGGATCCATATATATGGGTAAGACCCAGAAAGGTGTAAATGGGTCTTCAATAGAAAGAGGGAACCTGATTAGAATGTAGAGACCTTCAAAGCACGACTCGTATCCTCAAAGATACAAACCGAAGAGAAGACATCGCTGCTAATGAGACTTGCTCTCCAGTGACTTTGCTTAAATCCATCAGATTATTGCTAACTATAGCTACACAACTTGACTTTGACATCTTCAAGATGGAAGTCAAGATTGCAATCCTCTATGAATACCTCTCCTAGGGATATTCATATGAAGTAGCCCCATGGCTTTCATGGATGAGGAAAGCAAGGTGTGCAAGCTAAAGAACTCCATCTATGGACTCAAATAAGCTTCTTGTAGTTGGAACATAATGTCTGATGAAATTATAAATGTTATGATTTCAGATAGAATCTTGCTGAACCATGTGAAGCTTAGTGGGAATGCATTGTGTTCATCATGCTAAATATAGATGATATCATAATCATCTGGAACGATATAAGGATGATAATAAGTGTTTTATAATCTGGATATTCCATACTTTGAGATATGATCTCATACCTCTTAAGATCTTAGTTCTGAAGGTGTTCAGAAGTAAAGAGGAAGAGGGTATTAGGACCATCACATTTGTAGTACACCTTGGACATATTCCATTCTTCAAAAACCCCAAGAAAAGCTTCTTTTCCTTAAGATATGATACTGACCTATCTGAAGAGATAGCAACCTCAAAGACTTGAGGAAGTGTATGCTAAAACTGCTTGCCCTTGGGCATCGGTTTATGAGAAGACGAGTGTATGCTAAATGTGTCCAAAAGTCAAATGTCTGCCATGCAGTGGGGAGAAGTAAACTGTTACTAATCCTACTATGGAAATAAAATACTTTGTTGCAGTAATACCAAAATCTTGATAGATGACAATATTTTCTTTAGAGATAAGATCTCAAAGTCTATCTTCAAGTTCTTAAGACTTTATAGATAGAGATCTAAAAGGTCTTAATTGCAATACCTTAGGAGATAGAGATCTTCATGAATAAGGGTATTCTAATAAGGATTATGAAAATGCTTGTTATAATAATTATGAAGACGTAGCCACTATAACTGACAATATTTAGTATTGGTTGCATAAAATGCAACAATCGCATTGGATGCGAGCACTGTTACTGGGGGATATGCAAGTAGACTTGGTATAGTCTCTTGGGAACAGAGTGACTGATCAGCTTACCTAGCTTTTTTTTTTTCTAAATAGCTATGACTGTCACATGAGTGTGGGTTTAAATGATTAGCCCATTAATGACTCTTTGGGCTAGTGGGAGATTGTTGGACATGCGAGTCCACGGACGAATCATTATGCAATAAATGTTATTGCAATTATCATTCCCTGATCTAAAATGAAGAATGATTAATTTTCATAATAGGTCCATTAGTACAATTAGGGTTATGTACCATGGCCATCTTAATGATCATACAACTATTGATTCAATTATTGAATCATAGAGGCTGGTGCTTGGATGAAAAATCTAAAGAGTTAGATGGAGGACTCATCAAATACCGTCTAATGATTGTTAAGAGATGGTCTCCACCCTGAGTAGGAGATGGCAATCCTTTCTCATTTGGCTGATATATAATCGACCTTTTGATGCAGGTCCTATGTATAGGAATAGAGATTCGGTGGTGTTAGATAAGTTAGGTCAAAGAGTTGACTTAACGAGATCGAGATAACCAAAGGCTATGTCGTATGCTGTCACGATATAGGCACGCATCCTCTGATCGAAGACAGATGTGTTACTATATGTCTGAGTGTGTACATTTGGCAGACCAATAGGTTGATGACCCTAATCAAGGTCTATACATTGGCGTGCTGGTGTGCATACAAGGACATATGAGTAATATGATCTCTCAAAGGGATCATATAGGTTCATTTACTGAAGCAGAAGACCTGAGCTAACTCATGAGATATTGGGAAGAATCAAATTCCATGCACGGTCGTCTCGCTTTAGAAGCTTGATTGAATTTGTAGGTTTGATATATACTTTTGGAAAGTATACGATCAAGACCTAGGTATGATATATGCTTTTGGAAAGTATATGATGGATACCGACTACCAATGATCAAATGAGAAACTTAATAATAAAGCCATGAAGTAGACAATCTAAAATTGATCTAGTACTTCGGGCTTATTTTGGGACTTCCAGTATGCAGGATGTACATGTATTAGGGAATATCTGAGGGTGATGTAATCATAAATGGTTGTATAACCATGACGCTTCCATTCCTAGGGAGTGATGAAACGAGTCTGGATTTTAGTGACTCCTCTTAGTAGATAAGTAATCTGATCTTGGTCCACATATTGGTCATTGATATGAATGTGATTCACAAGCAATTAGCAGATTAGATTTTGCGGTTTTGATTTAGTCAAGCATCTATGAGAGGTCCGCATGATCTGGATTTGAGATATGACCTCAATATCCAAGTCACTATACGTGGAACAATATAATCGTCCTGTCCTTATCTCCAAGTATCAACGGAGAAAACACATTATCCTTGAAAGAGTTCAGGATAATTTCATTGTTGATATTATGTATCCAAGTATTGAGAAAATTGATAGTTAAATGTGACTTAATTATCATGAATAATATGAATTTGATTCATAAAGAGAGTTATCTTAGATAATTAAATATGATTTAATTTTCAAAGATGTGAATAATGGGAATATGATTCATATTAATTTGGCACATAGGAATATAGATCCAAGATGATTAAATGTGATTTAATTATCATGGATATGAATAATGTGGATATCACTATCCATATTAATTATATATATTATAAATGTGATTTATAATATATTAGAGAGAGCTATTTGTAATTTAATTTATTAATTTAATGTTGATATGAATTGGATTCACATTGGACATTAAATTGAAAATGTAATTTACATTTTTATTTTGGATTATGAATGTAATTCACAAGTTTCCAATGCATGATTGCAATGTTCATAAAATAATTTGGAATTATTTTGGTGAATAATTTTGCAAAAAAAGTTGTTGCATATGTGGGATATTATGTGAGATATAAGATCTAAACATAATTGGAATGAAAGAGCATACATTCCACACATAGAATGGATGACCACCTTGGGGTCTCCAAGTTGGTGGCCGTCCACCCTCTACTTGGAAGGAGGCTTGTTTTCCTTTCAAGTTATTCCATATTTGTTGCTTTGATTTATATTGAAATATATGATTGATTTTCAATATACTTAATTTATTTCGAAGACAACAAATCATTGTTGCAAATTTGTGCAACAAAATCATGGTCATTAAAAGAAATACAAATCAATGTGCGCCATTGAATTTGTGTTGTCTATGGACTGAGATCCATGGATCCCAAAATATTGTAAATAGAAGGGCACCCCTTGCTCTTCCCAAGTTTGAAAATACATGTTCTCTCTCTCATTCTCACTACATACCAACTTCCTCTCTCTCTCCCCCTCTCTTCTTGTGGCCGTCCACCATGATGCTCTAAAGAGAGTCTCATTCACTGCAGCATCGCCGTTATGCTGCTGGATTTGTTTGCTCATGGATCTCCATCTCCTTTGATACGCCTTGCTCATGAAGAAAGATGTCGTATCTTGTGTGATGAGATTAGTA